>JBBBDQ010001274.1:215000-415000 GCA_037127315.1 Ascarosepion bandense | reverse complement strand
TGGTTTTTATCAGATACCAACATGAAGCACTACGGGAAGTTTTCGTTTGAAGAGAGGACAAAGATGGTGAAACTGTATTTTGCAATAAAGTCATCTAAACTTGTTCAGAGGCAATTTCACCGCAAATATTATAGGAGGAAAATTTGTTATCGTCATACGATTACACGTTTGAAAAAAAGAAAAGTTTAGAAACGCTGAAACTTTGGAAGTTTGTGGCTCAAAGTTCCCAGCGAGGACACCAGCTAATGTTCAATACGTCAGATTTTCAAATCTGTGCGCCGAAGTATCCACAGTGATTAGAAACTGTTTCCTGTTTCCCTGCAAAGTGCATATTTTTCAAGAGCAAACTCAAGCCAACTAGCCGGAACGCTACGAGTTTGAGCAAACGATAAGCAAGATAGAATGACCCTCGACTTTTACTCTTTTCTTTTCAGCGACGAGGTGCACTTCCATCTGAATGAATTATGTGAATAAGAAACAAATTCAGGTTTTGGGTCAATGGATAATCTGATGAATGTGCTGAAAAACCTTTGAGTGTAGAAAAACTGACGGTATAGAGTTTACTTGGTATTTTGGGCCCATACGTTTTTGAAAATGATGATGGTCATCGGTTGACGGTGAATGTACACCGATCCATCGAAATGCTTAGGAGGCGCTTCATTCCGGCGTTAAGGAGGCGAAGGGGTTTTGACATGAACACAGTGGGTTTCAGCAGGATGGTGTACTACCTCACTGTTCCAACCGCACTTTACAACACCTCGTGCATTGCTTTCCAGACGACCGATTAATCTTGAGAGGAACCGACAACACATGACCGATCTACTCTCCTGATCTGAGCCCACAGGACTACTTTCTCTGGGGCTATCTGAAAGAGAGAGTGTATGAGGGCCACCCAGACACAATTGACAGGCTGAAACATCAAGAAAAATCTCGCAGAATTCCCATATTTGTAGAAACTGTAACAATTTTATTTTGTCCCTCTTTTTGTGTCTCACACTCTGGATAGAAATTAGAGAATTTTATATAGTATGTTTTTCGAGACTTCAAATGAGCCAAACAAATTCACAAATTTAAACAAAAATAATAAATAAAATTAAATGGCGTCAAAATCCGTGAAAACTTTTAATCTTTTAATATTCAGTTTTGCTTAGTTTAGCTTGTAACGTATATAAAAGTTAAGTAGAAAGAAAAGCAAACAAAGATAGGTGATTTTTTAAGCGCCACTTAGATATGGGACAAGGCCGAAAGTATGGGACACCCAGTGAGAATCAAACTCATTGCTCGGTTGTAATTTGTTCTG
Organism: Ascarosepion bandense; assembly: GCA_037127315.1. Classification (NCBI taxonomy): domain Eukaryota; kingdom Metazoa; phylum Mollusca; class Cephalopoda; order Sepiida; family Sepiidae; genus Ascarosepion; species Ascarosepion bandense. The sequence continues at coordinate 413,700 of JBBBDQ010001274.1, read as the reverse complement.
GCGAGACAGGTTTGCTAACCATTAGATCACGCCGAGGTGTTCAAAGGAAGACAAGATAGTGAATGTCACAAAGCTTTGCCGGGCTTCCCCAGTCAGGCTCCCACCTTGATAGAAGGTGGCTTGTGTGAAGTAACCACCGGGCCATGGGCCCTAGATTTGTTGAGATTAAGATCGTAGTGATCGGAGAAACTTTCATTCGGTAATCTATTCGGTAACGGAACAGTTGCAGGAAAGTAGCTCTCTGACTGGAACTTACCCCTTATCAATGGAATACGAAGAGAAAACGGATGATGCTATCCTGTGTACGCAGCAGAGGAGGTTTCAGCTTTGAATGTCGAAATAAGTAATGTAGCTCTTTAAACATCTGCTCTGAAAATAACAATAGAGGACCAACTAGCAAATTTTTGTCTGTGGAAAAATATTATATGAGATCTTGAAGGGTAATGCGGTTGGTGCATGAGCTATGGACATTGTCTACAACGATTTCTTGCTACAGAACCAGTCGATCATTCAGCAAATCTGCTAAGAAATGCTGCGGGATTTACTTAGCTCATCGCGCGAGAAAACTTTAGAGTTTTGGCAAGACAAATTACGGCTGCCTCATCACTACAATACAACTGCTGCAAACGCCCTGTACTCCCGGCAGTTCCTTGCTGAAAAGAACATCAACATACTGGAACAACCTCTCTATTCACCTGATATAGCTTCGTGTGACGTTTTTTCTTTCTCTATGCTTAAAGAGATCATCAAAAGTAACCATTTTAAAGGCGTGGAGCCCATCAGTAGGGCTGTAATGAGGGACCTAAAGTCCATTCAAGAAGAATCCTTCCAACGTGTATAAAAGGTGGGCAAAGGATGAAAAAGTGCATTAGATCATAGAGGTTACATTTCAGGATAAACCATATAGATTGTTGTTTAGAATTTAAATAATTTGTGATAACAGTCCCATTACTTTTCAGACAAACATCTCTCTCCCCTCTTTCTCTGTCTCTCTCTCTCACACGCACACACACACATAATTACACGAAAATTTCCGTTTCAAAATTTAAAATTTCTATCTTGTCATTAAGCAATGTTCAGTAACTTTAGTGAAGATATAAATGGAGCCTTGTGAAAAGGCAAATTGAAATAGCGAAAGAAAATCTTGACACATTATACAAGAACAAACATGACCTCTACAACAAACTGAAAGATATAACTACCTCAAACCAACTAGAAGAAATAATACTCAGACTATCCAAAATCACTGCAAAATCTGAAGTTGAACACCGTGCTAAAATTGTCAAAAAACTTAATTCACTATACAATGGCACGATCACTCTTCCCAAAAAATTCGATAAATTCATAAATCTTTCCAACCACCAACTAACTAAGCACCAAGAAGAATTACTCAACCTTGGACCTAACTGCCATATATACCGTAAGTATAACCAGCTTACTAAAAAAATTGAAATAGAAACGCTCTATCAAAGCATCACTAAATTACAAGATGAAAAACTTATAACCGTTAAACCCGAACTGAAAGATCTACTTAAGGCTGAGGCAATCAAAGATCGCCATGATAAAAGCAGAAGCTCCTCAAAAATTCTATCGAAACAACTAAAAAGTGCTGCGCACGAACTACGCAACCACCTTCACATAATTGTAAAAAAAGCTGACAAGGCTAACATCTTTGTTGTACTTAACAAATCAGATTACAACACAAAACTCAACCACATACTCCATGACCACACAAAATTTAAAAAAATTAACAAAAACCCTACACACCAACTAAAATCTAAAATTAATAAACTCATTAGTGCCAACAACGCTGATCAGAATTCCTTAAAACTCCCTAAAATTATTGGTGACTATAAACCTGGTTACATATACGGAACCATAAAAACTCATAAACCTAACTATCCTCTCCGCCCTATCATATCCCAAATTCCTACTCCTGTATACCAGTTAACTAAACATATTAACCAGCTTATCACACCCTACCTTCCGAGTAAATACAGCATAAAGTCAACCCTAGAGGCAATCCAAATCCTCAAGAGTGAAAATCCTAATAATGAAATCATAGCTTCACTTGATGTGGAAAACCTTTTTACTAATGTACCCGTCAGTGAAACTATTGATATAATTATAAGAAATGTTTACAGTAATCCTTCATTACCCCCACTCAAAATTAATCCCAACATCCTAAGAAAAATTCTACTAGCTTGTACTACTGAAGTGCCTTTTGTTGATCCAAACAACACTATATATATACAACGTGACGGAGTCTCCATGGGTTCAGTGCTTGGTCCGATTTTTAGTAATTTCTACATGTCTAACCTTGAAAATACTACCTTTGCAAAATTTACAAAACCATCAATATATCTAAGATATGTTGATGATATCCTACTATCAATTAAAAATACTAATGAAATCTTACAACTTCAAAAACAGTTTCAAAATAACTCAGTTTTAAAATTTACTTATGAACTTAGCAAAGATAACAAAATTCCTTTTCTTGATATATTAATTAACACTGACAACAATAAATTTACTATCTCACCGTATCAAAAACCTACTAATAAAAATCCCTCCACACTCAATTATATTAGTGAATGCCCCCACTATTACAAAATAGCCATCATAAAAAATCTATTATACCGTGCAAAAGTCAATTCATCTACAAATCAGATCTTCTACAGTGAACTAAAAAACATAAAACAGACACTCATCAATAATAATTTTCCCAACTACATAGTTGATGAACAAATACATTACTTTCTTAAAAAGCTTAACATGGAAAAAACAACACATGATACTAACCCAACCAATCCTAAACATATCACTCTCTTATACCGTAGCCAGATGCACTCCAACTACCAACTAGATGAAAACATCCTAAAAAAACTCATAAATACTAATATTTCTCCGACAGACTCTAACAAAAGAATTAAGTTCATTATATATTACACTAAATCCACTACATCTAATTCATTTGTCCGCAACGACTCTTCCCCCACCGTTAGTGATTTGCAAAAGACCAATGTAGTATATAAATTCATATGTCCATTTAGAGAATGTATCTCTAACAACCTCAATAATATCTACATCGGCCACACCACAAATTCGCTCTCACGGCGTCTGACGTTGCACTTAAATAAAAATTCAAATATATTCCGTCATTTAGAACAACACGGTTATCAACGCACACTTCTGAGACAAACGCTTGTTGATAACACGTACATACTCAAACAAGAAAATAATAAGCAGAAACTAAAAATCCTCGAAGCACTCTACATTAAACAGTTTAAACCTGGTTTGAATACAATCAATTTCGATATTTCCAACAACGTACTCAAATGTCTGTAATCAGACCAGGGACCACAACACCACTATTTTGTCACTGTCTTCGGCCATCCGCCACGGTAGGGATGGACTTATATTTTCAATTCAATTATCTTTATTGTTAATAGCTTAAATGTTCTATGTTTACTGTGTGTTATTATTTACTCTTTGATAATGGCTTATGTGAGCCGAAAGCTTAGACCTGATAAAAAATTCAACAAATACTGTGATTTTTTGTTGTCTTTTAACGACATCACCATCAAGTATATCAGACGGTATGAACGGATCCTACACAAAATTAATAGACAAAACTTGTCTATATTATTCAATGAAACCTGCATTAATGAAAAAATGCTGCCAAAATACACACAATATATATATATATATATATATATATATATATATATACTGTCCCCAGAAAATTTAAATTAATGAAACTGAAACTACTAGGAAAATAAGAATGGGTTTAAGATGAACTTTCATAAAACATAAGGAATTTCTGGAAGACCCTGTACATCTACAAGCTTGACGAAAGAAAAAAGAATGCTAAAAACTTATCAGTAGACATGGTCGATTTATAGCTTTCCACAATTTACTGTCCTTTGTAGCTCTAAACAACATTTATCTCATTATTATTCCTCTTTGTCCCTGCGACCAACAAAATTAAGCAGCGTCGCGTATGTATGGGTGACAGCTTGTGAATATCAACTGCTTTCAGCTGGAACGTGCCGGTGGTGCAATGGATAACTGTAATTGGAAATAGGAGAGCCGAGTTTCAATTCCAGTCAAGTTCGTCATATTCATTTACACGCAAATACCATTGTAAAAATTAAGAAAATACCTCTTCTTCTCCCAATAGAGTAAAATAATAGAATCTGTATTAGTAAGAATTTTATTATTTTCAAAATATTTTAGAATCTTAAAACATTTTACGGCATTAAATAACCTTCAAAACCGTAAAAAATCAATCAATCAATCAATCTTTCTTCTTGCTCTGCGATATATTTAGAGAAACTCATTAGTTAAGTTACCTGGTTTTTCACTTTATCCCACTTTCCCTTCTTTTTTTATCAAAATTCAATTAATACAAGTCCTGTGAGCCACTCAATGTATATATTTCCTGCTAAAATGGCAATGAAGTATGAGATAGACTAAACTATCGCCCTGTTCACACTCCACCCACGTCTATTGAACAGGTGAAGAGGCTCATCCCTTGTTTCCTGTTTAGGATGTGGTTTCCGGTTTTCTCTTTTCCAATATTTTCACTCTTACGTAGCCCCCTGCACATCAGTGGCGTTACTGCCTTTCTCGGGGTGATATGATTAAAAAAAAAAAAAGAAAAAAAAGGTGAGTAATCTATGAAGTGAAGATTATGAGGCTAAGGTAAATAGATGACGACAGACCGATGACTTGAAAAGATTAAGATGGTAGCGTTCAGGAAAGCATTCACGCGGTTGTCTGTTTTCAAAATGTGTCAGATTTTGAAGAATATAATAGTTTCTTTAGAAAATTTATTCGGCAAGCATCTTGTAACATAGCCATTTCAAATTTTAGTGGCAGTTGAGCGCTCACCGTGAAAAGATTTATTCCAAAATTAGTAGACGACCTCAATGGAGATGATTCGGAATGTCGGGATGTGTGAGCCTATCTTAGTAAAAATGTGCCTAACAGATGGGTTAGCGAATACCCACCACATCCTTAAGGTACTTTGTTTATGAGCTCAGCTCAAAGAAGAGTTTTATCGTGCGAAAATAGACATCAATGGAATTAAATGAATTGATCCGTGGTGTTCTTCTTCTTTATGTACCGAGTCCCTTTAGGACGTAGATGATCATGTCTCTCAACAATTACCAAATTTTTCAATTAAGGCTTATAAATTGAAGAACTGTCCAATTAATAAATAAAAATCTTTTAGTTCTTTGGAAGTTGTTTTGGTTACGATTAAAACTGAGCAGATAACATTCAAGAATCTGGGAAGAATTTGCGCTTATGAGATACACCCACACACACACGCCCCCCCCACATATATATATGCATGTGTGTATTTATACATAAATATGGGAATATGTGAAAAGAGAGATAGAGATTATTTTTGTTTGTTTAAGAGCCTTCCACTATCAAGAAGCGTGAGAGAAGATACTATCTAAATATGACTTAAGGTTCCATTTAGCATTTACGATAGTAAAATGATGAAACACAGCTATCAATCGAGTGCTACGCTTAAATACATTAAGCTGAGGTACCAAAGGAGAAAACTCATCAGAAGAATTGCGATGAAATCATTAATAGAAAAGTCATAGTGATTAAAGCCGAGATATCAAATTGGGATCGTAAATATTGCAGGAAAGTGGATCGTTTTCCATGAGTAAATAATCCATTTATATTTTATCACTTTGTTACTATAATTAAATTTCATATGCTACTTTTATACCTAGGGGTAAAAGAGAAGACACTTGTAATTTTTTAAAACTTATATTATTGAGACAAATTCACATCTCAAATATATAGTTATGACCAGAAATCTTATACTAATAATTACGTTTATGTAATTACTATTACTATTTATAAAGTTTCGTGGCTAATATTTACTTACATATTTACCAATATCTACTTAGGAAAATAATTATTAATAACTACAAAAAAGAAAGAAATCAGAAAAAAAGGAATAACGTCAGTGACAAATGAATTAAAATGTTTAAACTTTTTCCGATTTTTCTAAAGTCCGTAATAAGAAGAATACCTAAGTGTACCGCTATTTATATTATAAATGTGATAGATAGATAGATAGATAGATAGATAGATAGATAGATAGATAGATAGATAGAAACATGCTGAAATATATAGAAAGATAGATAGTTGACAGACTGAACAAGAAACAAAGGCATGAAATGGGGGAGAAATACACCCAGTTTGTATTCATAGTATATAAATTATCAAAGAGAAATAGAAAATTGACTAATATTGATTGCTGGCAATGTTGGTATGAGAAGCAGATAGACAGATAGATATGAACAGGTAGACCGTTATTAACTACATTTCTTAGTTTCTCCAGTTCAGAGTTTCTAACGCACCCTGCCACTTACACAGAGTGCAGTCATTCCATTGATAAGGACAATGTTTCAATCAGAAAAGTTAATCCATGAAACTGTAACTCTGTGCAACAGACATCCAATAAACTATTCAATCAGTCAAATGCCATAAGTGATACACGTTTTGGAGGTCAGGTCTCTTTCAAGACATTCTGACTAGGCAGAAGATTTTCCCGCAATAGCTCACCATATCTTTCTGCGGTAGACTAGTTGCCAGCCAAGGCTACAAAATGTAATCTGTCCTGTTATTCAACCCATAACTGAAAGGGAGAAGAGATGGATTAATACCGTTCCCAAGGGTATTGCGCGTAAGTAAATGCAACGAATTCAGTTGGAATTCGAACTCAGCTCTGCGATTTCTCATTTCAAGACGATATACTCTGCACCAATATAGCATCTTTAAATCCAGGGTTAACCACTATATATTATGCTTACCCTCATAATATGCTCTTCGTACTTGCTCCCTTTACACAATTAAGAGGAAAAAGCAGCCTTCTACCCACAGTGGCTCTTGACACCTGTGAAAATGTATAAAATATTAGATATTAACAGACTAATATACATATATATAATTATCCGCAGACAGATCTGTTTCGATGTATCACAGCTCATCAGTACGGTTAGACATCCGATTAATTTTTACCCAGGATTGAAACCCGACCGAATTTGCGTCAGTTGACGATTCTACCTCTGATCTATGGGGGATCGGTAGAAGTATGCATATTTTTTAGCGTATGATGTATCATGCGCCAGTAGTTAGAGTGCTTTAATTCATTACTGAATGAGCGATATATAAAGGGAGACGGATACTTATATGCAAACTGAGATAGATATGAACATACTGAGATAGGTAAAAAGACAGACAAATAGGCAGATAGAAAGAGAGAAGTATCTCTCAGCAGACTGAGATAGATAGATAAATAGACAATGAACAGACTGCAATAGAAACAAAAGCACTAAATAGGTAAGAAATACGCCCAGTGTTATATTCATTGTTTATAAATGATCAGAGAGAAAGAGAAAGCAAATTGACCAATATTCATTGCCAGCAAGGTTGTTAAATTTACTAACAGCCATCACACCAGCATTCTCTAAAGAATTACTGAATATATCAATTTTTAAGGGGAGGTAATCTGTTCAAAACCTAGACATTTATTTAATGATCGTATCTTTCCCCTCTCTCCCCCGAGAATGCGTTTGATGCTTTGACATAAAAGACTTTCCTGGTTCTTGATGTTCGAGCTGATGCTACTTTTGCATCTCATAATTGTTTTTCGTTCAGGATTGCGTATCGACTGATATACAGTACTGCGCCTGTATCGGTGTTATTTATTATTTATAAGTCTCTGAAGACATTTACCAGTATTTTTCCAAACGGAATGGCATACAGGTAGCGTAGAGTGAGAAAACGCGTTCGAATCTAACCTTCAGATGCTTATAATTTTTTTATTTTTTAAGGTGTGAAGAAGCCATGTTCTTGAGTTTTATTTCAAAGGCAGATTTCTTTGTCTTTTTAAAAACCATGTCTGTTCAAATTACAGACGATAATGACTCTCCACCATTTCTAGAAATATACATTGGCATTATTATTCTTAAGAAGGATTTTCTTTATTTCTTATTTTTAGGGAGAATTAAAAGAAAATTTAATAATTAGGAAAATAATTTCTCAACGTTAGGGAAATATAAGAAATATTACATGATTTCAAATAGCTATGCTGTGTTGTGTAAAAAAAACATAAAAATAAACACTTTTATAATCATGCAAAATAAAACATGAAACAAAATGGACTTAAAATGGCTTACATTGATCACAAAATTCTAAAATGGGATTCTTCCGTATACCTTTGCCTTGGTCAGGGATTGGACGTCAACGCATTACCCTGTTGACTTGAATTGGGACATGAAATCCAGATGAGAAAAAAGTATAAAAAAATAAACAAACACTACACACTCTTACTCTCCGTTTATTTCAGCACAGCGCCGATCTCTTGCGTATTATAGCTAGTATTCAAAGAACCAGATTTCGTGGATGAGGAAGGACGGTTTGGATACTCGCAGGACAGATACAGAAATAGAGGGACAGAGGAAAATAGCACGTGATCTACTTGATGAGCTTAAGCAAATGGATAGCGTTGGAGAGTTTGGGACAAGACGATATATATTAAAAGATTGAAGTGACGGAAAAATGATCGCCTACATCATGAAGAGACACGGCATATTAAAGAAGAAGAAGAAGAAGAAGAAGAAGAAGAAGAAGAAGATCTATTGTTTCTCTTTGTGTTTGTGATTTCTTTACACTAGCCGCATACGTCAACTCTTATTTTATCCTAAAAATTCATAAAATGAATCATGAAAGACTTTCTGCTTATTGATGCTCGGGCTGCTGCAAATGTTATATCTCATGAACGTTTTTTATTAAACGCCGGGAATGTGACAATAATAACGAGGACAACAGTTCGAACAACGTAAATAATGTAAAAACCTAATCTCAGAAATATTATTATTATTAATTTTTCCAGTATTCTTACAATTTACTTTTTGCTGGAGATAAGAAGTGTAACGACATTTCATAATTTTGACTTTCCTAGCTGCGCGCGTTACGTGATAGATTTTAAAGAACTTTCCTTTACAAAAACATAAAAAGTACGTTACAATCAAAGAGGATAAAATAACAATATTGGAAAAATAATATCATTGAAAATGGCCAGTGAAGTGGCTGAAAGCTTCTGGAATGTCAAAAATTATGGAACACTGAAATTATGGAATATATATAGATTTTCTAAACACCGCTTAGATGTGGCACAAGGACGAAAGTAAGAGTACCCAGTGAGGATCGAACTCTTTACTTAGTTGTAACAGGTTCTAACGAGAAAAGCTTGTTAACCATAAAACTACGTCAGGGTGATATAAATATGTTTTTTAGTGGTTATGTTGAAACGGTAAGGTCAACTGCTTCTTCAAAAGCTCTATTATGAGGTTGACGTGACGCGTAAGTTCAAAAAATGCAAAGTAACTATTAGTTTCTGTTGTATTTGTAAAACGGGTTTCATGCGTTGTCCATTTTGCTAATAAACGGAAATGATAGATATACTATTGGAAGAAACAAGGGCGGGCGGCGTTACGTGAGCCTTTAATGTGATGCGATGGCATTGTGACGCAGAAGAAGTAGATGCATTGTCCCTACAACGTTGGAAGTGGTTGGCACCTTGTAGAAAACGTGAAATTGTTATGGCATACGGTAAGATAGAAATTACAAAAATGACCCGACTTTTGTTGGAATACAACTAAGCGTTTAGGAGAAGTTAATGATCGCAAAAATGCAACAACTTCATTAATTTTGCCACACCCTGTGTGTTAATTGAACTCTTTTTTTTTTCACATATCAAGCCATTAGACCTTGATCTACCAGCGACTCGATTTTGGTTGAATTTGAGTGAAGCGTCTTAGAGAAATATATAAATTAGCGCAAAACTTTTAATTGACATTTTGGGCTCCCCTTTTTATTCATGGCCATGCATTCTGTTTTTTCTTGTAGTTTTTATGCAGTCCTTTCTTTCCGCTTTCTTTAACCACTTCCTGTATGAGGTCTGTCAAGGGTCATAAAAATGATAATTTTTTCGGTTCACCAATATATTGTTGTGTTATTACAGACATATCAACCCCAAGTTTTAAAAAAAATGGGGAAAAAGATAATTTGCATTTGGAATTAAAAAGCAAGAGTTGAAATTTATTGGACTTATGTTCTTTGTGGTGTAGTAGATATCGGCTCAGAACGAGAAATCGGCGAGCCGAGTTCGAATTCTACTTGAATTCTTTGCGTTCAATTACGAAAATAGGTATTAATCCGCCTCTTCTCCCACCAGCTATGGTTTAAATGACAGATTGTGTTCTATAGCCTTGGTTGATACCCAGTCTACTGCAGAAAGCAATGGCAACCTACAGCGAGAAAATGTTTTGTCTAGTGAGTTATGTCTCGAAAGAGATATGATAGCCCGAACTTGTATCACGTATTTCACTTGACTGAATGAAGACAGAAGGTTTGGAGAATTTGACACTCACAGGACATCCTGAATGCGAGAAATACAGAATGAAGTAGGGAATAACCTACCTAAGAAATTTATATAAATAGATGGCAGAACAGTGGTTATGAAAGATATTAAGAGGTCAAACATGACGTAGAGATAGCAAAGATAGATCATCTCTCTCCTGTAAAGAGATTGCACATAGAATGATAATAAAGACAATATTAAAGATAGGAAAGTTGTTTACATTTGCTTTTTCTGAGTTTCTTTCTTTTTTTTTAGTGTGTGTTTTTATGAAAGATTTGCTCTTCCAACGAAATATTTTTCCACCCGTTCCCAATCTCTGAAATAATTTAGACATTTTGCCAGTCGCATCTAACCCAAACCGTCACGTTACAACAGTCAGCTTTGTTCAAAATGGCGTCATCCACTTTCCCGAGCATGAGTTAATGGCTTACGTGTCTGTGGCCGTTGGGATTTTTACGTGTTAGTAATTCATTTGGCGATGTAGGTCAATAATACGCTCGTTACACTTGCAAGCGTTATTTCGATGGAGACACCGATGCAAATCCGGGTTGAGGTGAAGTACCTACGTGACGACATTTTACACAAAGCTAAAGAAATGTTGGAAATGCCGGTGGTGGCATTTAATAGGAAGAATAGTCGGGGAAGGTTGCACTTTGAAGTGGTTGACGGATCTGGCGAAAAAAAAGTGTTTACTTGTTTTATTTCCCATAGAGAATTGAGGAGTTGAAATTAGCCGCGAAACGTAAGTTTATAATTCCAAACGCTTTTTATTTTTACTGTTGTTCACGCAATACAAGACCTAAGTGCCACTCGAGGTAGAGTGTTACTAAACGAAGTTGTTGTAAGGGCGCATAAGAAGGGAGCAAGAGTTGAATATCATGAGAATATGTAAGATATATAACAGTTGATCATCGACTTGAAGTGGCTAAGATGGGAAGGACCAGGAAAGCATCCCCTTGACGGTCAGTTTCCCATGCCAAGAATTCTGGGGAAGGAACTGATTAGGACTTACTCCTTACAAATGGAATATGACGGAAATGAAAATGATTCGACTCAGTGTACATGGCATGGCGGGTCCTAGATGCTAAGCTCTGGACTGATGAAACCAAAGAATGTAGTTTGTTCGAACATCTGCCATCAACAAACGACTTTTTATTTTGTTCAGTTTACTGTTAAGCAACAGTGGGACGACGTCAAATGAAATCAAGCCTTAACTTGTGGGGTCAAATATAAAAATTCAGTGGGGTCGCAATTGAAGCTGGAAATGGATTTTAATTTCATATTCTAGAATCTAGAGTTAGAATAATAATGTGTAACCATTAATTATGTAATATATTTAATATCATCTGTCATATTTATGTAATGTCATTATTTATGTAATGCAATTATTTAATATCATTATGTAATTTTTATGTTTTTAGAAAAAAGAACTCTTTGCAATTGTACATTTAAAGTGTAAACATACCAATATACTTAAAATTTGAAGATCAATCGTGATGAAAATATTTATTCGACTAAAATAATGGCAAAATATTTCTTATTTTGGTTTTAAATTCATGTCATTGCAGAATAGCCGTAACGTCTGATTTCAGATAACGGAAGAGTCCGAGCGACTTCCCACTTCAAAATAGTTTAACTTAAAAAGACATTTATTTTTTAATTTTTATTTTTTGTTTTTGTAATACTAGAGAACTTCTTCTTCTTCTTCTTCTTCTTCTTCTTCTTCTTCTTCTCCTATGTGCCTTGTCTCTTCAGGACGTAGACGATCATGGCTTTCCACGTCTCTGTATTCCTGGTGGCTCTGAGCTCACTTCCTCCTGTGACACCACGCCACCACCGTTCTATTACCTACCTGCTCAGGTACTTCAAATATGATATCCGCTGCTCTCCTTATCTCTTTTCCCCCCTATCTGGCCTGTTAGTATCAAGTTCTTCAAGCCCTCCCTCCTCATTGCTTGTCCTAGCAACTTCAGTTGTCTCTTCCTGATGTTCAATATTAATTTCCTTTTTATTTCCTTTTTCAAAACCTTATCACGCTCGATCCACGATATCCGCAGCACCTTTCTGTAGAACCACATTTCCGCTGCTTCAAGTTTTTCCTTCATCTTTGATGATATTGTCCAGCATTCCCTGCCGTATTGAAGAACTAACATCATACAACTCAAGTTTTGTTATACGTTAGATTCAATTGCAATTTACTTATAAGTTTTGCACCATGGTCTCAAATGCAACTGCAAATGTGTAACGTACATGAATCGACTTAGTGGAATTTCATGGATAAAAACATTATTATACGACATAACGTGAAATTCTACCGTGAAGAAGTTAGTGAAACAAAGTCTCTTTAGCATTATATATATGTTATCGTATTTTCCCCGCAGGTAATGATAAAATCCGGTTGTTTTGAAGTTTAATTAAATACAAGAAAATATTGAATAAAACAATTCCAAATTAACGTCAAGATATTTACTGAACTAGAATGGATGACAGTAAAAATAAAAAAGAGATATGTTCATGGTATTTAATAAATGTACATATACAGGGTCCGATGGGTAATTTGTCGCCATTTTATATTTTAATTTCGCGCATGCGCGTTATTTGTTGAAGAAGTAATGCTACCCTGGTTCAAGCATGTGGCTGCTTGAAGACCTTATATCTGGCCACAGGACTTTGCATCATGAAACACAAGCTGGAGAACCCAAGCATGGCTGTCAAACAATTTCTCTGTCCACATCACCCCTTACATCTGGTCAACTAACTTCCCAGACTGAAAGATTCTGGATTATTGGGATGGGAGGGCGCAGCTGAGCGATTGACCAACAAAACTATTTGTAGCACCAAAGATCAACTGAAGGCAAGTATTATGGCAGTACTCATCCACTTAAACAAATGATCGCACGTAAGAATTACAAGAGATTTAGAATTCATCTGAAGGCTGTAGTTAAAAACAATGGCGATTTTATTGAATAAATTTATTCTTTAGCATATTTAGTATATATATATATATATATATATATATATATATATATATATATAATATTTATTATCTGTAAGTTCAGATAAAATTTAGAGGTTAAATAGCCATTGTCAATTCCGTTTAATCAAAGAATGAAGAAAATTTTTAATGCAGCGAGGCATGGGCTAATAAAGGAAAGGGTGGGGGAATATTAGTTATTATAGGGTTAAGCTCTTAGTAGTAATTTCTCCTATGGTAGTGGGAGGCATGTGGCTTGACGATTGGGTTAGTAGTGATAGGTGGGAGGGAAAAGGTTACTGCTTAGCCAAATTTTTAAAAAATTCTATTGTGACTGAATGGAAGACTAAGATAATTATTGCAGATTAAATTTATTTCTATGACGACACATACCAATGATTTCTCTACGTTTATTCAGAAGTTTATTCTAATATTGAAATTTCAAAATCTTAATTTTTTCTGTTAAACATAGATTATATCGATCTCTTAAGCTATTAGGAGTCCTTGCTTTGCCTATCCACCTCCACTTTATCTGTGAATTTAAATATTTTCTTTCAATTTCCAGTATTTTCAGGAAAGGGCTATTTGATATTTGCATTAGGGTGAGTGAAGGAGTGCCTGTGTGTATAAAGCCGTTGCTTCCAAATTCCCTCCGAAATTCTGATATAAACGTTATATTTCTCTTTATTTTCATTAAAGTAGATGGTTTATATATTTTGATGCGAAAAAGAGTCGAAAGGAAAACTTTATTAGAAGAACCGTTTCGTTCCCTGAAAGAATTTATCAACGCGTCGGTTAAATTTACTTCATATTCCTTTTTACTTGTATCATATTGTCCTTTTACAGATATGCTCTATCTGAATTTTTTTACATATATTCATGTGTGTTAGTTCACCTCGACGTGGTGTAATTGTTAGTAAGCTTGTCTCGTTAATTCACCTCGCTGGGTGCCCAATTCTTCTGGCCATGTTACGCGTTTACGTTACGCTTAGAAAATCGCTATATATAGATGTGTGTGTATTTTGTTTTTTATATAGAAATAAGACTTGGATCTGATGTATTCTTCTTCTTCTATGTGTCGTGTCCCTTAGGAAGTAGGCGATCATGGTCTTCCACGGCTGCCTATCTCTTAACACTCTTCGTTTTATTACCCCTTCCAAACCCTGCTCTGCCATTTGTTCAAGTCCATCAAATATGTCACGCGTTGCTTTCTCCTGTCTCACTTTCAGTCTGTCTGTCCTGTAAGTATCAAATTCTCCAAGCCCTGCTTCCTCATTACATGTCTCAAACACTTCAGCTGTCTTTTCCTGATGTTAAGCATCAGTTTCCTTTTTGTTTCCATCCTCTCCAAAACCTCGTCGTCGCTAACATATTCGGTCCAGAATCATTCTGTAGAACCACATTTCGGTTGCTTCAAGTCTTTCCTTAATCTTTGATGAGATTGCCCAGCATTCGCCGTCATATTAAAGGACTGACATCATTTAACAATCCAGTACTCTCTTCTCAGTTTCTAGCGAAATTATCTTCTCTCTCAATACTCTACTCAGAGTCTAGAATGCATCCTTGACCCATGCCAATACGCCCTCGGAACTCAGTGTCTTGCATTCCATCCTCTGTTAGATCACCTTACCCCCAGGTATTCAAATTTTTGTACCTGATTGATTTTAGTATACCCAGGCTGTAGTTGGCATTTTCGGTCCCTCTTTTTACTGATGACCATGCATTCAGTTTTCTTGTAGTTTATCTATACTCCTTTCTTTCCGCTTTCTTTAGCTTACCTTCTGTAGCAGGTCTTGTAGTCTTTTTTTCTCGCCTGCTAACAACACTGTATCATCTGCGTATTTTATATTGTTCAGATTGTGGCCGTCAACGACGAATGCTGGCAGGGCTTCTAGAACTCTCAGAATGATCTCGCTTTATAGGTTGAATTGATTTGGGGAGAAGACACGTTCTTGTTTTAGAACACTATCTATATTTTTTATATCTACTGAACTCGTTTCCTGTCCGAAGACATCAAGGTTACCAAGTATCTCTATCAGGTCTTTGTGGCTTACTTTGACGAATGCCTTTGCGTAGTCTATGAAGCACTGGTGCACGTTCTTCTGCATCTGTACTGCCCTTTCTGATGGCATTCTAAGCATAGATATCTTTTTCCATGTTCCAGTTTCCTTGACGAAACCGTACTGTTCTCTGGCCTGATTTTGTTGCGCACTCTATTCATCGAAATTCGGGTAAGTTTTGTTATGTGACTCATTAATCTGAGTGTTTGCTGGAGTTTACATTCCTTCGCGCCTAGTTTCTTAGGCAGTGCTATGAAAATCAATCTGCTTATATCTTCCCGTATGTCGCCACTGTTATAGATTTCATTTATTATTTCTGTAATTTTGTCTACGCCGAAATCGTTAAAGACTGCCAGCATTTCTCTTGCAATATTATCTGTTTCAGGTGTTTCGTTTCTATTCAGTCTGGCCAATGCAGGTTTCACTTCTGATTTTAATTTTTCTGATCCATCGTTTCGGTCTATTGTCGGCTGCTCTCTCTTGTAGTGGAAGTATATATATTCTTACCATCGCTGAAGTTTTCTAATATGAGCGTCTCCTTGGATTTTATACATCCTGTTGAGAAGCATGTCTTTTGTCCTGTAAGGTCTCTTATTTTTTTATGCATGTCTCTTTTATTAGTCATGCTCAATCTCGCTATTTCTGCATATTTATCAGTGAGCCAATACTCTTTGACTTGTCTGCATTTGTTCCGTATTTCTTTGTATAGGTCCTTCTATGAATTTCCTTGTCTTGGCTATGCATCATTTCGAGAATCTTATGTGTGATTCACTCATTTTTTTCTCCTAGGTCTGTTTTCCTTTGAGATCATGTCATTTGCTGATTTCATTAACGCTTCCCACGTCAAGTTCCCGTTCTCAATTTGTCCCTCGTATTTTTTTTCACTCTCTTCGTGTATTTTTCCTGAAAATTGAGGTCGTTCACGAGTCTGTCGTATTGCAGCCTGGGTGCTGTACTAGGCTTCTTCAATCTCCAAAGTTTCATCCCTTAGTTTGCATATAACCGGGAGGTGTTCGCTTCAGCAGCTGACAGGATGTGCCTTGTGATGTAATGAGAAATCAGAGAGTCGAGTTTGAATTCCAGTCGAATTCGTCTTATTTACTTAAGCACAAATACGCTTGCGGAAGTTATTGATCTATCTATTCTCCCTCAGATATGGGTTGAAGAGCAAGACAAATTGTATTACTATATCCTTGGTTAGCAACCAGTCCACCGCAGAAAGTCATGACAACCTACCACAGGAAAACCTTCTTAATAGTGAGTCATGTCTCTTTCGAGAAATGATCGCCCAAACGTGTATCACGTAACTGATTGATTGATATCTCAGGCAATAAACATTATCTTTTTTGGCTGATAAGTAAATTTCATGAGTCTGTATGCCCCACCAAGTTTTGTACTAAACTGATTACCAATTGAGCCCAAAGAGCAGAGTCTACCCTGATATTGTTTCTAGATTTTTTTTGGGGGGGGGGGGGGAAGAGATCGATTCATGCCTTTATGGTGCCTTTCTGTTATGGTGCCTTCCTACGAGGAATGAACTCTTCCTCCGTTAGTAAATGATAACCTGAGTGACTCCCGGGGATGCAGCTGCAAGGCACTCTAGAGACAGTCGAGACGCAGCCTAACTATACCGTTCGGACTAATACTTCTACTTTTGCTGATTACTAATAGTTATTATTGTATATATTGTTCTGTTATTCTAGTACACCGCGCCCAAACACACCACAACAATAACAACAACAGCAACAACTTGGCGACGAAGTTTCACCACAACAAATTGGCAACGAATATTCGCCACAACACTTTTTAAGGATATTTGTGCGTGAGTGGACGCAACGAACTCACCTAAAATTTTAACTCGGCACGCCACTTCCAATTAGATAACTGCTAAGCTATGCGCAAATCTTTCTACTTAACAAGCGTATATTTTTTATATGCAACAACCAAAATTCGAACTCTCAAACTCCAAGGAATCACAGGGACTATGCTAGAACTCATATCCACTCAGCCAGATCCTACAACTTCGCTTGCAGGATTGAATCTCATCCCAGATTAATTTCACTATCAATTCAATGCAATTGAAATTAAATTTAATTTAAAATTTGTAAAAGTGTATTGATCATAAAATATGCTTTAGAAAACAGAAGAAATTTATATTAAATTTAACAAAGGAAAGCAGGCGCATATTGGTAGATACCATTTTGCAGACTTTTTTTTAGTATTTATGCTTTCTCGATTCTTCTTCGGCTTTTGATATCAATGCACGAAATATATTCATCAAGTTCCAGCTACCGTAGAGAGATAGAATTTTTTTTTTGCGTGCGTGTATGCGTGTGTGTATATCTTTATTTTTTTTATTTCAAACAAAAATAAACCATGCGAAAATGAAAAAGGTAAAAAAAAAAAAGAAAAAAAAAGAAACAGTAACCCTCATCGCTCGCTTCATTGATCACGCCAAACATTTCATTTCCCAGCAGCGACATGGGAAGAAAACTGATCGACCGTTGTCATCATTTGCTCTCGTGCCGGAAGTCCCCCTGCAAGAGATGCGTGACATTGACGCAAAATAATAACCTGTTGAGCACGTTGCTTGACAATTTTTAAATGGCGAGGCAACAAGCGAACAAAAACGACAAGCCATTTGTCACTTTTTCTTTCTTTGTTTATTTAAAAAAAAAATTGTTATTTGTAGAAAGTCAATATCTGGACAACTTTTATCCATATTCAATTTATTTTATAAATTCAATAGAGAAATGCTTTGGTCTGAAAATATTAATAAGAAAAACTGTGAAATAACATCGCATCAGAGAATTTAAAAGTTTGTAAGAAGTCTTTGAAAACTTTATTTTATTCAATTATATTCTATTTAAAATATCAAACATAGCGTGTGAAGACACTGGAAACATTTTCCAAATATGGTCTGAGAGTCCTTTATGTAGAAACGAGTTTCTAATATTGTGTTGCTTTATCCATATGAAATCTTGCAAATATTCGTTTAATGCATTTAAAAATCTTTATATGTTCGTGTGTGTCAATGGGAATTCGCATGTTATTAAAGACGGATCGATTTCTTTTTTTGAGTTTGTGTTATTCTATATCTGATTACAGAAGAATATACTGTAAGGATAGCGGCTCGTTAGGAGAACGTCTCCTAACGCATTAGGGTCGTTGGGGCACGATATGTATTGCAGTCGTATTAATAGTGGGTGTATCTAAGACACGAATATCTAAGGTGGCTTATTCCTCTATAGGCTGTTTTAGAATTCAGATTGTGCTTAACCTATACTGTTTGCCATTCTTCATCTAAAGATATATCAATCTGTTTCAAAGACGTTGATGTTTGTGTTAGCAGAAAGTCACAAGTCATCGGGATCGAGGGTTTGAGTGTACAAGAATCGTTCAAACTATTGATCGCACAAGATTCTGTTCTTTCTTCCAGAAACAGTAATTAATGTCAGCTCAGTGTGGCTGCAGGAAATATATTATAGGTTTACACTGTCAGTGTGAACAAATATCAGGGAGAAGGTCGGCACTTTCGCAGGCGGGTGTAATGGAGAAGGATCTGCCAGCCATTATTAGGTGTTTTGTGATGATAGCTCTATTATAGGGTGGGGTTTCTTATTTGCAAAATATCTTAACATGCAAGCAAAGACAACTGTCGAAGTAACTGTCAAAACACTTTTCTTTGATAATAAATCATTCTACAGAGTACACTTTATTTTCGTCCACCTGACTGAATTTTTTTTTTTAATCATATCACCCCGGGCAAGGCGGTAAGGCCACTTGTGTGCAGGGGGCTACGTAAGAGTGAAAAGATTGGAACAGAGAAAGCCGGAAACCACATCCTAAACAGGAAACAAGGGAATATTCGGGAAATTGTATTATAAAAATATGAGCTCCTGCAAGATTCGAACCTTCGTCCCCCTGGCCACAAGTAAACTGCCGTTAAATCCAACCTACCTCAATCGTGACAGAAAACGTATTTAATAAGATTTATCGAATATTCAAGCCGGTAGACCAAAATAAAATAGATGAAAGGTCTTTTCAAATATGCATTTTAATTAAACTAACGTTTGAAATTATAAGAATCAGTCGGATTGATGTATAAATCCAATACCCAATGTATAAACAGCCTGATAAATAAATAAGAAAAATAGAATAAAATCGACAGGGAAGATCTGAGAAGCCCCTGCTTTGATATATATATATATATATATATATATATATATATATATATACGTACATGCATACATACTTTTCTGTGTTAATAAAACAGTGGTCAATTTAATATGACAGAGATATTAAGTATATATGAAAAATATGCATATTATGCTACGTCTACAAGTAATCTCCCTTGATACATTATAAACCCTTTGCACTGAAAATATTCTCCCTATTAAATAAACTGTTGAGTTTTAGTTTAAATTAAATTAAATAAAAAAAATTAAATATATAATTCCAGTATTAATGATATAAAACTACACTAACAGTCAGGTCATAATATGCACCTGATGATATGATTTTTGCAAATGACCGTGAAAAGTGAAGACATTACAATGATGTCTTCATGAAACTTCGAAGTCAGTATGCAATAACACTGCTGAGTGATAAACTTCTCAACAATAGTTCGATTAATGGTCTATCTTCATCTCAACATCGAGCACGTTATGACAAGAAAAATTCAGTTGTCTAAAAGCCTTTTTATCAGTAAACTACTGAGAAAAAAACAGCAATTTTGGCATTAAACATCATTAATATATATATATATATATATATATATGTTTCATCTGATCTCATTTAAACACACATCGAGATCTTCCAGAACTATCCGTGATATCCTCGTTGATAATACATACATACATACATAATAGCATTATCCACATGAAAAAAAAAAAAAAAATTTTGGAGGCATTACTAATAAAAAAAGATATCCTACACTTAATAACATCAATTATGATCACTGTAGCAATGTGCTTACCGTGTTGGGAAGTTAAAATACACATGACGCTATATGCATAATTTTTACACATGTTCATTTACAGGTAAAACTAAGTTAATTTTTGATAATTGCTAAAAGTATAGCCGAAAACACTCAAAAGTACAAAAGCTTTGGACAATTCTTATATAATTTGAGTTCCGAAAAGATAAAAATTATACGAACAGATGAAAAATTATATTAAAAACTTAATGTTAATATCTTGTCTGTCATTTTTAATGAAACTTGTATAAAAGAGTATTGTTGCCCAAATACACAATATATATTTTTTTTCTTTCTTATCTCCCACTTTTTTATGTAAACTTTCTGTGCATAGATATGTTTTGGGGCTCCCTCCGGAATGTGAATTTTTGTACCATATCTGAAATAAATTTTCTTCGATTTTGATCGTTGCTGAAGAAGCGAGATTTTCTTGATGAAATACCTGTACAACGTATGTCGTTTTGTGGCATATCAACCTCGGCGGGTCATTTATTGCCAACTATTTTTTTTTTTATTGCTGGTAATACCTTTTTCTTTCAACAATTTGTTGTTTTTATATAAGTTTGTGTCTAGTAATACATTTTTCTTTTTCGAGAATCAAGATTCATTGAGATTTGTTTTGTTGTTTTAAGGGCTAGATCCCCCCCCCCCCCAAAGTCCTACCCTGTTATTTCGGTTTAATACCTTTCCCAAGGATACCAGTGCTTAAGTGAATGCAGGGTATTCAACTTGAATTCGAACTCGGCTCACCGATTTCTCTTTCTGAGCCGATATCCACTGCACCACAGCGCACAATCGTCACTAACGCTTACAGCACCTGGTATTCACCCCTCTAAGTACTGACCAGGCTCAACGTTGCTTAACTTCGGCGATCGAGCGAGAACCGGTGTATTCAACGTGATAGGGCCGTAAACCACAACGTATGTAGAATTATGAATTTTATTTAATGTAATATATATATATTGCTTAAACACTATTTTTAGTGGATACCGCTGTTTGACTAGACGTCCCGTTTATTTATTGAACAGTATACATTTTTTTTTATTTTGCACAAACTGATATGAATATTCGAGAAAATTTACTAAAGAACATCCAGTTCCCGTACGATCACCGAAGTTAAGCAACGTCGAGCCTGGTTAGTTCATAGATGGCTGACCACTTAAGAATACCTGGTGCTTTACGTTTGGACATGCGGTTGGTGTAATAGAAAATGACTCGGAATTGTTCACCGGAGAGCAGTGTTCAATTCCAGATGTGTTCATTATACACATTTACACGGAAACACCTTTGGGAAATTGATGAATCTACCACTTCTTACCCCAAGCTATGGCTTAATTATTAAGCTCTTTTAGGTTTATTTACATTCTCTGGAATATACATGTGTAGAAAATGTTGTGTCTACAAAATGAGGGATCAGTTAATATATTGAGAATAATATAGAATCGATCTCTCTTTTTATTTACGCATAATTACTTGCTTGCTTATCAAATTCTGATTAGGTGTGAATCCATGTTAATTATGTGCAATTATTATCTGGCATTAAATAATCTGAAAAATGTTGATAAGCTAAAAAAATGGATCATAACAGAGCCATTCTCCAGCCTTCTTTTGTTGTATTAAATGATTTCAGGTAAGTTTTTTTAGTCAATCTGCGTGTTAAAATTCTGTTTCGTAACGGAATAAGTTTAATTAAAAGAAAAATAGGGAGCTGGATATTCTTTTAGAAGTATTTATTAATAATGTACATTTCAGGATAATGCATGATCATCAGCCAAATGTTCAGCTCAACATCCAAATTACAAATTGGAAATACAAAATCAAGCGTTCTAACACTAGAAGGAAAATGCGACACCGAAATCCTAAGTTAACCGGGATAGCAAAATTTGCCTTCAAAAAAAAAAACAAAAAAAAAACTGGTTTGTAACATATTCGATAAAAAAAAATCCGTTCATATATTTACACACCTGGAGAAGACTAGAGAAAGAAAGACCCTAAAAACCCGGATATCTGATGGATTGATAATGGCTCACATAAGAATTTAAAAAGTTATTATCTACAGAAATTTTAAGAAAGGCCGGAAGATAAATCAGATGAAACGTTGGTGCAACATCAAAAATATCTCTTGTGATGATCAGGATTCAATTAGAAAATTATTAAAAGAAAGAAAAAAAGAATCAAGTGAAATGAAAAAAACTCAAGATTTATTTTGAAAAGAAAAAATGAGTATCATTTGATTGTATTGTTCAAGCACCCTAGTGTGAAATTCTTGAAAAAATTAGATGTCCTATGAGGATTTGTTTTTGGTGTACAAAATCTTAATAAAGTAATGTATGCAGTTGACACAATACTGAAAGCAAACACAGATAGGAAAGATCAAGGATTCCTACAGAAGGCACTGCTGGAAAGCAAGAAGAATAAAATCAATTGTAAGAATACAGACATTTTTTTTTAATCATTTCACCCCAAGAAAGGCAGTTTTACTACTACTGGTACGCAGGGGGTTACATAGGAGAAAATTGATGAGAAAGAGGAACAAGTTATATAGGGTGACAGAGAATGGGTAAGAGAAGGATGAGAATACTGGTGTGATGGGAATGGAATGGACGGAGATAAAAAGCATCAGAGGAAGGATGCGAGTCAGTAAGATAGGAGATTATTATTGACCTTACATTTTAATTCTTGCAGATTGTAGCTGTCGGGGAAGCAAGTATACGGAGGTGAATTTCTTAGGCGGAAAGTGTGAGAAAAGAAGCTAGTAGAATAGAAGTTGTGGTTACATTTTATTGGCTTCGCTGTATAAGGATGGGACCTAGTTGCTAGTCTTGTAGCTCGAGTAAATTCATGCAGAGAAGGCATAGTGAGCCAAGTTCATTGGAGCAGAAGCCGTGAAAGTATTTATTTTTAATCGTATCACCCCGAGCAAGGCGGTAACGCCACTGATGTGCAAGGGGCTATGTAATAGTGAAAAGATTGGAAAAGAGAAAGCCAGACACAGGGAAGCCACATCACGCCGGTGATAGAGTGACTGCAGCTGAGTTGCCAAGTCGGGATCGATCACATTACAGATTCTCTGTTGGATTTTGTCAAGAACCCCGAGGTGAATAGCAGGGGAACCCAACGAAATGATTGTCTGTAAAAGAAACAACCTAACATGCGAATTACAAATTTGAAACACCAAAATCAAGAAAGAACAAATATTTATATATCTAGGAACAGTTTTAACAAAGCATGGAAAATATGACACCAAAAACTAAAGGCGTATTGAGAGAGCGAACGATGCATTTTGTAATCATGTCCATTGTATACCTGTCCTGATTGTTTAAAACAAAGGTAAGAAGAATAATGATTTCTTTTGTTTGATCCTTTCCTGGCGTATTAAAATGATTTAGAGACACGTTTACCTATGATTATTCCGGAGCTCAGCAATGTGATTCAATTGACAGGTTTAATGCTAGGAAATTTTGTTCACAAGTTTTCACGTCAGACTATTTTGCACATTTATAAATCTACCATTCTTCCTTGCATTTAATATTGCAGACGTATCTAGTCAGGTGATCCTGCTATGTATCTCGTGACTCTCAAAAAATACAAAGGTTTTGTAATCTGTCGTAACCTGACATCTCGACATCATTCCCTTTCACAGCGCTATAACTTATCTTCTTTCTGTTTTAAGAATATTTTAATAGCAATTATTCTAATATTTCCACCTTGGTGCTTCGATTTCATGGGTTGGCAACTTTTACCGTCAAACTATCTAGATGTAACTATTTTAATAGTTCTTTTTCTGGTAATTCTCACCCCTTGCATTTTTGCCACCTAAAATCTTCACGCGTCTAAATGCCAATCGCCATCTTCTGCCTTTCTGATTGCTGTTCATTTATTGTTCTTTTTCTTCCCTTCTCACTAAATTTTCTCGCAGTAACTACTTGCGTCTTAGTAGCATTATCGCCTTGCTTGGGGTAAAATGGTTAAAAAAGGTGCCATCTTAGATGTATTTGATATACAATGGTTGTATCTATAAGAGAATGCGTATATCTCAGAATTTTCGTGTGCGTGTGTGTATGTTAGTGTGTCTATGTGCTTATATTCATGTATGTGTGTGCTTCCTTCTTTCTGTATACGCATGAGTATGTGTCTGCATGTCGTTGTGTGTGTGTTTGTGTGTATCTACTTGCGTGTCATTATGTCTTTGCCTGTATGTGATAGTGTGTGCGTGTTTGTACGTGTCTGTGTACATGTTATTGGGTGTTTCCTTCTATCTACAAGCGTGTGAGTGTATCCTTATGTATATGTGTGTAGGTGATTTCGTGTGTATATATAAACGTATGAGTGTGTGTTTGCATATGTCTGGTGTATAATTTTGTTTGTGAATGTCTATATACGCGTCAGTTTGCATTTGTATATGTCTTTGTGAGCTATTGGGTGTGATTGTACGTGTGTTTTTACGTGTCTGTTTGAGCGTATATTTAGGTGCATGCCTGTATGTGTTTGCATATATTTATATATGTGTGAGTGATGGTTGTATATATTTGTGAGTGTATATTTGAATGTATAATTATGTGTGTGTTATGTGTATGCGTTTATGTATCTATGTGTGTGAGTGCATTTTCGGGTATCTATATGCGAGTGAGTGTTTGTTTTCGTATCTATGTATTTGAGTGGGTGTATATAAGTGTTAGTGTGTGTTTGCTTGTATCTGTGTATAGTAGCGATTGTGATGTTTCTGGGCATATATACGTATGAATGTGTATTTTCGGGGGCTTTTCTATGTCAAAGTTTATTAGTAACTATGTGATGTATTGCACGTGTCTTCGTGCGTGACAATGTGTAAAATGGTATATGTTCCTGTACGTCCCTGCATTGTGTATTTATCTGTCTTTCTCTTTGCATAGGCATAGGATACTGTTGCTATATCTGGTCAGGTACCCCTGCTGTTCATCTCAGTGTTATCGACAGGCTCTAAATGAGGACATGTAATGTGATAGGTTCCGACTTGGTAGCTCAACTTCAGCCACTTTCTCACCGGCGGGATGTGGCTTCCCTCTGTCTCTTCTACAAATATTTTAATGGCTTCTGCTCCGACGAACTTCCGTCAATAGTGCCCCCTCTACAATAATTCACTCGTGCAACCAGGCTGGCAACAATGTCCCCCCCCCATTTACAGTTAAATCAACCAAATGCAGACGACAATTCTATTCGATCAGCTTCTTTTCTCGCATTTCCTGCCTGTGGAACTCCCTTCCATATACTTTTTTTCTGGCGGCTACAACCTCCAGGAATTTAAATGCAATGTCAGTTCCCATCTCTTATCCACTTGACTCCAGTCCTTTCTACATCACCTCGTGTATCTTGTTCTTTTCCTTTCTTTCTATCTTCGCAACTGTCTTCACTCCTGTGTTCAAATCCTTCTCTGTCCTTTCTCTGACACGCCCTGTAACTTCGTCTTTCTCTTCACACTCCTCCTGCCTAAATTTTTACTCTCTTACGTTGCCCCTTGTGCATCAGTGGCGGTACTGTTTTGCTTGAGGTGAAACGATTAAAAATGCTATATTAGTGTGTGTGTGTGTGTGTGTGTGTGTGTATGTATACGTGTTTGCGTGTTCCTACATACGGCTGAATATGTGTTTCCGCATGTCTACGCGTGTGAAAGTATGTTAATGCTTGCGTGCGTGTATGCTTCTGTGTGTCTTTGAGTGCATGTATCAGAGTGTAAGACTGCTTGGATCCGTATACACGTTTGTTTTTACGCATTACCTTCACTTCCGTAAACTCCTAATCATTTGCCTGGAAACCTCGATGTGGTGGAATGTTTAGCATGCTTGTCTCACTAGCATTATTAAAATTGAGTAGCGAGTTCAATCCTCACTAAGTGCCTAAAAATTTTGGCCTTGTGCCACATCTAAGCTGTACTTAGAAAATCCCTCCCCAATCAATTGCCAACATTTTCTATCCTATGTATTTCACCGACACACTATATCACTTCAATGATTTAACTGTATACACCCAACATCTTTTGGATGTTGAATGTATACCATCCGATGCTCTAGTAGTTTTCTTAAAAACCTTATTTACTTTGTCTTTTTTTCGCTTTCCCTCTACGTCTCTGTGTATCGACAACTGCGTGTCGGATCCTGTCTTAAAAGGCGCGTTATGGCAAATGATGAAATTTTCCATAATACATTATTGATAGACTTTCGTTCAAGTAACTAGAATTACCGAGCTTCAGATCACAGTATGAGTCACTGATATGAATTTTCCCAACGAGCAGGAAAATATGGAAAATAAAAAAATAAACCGCAAATTGAAATAAATTCTAAAATAGGGACTAAACAAAGTGAATAATCCAATAATTTTAAACCCGCCTTTTCAATCTGAGTCAAATAACAACTTTAACAATGTTTTAAGTTTGACTACTTTTTTTCAATCAATTTTTCAAACAGTGAAGATGTTTTTCATTTTCATACCCAATTTTTTCGTGACGCTTACTTCGAGAGGGAACTGAAGAGCTATCGGTCCAACCCACTTGCCAAAATCAGTATATTTAAATAACGACTTTTGAAAATATGACGTGTTGCGGACTTCATAAAATAATTTTTTAAAAAGTTATTAGCCTCTAAATTATCGGTTTAGTTTCGTTTTGGTGAACAGGGGACTAGTGTAATATAAATAACATTCCTCAATTTGGAACTAAGATCAGGCGATAAAATCAATAGCTGATCATTGGAAATTCTTAATATTTTCCATTTATGCTAAAGCGATATATTCACAGAATTCGTAGTGATGAATTTGTATCAGAGGTTGCAACCATTGTGTAAATACTGTTTCTACCCACATATACACGCATGAGGTTTCATGTTAAACCAGATCCTGTATCGCACTTGCTTTTGTGTTGAGGTAAATAGTTATCAACATTATGACTACCATATATAGGAACTAGGTTAGGCTTGGTATATTTTCTGGTCAAAAGGGGCATCAAAAATATATGCCAAGTGTGGCAACCCAAATTAACACAATCCCAGAATATGCCAGTGCATAGTTTAGCCTAGATAAGAATAACCACCAGTTTATGGTTAAAGATAACCAACTTCATACCTTGTACTGTAAAATAACCTCATCTAAAATAGACGATCACTGGCGATAAGTCTCTACCTACTGCGTTTTTTTTTTGTTTTTGTTTTTTCTTAACGAGAATGTTATGTAATGGATCCAGTCTGAAAGCACCTAATAATGTCTGTATTTTTTAAACATTTCATCCCAAGCAAGGCCGTACCGTCACTGGTGAGCAGGGGGTTACAGTGAGAGAAAAAAACTGGTACACTGGGTGTCGAAGAAATGATAAAATATGAACGGGATTCAAGAATAAAGAAGATGGCAATGGACGTTGCATTTAAATTTTAGAAGATTGTAACTATCAGGTAAACAAGTAAACGGAAGGTAATTTGATAGGCGGGATGTTTGAGAAAATAAACTGATAGAGTAGAAGAGGTGTTTTTTTTTTCTTCTTCTTCTTTTATGCGCCTTGTCCTTTCAGGAGGTAAGCGATCATGGATTTCCTTGTCTCCCTATCCCTGGTGGCTCGTAGCACGCTTTCTCCTTTTACCTCACGCAACCCCCGTTCTGCCATCCACGTGCTCAGGTCCTTCAAATATGTTATCCGCTACTTTCCTCTCTCTGTTTTTCACTCTATCTGGCCTGTTAGTATCAGGTTCTCCAAGCCTTCTTTCCTCTTTGCATGTCCCAGAAACTTTAGCTATTTCTGCTTGATGCTCAGAATTAATTTCCTTTTCGTTTCCATCCTTTCCAAAACCTAGTCATTGCTCGATCCATGATATCCGCAGCATCCTTCTGTAGAACCAAATTTCAGCTGATTCAAGTTTGGCCTTTGATGATATTGTCCAGCATTCACTACCACATTGAAGAACTGACATCACAGAGCAATCCAGTACTCTCTTCTTTGTTTCTAACGAAATTTTCCTGTCTCTTAATACTCTACTCAGCTTCTGGAACGCGTCTTTCGTCATGCAAATTCGCCTTCGGGTCTCTGTGTCGCACTTTCCGTTTTCTGTTAGAACACTTCAACTATTTCGACGGTAAAATGGTGAGACCTTGATATAAATCTAGTAGCACGTTGAAATTCTCGAGGTCGGAGAAAAAACTCATCAAAACAGTTGTCATGAAAATATTTCTAGAAAAAAAAACAGAAGGAAGCCACATTATGTCAGTGCGAAAGTCGGACTGTCAAGTCAGAATCGATTACATCGCATATCTGATTTGTTTTTGTTTTTAGAGATTCTCGTGGTTAATAGCAGGAGCACCCGAACAGATATGGCAACAGTATTCAATACACGAGTGAATGGTAGATTTATAACTGTACAAGATGTATTTTGGCGAGAATGATCACCGCATCCAAAACTATTCAGTTATTCATGTTTAGAAAAAGAACTAAAAACGTTCTGTTAATGCAGCTATAACGTAAAAGTAAACAGAGTACTGTAAAACAAGATGTCTGAACTGTTTGATGAAAGATTTCAACTGTTAGATGAACGATGAGCATCTGAAGAGAAAATGGACGTCGATTGTGGTTGAAAATCTTAGACGATATAGGATTTCGAGCATTATAAAGATATTTCAACATACGTTATCCGAAAAAATAGATAAACAAAAAACATAATGATAAAAAATAAAAAAAACAAAAACAGGCGGCTAAATGGGAATAACTGGGCCACATGTCTAAATGATATGAATATCTAAAGCAACGAATGTTGTTATATACTTCTGAGACGAGGAAATACATTATTTACACTGTTCGGACTGTCGTTATCAACTTTATTGCCATATTCACAACGTTTCAGCCGCTGTACGCTTCGGCCTTCGTCAGGTGCTAGAAATTTCGAAACGGACGCTTTATTTCGATCACTGGGTTATATCATTCTCATTCCATGTGCGATGACACTTCCGGATGCCGCAAGGACACAAGACCCAGCGGGTATAGGTGTTGTTTAGTTCCAGTAACTTAACCCAAAGTTTTATGAGTTCAATACCTGGCGACAGCAGTGGTGAACAAATAACTTAGTGAGTTTAGTAAAAGAGAAATAACTACATGGCATCCGGAAATGGCATCTTATGTAGAATGAGAATGATATACTCGAGTGATCGAAATGAAGGGTTCGGTTCGAAATTTCTAGTACCTGAAGAAGGTCGGAGCGTACAACGGCTGAAACGTCGTAAACTTGGCAATAAAGATGAGGGCAACAGTCTGAATATTGTAAATAATGCAACAAATATTCTCATATTTTCTATAGTTTTGAGAATGATCATTAACATTCAATAGTTCTTTAGACAAAATAACATTGTTTTGGATATAAAACTTGACCATCTACATTATATATATAGTTTTCAATGATCAAGTCTGCTTTCGTTTGTTCTTTAATACAGTAATAGTAACTGCAGTTGTCGCATGTCAGCGTTATTTGTTACCTCCCTTTTTTATTTTTCTTACGTCATAAAGTTAGTTAATGAACCAGTAACAAACTTTTACTAAACAATATTTGTATGCTTTTAAATATTTTTTACACAAGTGGGCGATGGAAAGTGTGAGGTGGCGTAAATAAGACTAAGAACTTCTGCTCTACAGCAAATAAATTAATTGTAGCATATAGATTGTACATAAAAATTTTTTATTATTTTGACTGAAAGTCTTCGAAATCAAGAAGTTAGGTCTACTGACGTGTATATCAAAGAACTTGAATAAAACTGAACATTGCAGAAAAGTAATATCTGCGGATGTGTCACTGTATGATACATAAAATACCTGAATACAGTAATATACAATTTATTACTTAGTAAAACTAATGGGTATATCCTGTCATAGGGTGATATATTCGAAACTAAATTAATTTATATCAAAAGCGATCAACTATCCTTGCCTTAACCCAAGATACAAAGTAGCCTAGCCCAGAAGAACTATGGGTTTACTCAGCAGGATAGGTCGATTTTGGAACTGTAAAAAAATCACACTGAAAGAAAGTTGAAAAATAATGTCAAGCGTTACCACAAGAAATTTTTTTTCAGAATTTTGTATTTATTTGAGCAATCAAACTTAAAGATGAAATAAATTAGGTTTTTTATCGCGATATAGGTGTCACTGGAAACACGTGTCGCTTAAATAAAACTCGAATTTTAACAAAAAGAAAAAATACAATGCGTTAATAATAGATATATTTAAGTTTAGTGTTCATTTTTTAAAAATTAAATGAAGATATCAAAATTAAAAAGGAATAAAAACACTATAATAATTAGTTTAATATAAAAATAACTATTTATGTATGTCGTTTTATTTATTGGAATTTTCTATGGTATTCACGCGTTGAAATGACCTCCCCCTAAACGATCGTTTTTTGTATTTTGTTTACTGTTTACGCTTTTAATTATTACGAATATCTCTTGAATTTTTCATTAAAATAAGACTTAACTATTAAAAAAATACAAATTTTCTAATTATTCTGATTTGTTGAAATTTTAAAGTTAATATTTATTCATTAAAAAATATGTTTACGAGCTAATCTCAGAAGTAACTCTACGTTAAGTTAAGTAAACAAATATTTTTAATTTAATGCATTTATTTCAAATTTTATCAAATTTATTTTAAAAATATTTATGGAATTTCCTTTCTGATAGTACATATATTTTTTTCAGGTATTTCAGGATCGTGAATACCTAAAGGATCAGAGGGGCCAAATAGAGCCTAAGGACACTTTCCAGCTTAGACCTGTTGATAAAAGTGCTATAAAAAAGTACAAGGGAAAGAGAGAGGTTAAGAAAAATTTAGATTCATCACTAATAGCTTCAACATCAAATGCCCAGGCTAATGTTTCTTCCCCCTCCTACTCATCTTCTCCAAGTGATGTGTATGATAATATCAAACAGGGTTTATGATAGTATCAAGAATAATGTTTATTATTATTTATAATTTCAGATAATATCAAGGATCGCTGTGGTATCTTTTCAGCAGAAACCTCTTGGTTTAAGCTATTTTTGCTTCTATGCAAATATTATCGAAGTGGGAACCAAATCCATTCCCTAAATAAATATTTGTATTTCAGTATTATTACTTTTCTAGTTTGTAATTTTCCCTTGGGGACATTTAAAAAAAATAAAATAAGAAATATTTTTTCATTTGGTTTTAGAATTATTAGATTATTTGACTGAAAGTGTTTTAAAAAGTTTTACGTTCATGTACAATAGACACAACTCAACCACTATCGATAGCAGGGTCTGCCAAACCGCAGCTTTGACATTTAATATGCAGCTCATGGAAATATATTGGCTGAGCTTCTTTTTTTTAAAATACATCTTGAGAGGTTCTCGACAAAATCTAAAGGAGGTTCTGCAATATAATCGATCCTGACTTAGCAGTCCGCCTTCAGTCACTTTCTCACCGACGTGACGTAACTTCCCTCTGTCTTT
The DNA here is from genome assembly GCA_037127315.1 of Ascarosepion bandense. Lineage (NCBI taxonomy): Eukaryota > Metazoa > Mollusca > Cephalopoda > Sepiida > Sepiidae > Ascarosepion > Ascarosepion bandense. The sequence continues at coordinate 381,760 of JBBBDQ010001274.1, read as the reverse complement.
TCTACAAGTATTTTCATGCCAACTTTTCTAATGAGCTTTTTTCCCTGGTTTCCTGAACGCATATATTTACTCGTGCTACTAGATTGGCATTAAGGTCTCACTCTTTTACCGTAAAACTAGTTAAATGTAACCGCTTCTTCTACCCTAAAGTTTCTTTTCTCGCACTTTCCGCTTGTGGAACACATTTGCATGCTTCCCTGATAGCTACAATCTCCCAAGGTTTAAATGCAACATCAATTGCCGTCTTTTATCTACTTGATTCTCATCCATCTATTATCTTTTTCTTCGACATCCCTTGTATATTTTTTATTGTCTCACTGTAACCCCCTGCACACTAGTGGCATTTCTGCCTTGCTTGGGGTGACATAATTATAAAACAAAATTCATGTTTTTAATTATTGACTGGGTATGAATTGAAGCCCCAATGGATTAAAACGTAAGTTTGACGTTCATAGGTAGTAAAATATTTAAGAATTTAAATCCTAATTTTAATGCTAGATCTGTGTGAGGCATTTTTCTTTAGTGCTGAGTGAAGGAATGGTGGGAAGCAGTGGGATTAAATAAATTTTTGGTGATCAAGCATTTCAGAGGAATGTCAGAAGACTGGAGTCACGAGTAAGCCGATTAAGGGGACCGCACTCACGTCATGTACATTAATGCAGTTAAATTGTGTCCATGATTTGCGACTCAAAAGCATCTGAACTTTATCGGATGTGGGTTTTACATTAAGCAAGTTTGGTCACCTTCGTCTATATTATCTATATTTGAGTTTCAAATAAACAGGGTGGTTGGAATCAAATGTGCATCCAGATCATTTTTTGGTTTTTAATAATTTTTGTTAATTTGTTCTAGTAATGCTCATTTCAAAAATTAAGTTGAAATGGATTGATGTTGCCTAATGTCTATGCATTTTTTTCTGGCATTTTTCGCTTTTGGAACTCTCTTTCGGTTTCTTGTTTTCCTGCCAATTACGATCTATAACATATTTTGGATTGTAAGAATAAATACAAGTTCTACAATAGTTGGCGGGAACAGGGTATTTGCACGTAAATATAACAAACACGGCTGGATTACCGACTCGGGTTTACGCTTTCTGATTCCGAGTCGCCCTCGACTACACTACCTATATATTCCTGTTTGCGTAGAAAAAAAAGTGCTTCTAGCTGGCTAGCTAGCTAGCTATTTATCAAATACTATGGGAAAAGATCATGGCATAGACCCCCCCCCCAAAAAAAAAACATTAACTCATAGGTGATACTGTAATCAGAAAGGGAAAATACTGAGAGATAGTCAGTTTAGTGCCACTTGGTCGATCATGTCTCAAAAGAGACATGACTAAATGAGCAGAAGATTTTCCGCAGTAGGTTGTCATTACTTTCTGCAGTAGACTGGTTGCAAACCAAGGCGACAGAACATAATCTGTCCTCCTATTTAACCCATAGCTGGTGGGAGAAGAGGCAGATTAGTACTTTTCCTATGGATATTTGCGCGTAAGTAAAAGCAACAAATTCAACTGGAATTCGAACTCGGTTCTCCCGTTGAGTCGAGTCCATTGCACCAAAAACGACCATCTGAGATATAAGGATGATAGAAAAGTTGGAAATATTTTTTAAATTAATTCACCCTAAGCAAGGCGATAATGCCAATAAGATGCAAGGAGTTACTGGGGGTGAAATAGAATTAGAACTCTTTTAGAAGGAACTGGAAACCCAATCCTGAACAAAAGACAAGGGATTAAACTCTACTGCTGTTCAAAAGATCGCGGAGAAATGTAAACCGAATGTTAAGCGAGCCTATCTACTTCTAGTCGGAAATTTTTGGTTGAAGACGATCAGATATGGAAGATATAATTTTGCTCATTAATATCTGGTTTGGTCGTTTCCATGGAAACTGAGTCAAATAAGATATTCACATAACTAGTTTTTCCTCTGTCAGATCTGTTCGAGAAAAAGTGAACTAAATTCAACAACCATTACAAAATTAAGAACATATTGAAAATTACGAAACATTGATTACATTTAGATTTTTTGATAGTGGCCTTTTATAGTTTATGGAAGACAAGAATTTTAATGAATGTCCTGAATTTTGTGAAGTAATGAAGCACAAACGAAATATAATATGAGGCTATATTTCTGAGATTAGGTATTTGCATTGTTCGGACTGTTGTTCTCATTTTTATTCAAAACAACGAAGGGAAAGAGGAGACCACAGCCCTTTGTAAGATGAAGTTAAATTAATAAAGAGAGATCACCATTTGAAAATACAAAAATTTAAAGAATCAGCGCATAGGTTACGCCTCAAAAATCTTCCATGCTGGCAAAGCATAAAATGAAAGTGCCAGAGAAAACCAATTATAAACACCAAGATTGTAATATGAATTCTGGAAAAAATAGTTCTGCGACGCTAGGTATATAAGTCAAAACAATTCATACACTGATGTCCTCAGTGAATAAAATTCATGCACTGATGTATTCAGTAGACAAAAAGCGTTGGTTGGATCTAATGACTTGATCCAAAGACTTGTATGTTCAATACCTGGCGAGAATAGTGCCTAACTTAGCTGAGTTAACTGGGAGATAACTAAGACATCCGTAAGCAGCATGGTTAATGGAATGAGAACAATCTACCTCAGTGATCGAAAGAAAGAGTTCGACTGAAATTCCTGTCACCTGAAGAAGGTCGGAGCTTACAATTGCTGAAACGTTGGTAATATGACTATAAAGCCATCAGTCGGAACAATGTAAATAGTCTAATATAAGTTTTAAAAAGTCCACAAACGGTGTTAGCGAAGGTAAAGCAAGTTTCGAAAGAGTCGCTGTGACGTTACCGCTAAGTTCAGCTGAAGAAGTTACAGCAGTTTAGATAACTACACTGTGAAAACATATTTTGGACTAATTTTTTTGTTTATCAAAGTAGATATTTAGCCAAAGAAGAAAAAAAATAAGAAAAATAGCAGAATGCATTATGTTCAATTATATATCAAAACCTCAAAATCTTGGCATCTGATTAGACTTCAACATAAATACTCATAAAAATTAAACTAAAAACCTGTATTTACTCAGAATTATAATGAACTTTATTACTTCGTAATTGGTCATATGTCACAGATTTAATTTTTTTTAATTGTTTAAAAAACAAAGAGACAGTATATTGGAATATTGATTGAGGTTTGATTTCATTGGTCAGATACATGTCACATATAATAAAGCAATAGATGATAATTTTTAGATGTAGGAAACCTATGCCAGTTTATATGGTTGTGTACCACGTGTAATAAAAGAAATAGATGTTTATTTTAAATACAAATGTGTATATATATATACTTATATTTAAAATAAACATCTATCAATTTTATTAAATATATATATATATATATATATATATATATGTATATATATATATATATATATATATATATATATATATATATATATATATTACGGAAATCAACGAATTTTAACGAAACTTGGTTATAAGCAACCGACAATTTGAAATGAATTGTTTGAACATTATTCTTTATTGATACTCGTATTTAAGTAGATATTCTATTCTTAATGAAACAGTTTTATATATTTATATCTACCATTTGATCTGGTAACGTCTTATACCTCCCGACCACGAATAGCCTCCAGTCTAAACGAGGTTTTTATCAAGCCTATATAAACTGTCGGTTGCATATAACCAAGTTTCGTTAAAATTCGTTGATTTCTGTAACATGTTTATATTTGTTGACATTACGATACATTTCAGAGCAGATATGTTTGTTTACGATGGATCGAAAATCGTGTTATATGGACTTGATAAAAACCTCGTTTAGACTGGAGGCTATTCGTGGTCGAGAGGTCTAAGACGTTACTAGATCAAATGGTTGCTTCCCCTATATAGATAGGGGTCGCAGGTTCGAATCCTGCCGAATGGCACACATTTTTGTAATAAAAATTTATCGTAAATAATCAGGCCGGTAGATATAAATATATAATACTGTTTCCTTAAAAACAGAATATCTACTTAAATACGAGTATCGATAAAAAATAATGTTCAAACAATTCATTTCATATATATATATATTTATATTTATATATATAGATAGATATGGGTGCGCTTTCTGACTATGAAGCCTGGGTTCGTATCTCATCATATCCGATTTGTCAGGATGTTATCGGTCTGGAAGAGACAATCCCAGCGTGCGGCACTTTTGGAAAGTGCCTGGAAACCATACCACGAGTTGACCCAAGCCTTGTGAGTAAAATTAGCTAAACGGCTCTGTTTGAGGATATAAACTGTCTATCGTGTACAACCGCTTTCAATGGTTACAAATGGCAAGAACTTTTCAACATCCTGTTATATATATATATATATATATATATATATATATACGGGATGTATGTGTGACCGTGAAAGAGATGGTTCCTCTCGTGATATCACGTGTGATACTAACCCTTTCTTCTGTGAAGAAAAGGAGCTTAAATATTACCGTTGAAGTCTATTTGAGAGCCGATATTCCACTCCCGAAGTTGCTCGTAAGCTTTCGTTCACTTGGGATAGAATTACTTCCGACTTATTCGCCTGTGGAACAATTTCTACTTAAAATCCTTAATCCATCAGCGAATCTTAAGGAAATGTGGACTCCCGTTCGTAGATTCTCTCAGTGAGATGACGTCTCAACGCAAACGACATACATGATATCAAGTCGGTTTAATCTCTCTCCATAGCATACAGTAAGCAGGCTTTTAAACAAGCTTCCTCAATAAGAAAGAGATCCCTTCAGAGTGTATCTTGACCAGGATTGACCGAAGAGAGTCATTAGTAATAAATACACCCAACCGTTGCGTCCTTACTTCCTTTTTGTATTTGTATCTGACGTAATCTCTCTCTCTCTCTCTCTCTCTCTCTCTCTCTCTCTCTCTCTCTCTCAGTCTGTCTTTCTTAGAAAAAAAAGAAGCTAAATTCCGTTGAAGACGGTTTAAAATCGGAAACTCGAAAACGGCGTAATGGATTAGAGAGCCTGGTAAGACGAAAAAAATTAAAAGGTTTGTCCAGAGATTGGCACAAATGCTTTAGGGTTTAAGGGTCCGAGCAGAAAATAAGCCCGCAAATCCTCACACGGGACTTGCCAGTTTCTCGAAACTTTAGAACAGCGACTACAGTGCCAGTACTTATTTTTACTTGGCCATCTTACTACCTACCTATCTTTCAGGCTTTAAATTATTTCTCTGTCTTTCTTGTTAGTTTGTATTTTTTTTTTGGTTTGTTTTTTTTTTTTTGCTTTAATACTTTCACTTTCTTGCTTTCTCGTTTCGTTTACTTTTTGTATGTTCGTGGATCTTTTTTTTATCTTCTACAAGCCTTGGGTTTGCGCTTGAGCCAGGGTGAATTTTTAACCTGTTTCATATCTTGATCCTTTTTTCCCACCACTTATTATCTAATGTTTTAAAATATTAAATGTATACAGAGAAAGAATCACCCCTTCATAGATAAATAGGTGCCTCCACGGATTCGTTATAAAATTAGCATCCATGATAAAAAAAAATGCCACAAACTTAATAAAAACAGTTTTATCGTCAAATTTTTGATGCTATTAAGTAAGAGCAAATGATTTTTTGATTATTAAATTTTATTTTTCATCTTTTTTAGAATATTTGAAATTTTAACAAAAAATTGATTTTTTTCTTTTTGCGTTATCGGGGGGACCAAACATTAGAAAAAGAACAATTTACCGTCATTTTCGGGGAAGAAAACACTGATTTAGCGATTCTTGAAAAAACAAAACAAAAAAAAAACGAATAATTCTTTGATTTTAATGAATCTTTTACGACTTATTCACAAATAAATTATACTTCATAAATGTTTCTTTAGAAAATCTTGGTAAAAAACATTTTTTCTTTACATTTGTTACGACCTTCACTTATTCAATTTTCTGAAATTTTGAAAATCGCCAGACAATCTTGTCTCGAAAGAGACATGATCACCCAAGCGTGTATCATCTATGGCAATTAACTGACTGACACATTTTCCGTATATTGATTTGATATCTAAATTCGCCATAATCATGTTTATCGTATATATTTTTCGTATTATCTGAATGAAGTTACCAGAGTGTTTCATATGTGTTGGGTTGATAGTTCCAAAGAAAGGCGTTAGTATTTTTACAACAGGACAACGATTCTTTTCATTAATCCACGAGAAAAGTTGGTTGTTAACTTTTACCTCACATGCCAATCTGTTCTTACGGACAAAGAATTTAAAAATAAGTCAAACGCGGTAGGTATAACCTTTGAATCACGAGTTCGGATTAGTGCAAGTCTCATTGTGGGCCACGGATAGTGGTTTTTTAATTCTTGCTATCTTATCAATAGTTCTTTTATTATACCTACATTTGTATACGTTACAAATTAAACTAATCAGTCTACTTTTTTAAGTGCCATGTTCGTTCAGAACGTAGGTGATCATGGGACCCCACATCCTCCTTTCTTTTCTCGCTCTCAAGTTTTTTCTTCTTGGTATCTCTCGAAAAGGCTGCTCCGCCACACACTTACTCCAGCCTATCAAGTACATCTCGTGCCGCTTTCTCTTTATCAGTTCTGTAAGTATTAGATTTTCCAAGCCTTTCTTCCTTCTTACCTGTCGCAGAAACCCAGCTGTTTCTTCATGATAAGTTTCCTTTTCGTTTGCATCCTCTCCAAAACCTTGTCGTTGCTGACATGTTTGGTTTCTGGCATTCTCAGCATCACGCATAACTGACTTATAAAGGTCCGATTTTGTCGGCGCTTATTTTTGTCCAAATCCGTGAATTAGTTTTGCTCTGGCTAAATCTTGAAAAATGTTATATTAAATACGCTAATTATCAATAATGTTGAATGTGTTAAAATTATTTAATATTTAAAAAGAAAAATGTTGAGTTGATGTTAAAACTTGCAGCAAAATATTGTTGATTTATTTAAGATGGAATGATCTACGATGACATGTCTCTAATTTATATTTAAATACATTATAGTTATTTTCTAGTTGAATTATTCATTTTTACTACATATGATCCATTATTATGCATAATAAGGTTGCAATAAAATTTGAATTTTATTTGAAAAAACCTTATGAAATTTGACATGTTGTGAAGTGTTTGTTTGTAGGGTGTATATCATAGATTGGCTTGAGGTAGAAGACATTTGCATCAGCTTTATTATAAATATAGGTAAAAAAAAGATTTATTCAAACTAATGCTACTCTTAAAAGGTGGTAAGAAGAATTGGAAAAGGAGGAATAATTCACATAAATAGGAATGCAATTATATGTTTGAATTTGAATCTCGCCAAACGGGTCTCTGCACCCCAATCAGCAACGACGTCGATCATGTCTGGCATGCTTCTAAGGATGGGTACTTATTCATTTTCGACTGGTTCTTCTTAACAGAGACATTTTAATCGTCACAATAAAGAAATCTTTTTTGCCGATCAATCAGGACCGGTATAAGTTGAAAATGTGCAACTATACTGAATTTTTTCTTTTTCGAAGACGAAAGCAGAAATACCCAAAGCGACTGATGTTTCTAACTAGCTGCACCGGCAACAGTACTAACAATGGCGAAATAGTCCCGACGTCACAAATCAAATGTTTAATTATAACTGCGAATAGAATGTGACAGCTTCGACATTTTATGTCCGCTCTTTGCCTCGCACCTGCACGCTATGGCTAACGTGTAAAGTGCTGACCGTTTCCGGCAGTGAAGTCTTGTGCCGCGAGAAATCTATTCAACATTGTTGTCTGTACCACAGATGTCTTCTTCATGCACGGCACCAATTAATCTTGGTTGAGTCAATGTTCACTCTCTCCCGCTCCCTCACTATCATACACAATCTCCCCTCTTTCCAAATCAACTACGGAAATAGAAGCTTCTAAGTCTACCATGGATTTTCCAATATTTAACAAAATCGTTACGGCTTTATCGTCATGTCTTGGTTGGAACACGTTTACTGTTAGTACTTTCTTTCTTCCTTTCGTTTTTCTTGCAGAGAGTCTTTTTTCTTTCGTTTTTTTTTTCATGCATTGGTACCTTCTTTTCTTCTTTCTTTATTTCTTTCTTTATTTTGTACTTCTTTACTTCTTTCTATCATTCTTTCTTTTTTCTTTCTTTTTATCTTTCTTTCAGAGTCTTTAATTTTCTTTATTTCTTTCATTTGTTTTTAAAGTTTTTCTTTCATAGAACATCTCTTTCTTTTTTCTTTCTTTCTTTTTGTTCTCTTATTTTTTTCATAGAGTTAATCTTGCACTTTTTAATATTTCTTTTTCTTTTCTTTCTTTCGTTTTTTGATAGTTTTTCTTTCATAGAATCTCGCTTTTTTCTTTTTTTCTTTCTTTTTTCTTTGTATGTCTATTCTTTTATGCTTTCATTGCTTACTTCCGCTTTTTCTTCTTTCTTTCATTTTATATTAGTCATTTGGTTTTCTTTCTTTGCACGATTTTCACCGGCTCACTTTTTCTAAGACGAAGTCTGTTTCCAACAGCTGATTATCAGAACCAGAAAAAAAGTTTTTTGTTTCCTTTTTTCCGAAATATTCGTTTGGCCTAAGCAACGCCACAGAGCAGCTGTTCTGACGCTTAACTTTGACTGGACAAGGCGGGTGTAATCTAACACTCGTCTTACACACTTGAATCGTTCAGGTATTGAGGTGTTTTAAATATTTCCTCCACATCACTTATTTTGGCGCAAGACCAGGATGAAAAGAATTCGGGCACACACAACCAATGTTACCAGATTAGGTTAATTTGGAAAGCACTGTTTTAATTTTAAGCTTCATAGTGCTAGATTTGGCGAGTAAAGTAGGAGTTTCAGAGTCGACGAGACATTATCTGCTGCTTTGTGCTGCAAGTGTCTTTTTTAAATTTTTTAGACAAGAACTACTACGTTGGTCTTTGACACCAGACAGAAAAATTTTGCGAAGTGAATTTTACAACAGATTACTTTAGAAAAATTAGAACTTCATGGATGCGAAACTAAAAAAATACAGTGGAACCATAATTTCTTGGAGGCCGTTCGTGATACGAAATGTTCGTAAAGACAAACTATCACATCACTCAATATGTACTGGGCCAGACCTATATATGGCTCCAGCAATAAATTATCCATATAATTTTTATGAAGTACTAACCTTCAAATGGCACATGACAGAATTTGGGCTCAACCGGATTAGTTTACAAATTACAGTTATTTAAGTGAAGCTACTGCTGCAAATTTTCAAAACAAAGGAAAAATCTGAATTTTTGTGTTGATAACGCATTGCTTTCTGATGGGAAAAATACTGTTCAAGCAATTGCTTTGCTTGATTTTTATTCGGACTCTGCTTTGTCGGAAACAACGGTTAAGAAATGGTATGCTGACTTTAAACGCTGTCGTACAGATGCAAATGATGATGAACGCTCAGGTCGCCCAAAATCGGCAGTTGTCCTGGAAAACAACAACAACAAAAAATCCACAAACTCGTTTTGGCCGATCGTAAATTGAAGTTGCGTAAAATAGCAGAGAAGTTCAACATATAAGATGGCAGTGTACTCATCCTTTTGCATGAACATTTGTCAGTAAGAAAGCTGTGTTCAAAGTGGGTGCCGCGTTTGCTCACAGTCGATCAAAACAATGCGACGACGATTCAGAGCGTGGTTTGCAACTATTTCAACGCAACACAAAGGGGTTTTTGCATAAATATGTAACAATAGATGAAACACAGATCCACCACTTCACTCCGGAGTCAAATCGGTAGTCAACTGAGTGGACAGCAGCAAGTGAAAACCGTCTAAAGCGACTAAACATGGAAACATCAGCAAGTAAGGTTTTGGAATGCGCAAAGTATTTTCTTCATCGATTATTTTGAGAAAGGAAGAACCATAAATAGCAGATATTATATAGCATTATCGGTGCATTTGTATGAAGGAATAACCCTCCCCCCCACACACACACAAAAAAAACGGCCACAAATGCAGACAAATTTGATCTTTCAATAAGACAACGCACCGTGTCACAAGTCGATCGCAACGATAGAAAAACTACCTGAATTGCACTTTGAATTGCTTCCGCATCCTTCCTATTTTCCAGATCTGGCCTCCAGTGACTACTGGCTGTTTGCAGACCTCAAAAGAATGCTCCAGGGAAAGAGATCTGGTTCCATTGAAGAAGTGATATCGGAAATTGGGGCGTATTTTCAGGACAAAGACAAATTGTTCAACAAAAAACAAAAAAAAAAACAAAAACATCGAATTGTTAGAGAAGCGTTGGAATCAGTGTATCACTCTAGAAGGAGACTATGTTGATTGATAAAGTTGTGTTTTGCCTGAAGTTGCTGTTTTACTAGTTGGGCCAAGGGTTTATTGAGTGATATATTATTTTCTACATAGTAATGAATATAAAATAGATTTATCCGTTCCTAGACCTCCAGATGATTACTTATTCAAAATTTATCTCATGTAAATCCTTCTCTGATGTTTCTTTTCATTTTCTTTCAGTAAAAACCTTTCCAATGTAAATTGTTTTTTCTGCGTTGTAAGTTTTTTTCTAAAATGAAATATGACATTGCCATTGAAAAGGTTTACTCCTCTATCTGTTACCATTGTAACAGGGTGATATTTTTCCATTGTACTTTGCCCATCACCCCATTTAGAACAAATTTCTTTGATTAAAGAACCCGTGACACTCTTTTTTTAGTATCTTACTATTTTCAAGTATTTTTAACTTTAGTTTACAAATAGTAGTTACTCTTTTTGTAACGTTATGTTCTTTTATCACGTCCTTATTTTTTAGAATAGTAGGTACTGTCGATTTAGGCATAGACTGTTGCGCAGCGAGATCTGACACACGAATGCTATTTTCGTATTTTGTGATGGCTACTTTCTTCACTTCATTTGTTTTGCTCTAAACTTTTACATTTTCTTTACCGGTATCCCTATTAGTTTTCTTTGGAGCCATGACTAAGAGCTAACGTAAAGAAATTAAAAACAGGCACAGTACAACACAGAATGTATACAACACGGCAGTCGGCTCAGAAATGATTTCGTTCGAGTTATCTCGGTTCGGCAATGTGGTTCAAGAACCGACATTTTATTTTATAACCGAAGCATTTTCATTTCGAATTTTCTGTTTGAAAACCGATTTGTTCGAGAGACATTCGAGAACCGAAGTTTAGCCGTATTAATGAAATCTGCTTAATGGCATATAACATAAAAAATGCCTTCTTAGCAGTAAACAGATTTCAACATATTCATATTCATGTATATTTAAATCAGTAGCGTGCAAAGCGAGATAGGGGTTGCACATCAGTATCGGGAGGGCGTCCAATCAAAGAGTGAAATAAAAATTTACTTTGTATATAAATTGAATAAAGTGTTTATTTCTTGTTTAATCTGTTTTTACGTATTAAAATGGCATCACTAAGCCTAACTAAACCTATGCATTTCATTATAAACGTTATTCTTTAGTTAGTATAACTGTTTGCGGTGACAATTCTGTTACTTATGACGTATCATTTTGAACTACCGATTCTCGTACGATCAGGAAAGTTAAGCAACGTCGAGAATGGTTATTATGCAGTTGGGTGACCGCTTGGAAATACCAGTAAGCTTTGATGCTCAAGTGGTGTAGTGGATAATGGATACTTTCGGCTTCTGGTATATCACTTTTAAACACCGATTCAAGAAAGTTAAGCAACGCCGTGACTAGTCATTACTCAAATGGGTGACTGCTTGGAAATACTAGTAAGCTTGAACATGTGAGTGGTGTAATGGATAATGGCTTTGAACTGGAACTTGGGGAACAGAATTCCAATTGCAACAAGGTTTGTTATATTTACTTACTTTGAAATACTTTTGCAAAAGTTACGAATCCAACTCCTTTTCTACCCCCACTCAACGATGGGTAAATTATTAGTGCTTGTATCAGCGAATCATTATTATTTCCCAAATACTCGTTTAATCTAGTGTAACACCCCAACGGACGGTCCGAACAATTTCTCCGGCGGCCGTTCTCCACGCTGTGATGTTTGCCGGGAATTTGTTGAAGACCTCAAGCTGGGGGTACGAGATTAAACCACAAGGAACGAACTTCCACAACTTGGATGAGTTGAAAGGATGCTTTATTTCGTTTAGAGTTAGCCTTTTTGGTTGGGGCAGGCGAATGTGACACACAGCTTTAACTCTAATTAATGGAGATCAAATCCGTACTGACCGAAACAAGACGAACGGAAGTTCTACTTCAAGCACACGCCCGGCGGAACTAGCTCAACTCAACTCAACTGACTCGGAAAAATCACTTGTATTTATTTAAAATTAATCCGGAAATCCGGAAATCTGGAAATGCTTTAGACCACCGGGTGATAAGCAATTGGCTACTGTAAGTCCGAAATTTCAGGATTTTTTTAATCTTTTTTATCTCAATAAAGCTTCGGCCGGAAAATTCTTAATGTGTGGTTAAGATACAGTAAAGACAGCCCTTGACCTGGTCATTCAAAAAACCCACCTCCCGAATTTTATCTCTTATCACATTAAATCACCGAGTCAAATATTTACCGGAAGAGTGGTAGGATTTAAAACAGTAATCTGATACCCTTTTCACTTCCACAATTTTCCTCATAAAAGAAAAAAGCGTTTATTTATTTATTTTTTCTCTTCCTTTTCACTTTTGTTAAACGAAACATGTTTTTAATCTATTTCCTATTCTTAACCATTTTCTATTTTAATCTATTATAATAAAATACATATTTTACAAAGCACCTTAATATACGCCTAGTTATCGTGTCACACTAGAATAATTTTCTGGTTTCGAATTAAATGCAAAAGGTTGATAAGTCATAAAAGAAATCAATTCATCAAAATTCTCTTACTTTAGGCTTACTGCAATATCACGTTGAATATCAGGTGCTGTAAGCTTGGACGTGCAAGTAGTGTAATAGATAACGAGCTGGAATTTGAAATCGGAAAGATGAGTTCCAATTCCAACAAGGCTTGTCAAATTCACTTGCGTGCAAATATCTTTACGAAAGGTATGGATCTAGCTTTCTCTCTATCCACCCAGCTACGGGTTAATTATTAAAGCTTGTATCAGCAACTCATTATTATCTGCAAAATATTCTTCCGGTTTAAAAACATTTTCTGGCTTTAAATTATTTACAAAATGTTGATAAGCACACAAAAAGTTAATCAGTCAAAATCGTAGTACTTTAAACAGTGAAATTAATGTCAACCAGCCGAGAACTCAAAAAGTCCTTACTATAGAAAAACGTACTTCCTAGCAGGAATTGAATTCGTTATCCCTTTAGTCTTTAGCAGAAGAAAGCAGAAAGGACTACAAGAAAACCGAATGCATAGTCATCAGCAAAAAAAAAAAAAAAAAAAGAAAAAAATGCCGCTGAAAATGCCAACTACAAGTGGAGGGTGGTAAAATCAAGATGCAGAAAATGAAAATACCTAGCAGTTTAATAGGGGACAGAAAGCACTACACGAAGATCCAAAGACGAATTGAAATGGCCAAGGATGCAATTCAGAAGCAGAGTCGATTATTGGAAGAGAAGGAAAGAGTGTACTATATGGTTCTATGTGATATCTGTTTTTCAAAATGGGAGTGAATGCTGGACAATCTCGTCCAAAATGAAGGAGAGACTTCAAGTAACCGACACGTGGTTCTACAGAAGGATGCTGCAGGTGCCATTGACAGAGCATGTGAGCAACGATGTGGTTTTGGAGAGGATGGAAGCGAGATGGAAACTAATACTTAACATCAGAAAAAGATAGCTGAAATTCCTGGGACATGCAATGAGGAAGAAGAGCTTAGAGAATCTGATGCTCACAGGTCAGGTAGACGGAAAAAGAGACAGGGGAAAGTAGCGCGTAACATACTTGACGGGCTTGAGCTGGTGATTCGCGGATCGGATTTTGGGTGGGGTAAGACCTGGTGGGCCATGATCGCTTACGGTCTGAAAGAGCATGGCACAGAGAAGAAGAGTAAGAACCTTGATTTCTAGAATGACTGTTATTAATTTCAGTGTTTAAAATAACAGATGCTAAATCAGACACCTGTGAAACTCAAAATAACAATTTATGTTTAAGTAGTATGAGTTATAAGATATTTTGTGCATGTCTATCTATTCAAGAAATTAGCTGTGTTTCCGTAGAAGGTTAATAAAATATTCATTCGCAAATATATCATAGATTAATTCATACCATGTAAAACATAGGTACGCATTACACTGTATTTTATTTGGGTAGATTTGGGCTGTAATTATTAATTTAAACAATTCTAATGCTTGGCCACTTTGAGAATGTCTCTGTGTGAATAATAATTAAAACAAGAAATGCATTGGTTAAAAAATACTACATTATTTCACCGACTGCCAAATGAATTTTATGAAAATCGTTCAATTAAATCGCATATTCCTAAAAACGACCTGTGATTCCCGTAACCCATTGAGATATTAAGGCCACCACACATACATCAGCCGACATAGTAGTGCCGTGTCTTGGGCAAAAACTATACAATGGTACATCGACTTACACTACCGCGCATCTACATCTCCAACCAATATAGCAACATAAGAAACCCAATAAATCTTGGCCAATAACATAAAATATTGTTGTGGCCTGTTAGGGCCAGGTAGAAACACACGCAAACATGAAAATAGGTTTAACCAGTGTATTAGAATAACAGAACATATATACAAATACGAGTGTTAGTAGTTAGCAAACAGAAGTGTACGTCTGAACTTTATAGTTACGCTGCGTCACGACTGCCTCACAACTGCCTCCCCGGAAGTCACGCCGGTTAGTATTTATGACGGAGGAAGAGTCTATTCACTGTGAATAGGGCACCATGACAAATATGCTAATACATAAACTATAAAAATTGATTGCAAATACTAAAAGCATTAACCATAAAATACTAACAATCCAATATAAAAAAAATTTAGACATAAATATAGTAAATAAACTATCCTTCACCCTTCTAACCTCTCTTCTGAGTTCTACGCCCCTTGTTACCTTCCCCTTTTCAGGAAGGACTCCAATGTCTATATGCATGGGCATGGTGTTCATGTCAGTGAAATCTCCCTCTAACTAGGGTGATCTCTATTGAGTTCCTAGATCATTCTTACATGTGTTTCCATTTCTCCCTCCTAAGCTCTGTTGGCTATCTTTTTTTCTCTACCGTTCCTCCTCATCTCCCGACTGTTCCGTACTTGACAGCATCTCCAATAATATTGACAAGGCCATTTCCTCTCATCCATCTGCCCATATATTTGTGTTTGGTGACTTTAATGCCCACCACGCCAAGTGGCTGCAAAATCTCTGCCACTGATCTTTCTGGTGTCCACACCATGAATTTCTCAATCACTCATTCCCTTCCGAAAGCGGTGGAGTTTCCCACGCGTGTCTCTAATAACCATAACAGACCTGACTCACTTCGAGATCTCTGTTTTACCTCCATCCCTGACTCATGCAATGCCAAGCAACTCTGCACCCTCGTAAACTCTGACCATGCGGTGGTTTTCGTTAACATCTCCTTCCACTCCCACTCCACTAAAAAACATCAGACTAGCAGAATATCTTACTGCTACGAAAGAACAGACTGGGACTCGTTCCACAATTTCCTATGTGACGTCCCTTGGAACAAAGTTTTTAGTCTCCTTGTCTTCTCTTGGGTTAAGGCTGGCATCGATGCTTACATCCCAGCCAAGAAGTTGCGACTTAAATCCCATCTCCCCTGTTTGATCGGCCGCCATCACCCACCGGAATCACTTTTTCCGGCTTTATAGGAGCCAGGTGTCGAACCATAACAGGCGCCTTTTTACCTCTGCTTGTAATGCGTGCAAGAATATACTTAATGAAGATAAGCTGCTGTTTGCTGCCAGAATGAAGTAGCGCATATCATCCCGTAAGTTCGGCTCCAAAGACTACTGGCGGCTCTTTAAAACCCTCAATCCCCACTCTATTGAATGAATTTGAGGTCCTCACCTCTTCAGCGGACAAGGCTTGCAGATTCTCCACCAACTCGACTCTGGCTTTGTCTGGAGTATTTGTATTCGAGTTTCCAACTAGAACTGAGGCACAACTGAATGACGTCCACATTACCCTCTCGCTGGTCTCTTTCAAAGCTTGACCCCTATCAAGCGAGCGGAGGTGACGGAATCCCAATCATTGTCCTAAATGAATGTGCCCCTGAACTCTCCTCTATCCTCTCAAAACTCTATAACTATTGCCTCTCTGCTTCTTGCTTTCCTGCCTGCTGAAGGTCCTGCTTTCCTGCCTGCTGGAGGTCCTCCTCCTCTCTCTATATATATTTATATAAAAGATATAATTTGTTAGTCATGTACATACTCTCCAGTGTTTTCAAATATTGTCTCTCATCGTTCTACAAGCATGTTGATGCCACTTTTGTAGCAATTTTGTTTTCTGCTGGAAGAAGTTTATGAGGTAGGTTGCGACAGAATGTACCAAGACAATTTTTTTTTTGTCATTTGAATTGTTTTCTAAAGATGAGATCAAATGAAAATCCTAAGCATTCAACTCAAGAGGATATGATGGATGCTGGAGAGTGTCCAGTTTGAAATCTTTGAGCTTGAATAAGGTTGGTTTTGCAAAATGCGGTATTGTGTTGTTGCTGCGGAAAATGACACCTTTTCAATTTGTCAAAATCGGCCGTTTAACATAATTCAAGTCTCTTTAATTCTGGAAAGTCTGTTGAGATATGGATTTTCAAACTCTTAGTTTGAAAATCTTCGGTTTACTTTTCATTAACGACGGAAGGTCGTCAGATAGCGTTGTTGCATTTTAGGTTAAGATCACCCTGACGAAATCTGCCAAACCAATTTTTGATCATCCGAAGAACTGAAGCAAGTTTCAAATATATATTCTGAATCTTTTTGCTGCAGTTCCATACTACTTTCTAAAATTCATAGAGCATCATATTGCTCGAGTGAAACTCTTCATACTCCATCTTGAAGACATTCATTTATAGACAACAGTCAACAAAGTCTGACTGACAACTGAACAATGAAAGATTTCAGTCTAGAGTGCGCCTGAAATCGGCATAAAAACACAGGCCAATATCAAATTGCAGTCATTTTATATTAACAATCAAAATCGGGGTAGAAATTTGACAATGAATTGGTAGATATAGATGCGTGCTTTAACAAGAAAGTAATTCGTTGCCAAAACAATTAGTTCTTGACTTCACGATGGAATGAGTTCAATAGCTTGTTCTTACTTTGTTTTTAATTTTCATTAACGACCTTCCCAATGACAGCAACCTTTTATTTAATATCTATGTTGATGAAACAACCGTGTACTCCTGTTGCGATACTGTCTGATCAGTTCAGAGAATTGGCTACTCTGTTTTAATTCTCTGAGAGACCTCTTTCTGGTTTCTATCAGCAAGGCTGATGTTAATTTCCAGAAGTGTGACTTATTACGCGTTCTCGGATTAACGTTATCGGCTGTCTTGAAATGGATAAATCTACATTATATCCATTGCTAGATTGCTTGTACGAATGTAACAAATTTGGCCCTAAACCATGAAATGCGTCACTCGAAAATTCTATTCCACTTTGGCATATATTTGTCCCCCAATATATCAAAACTATATATCAAAACTATATATCAAAACTATATATACTGTTATTTCATACTTAACCACCGCCGCGTGCTTGCCCCCCTGTGCCATTTCTATAAATATTTAATGGAAAATATTCAGATATGGTCGTCTCTCTGGTACCTAGAATTTTTTAATAATTTACATGCGTTGAGACCCCATCAATGTCCAGTGGAGTTGGCTAGATGTAGCCGTAAATTCTATGCTAAAAATTTCTTTCGCTCTTCTCTCTTGTGGAACTCTCTTCCGGCTCCATGCTCTCCGGTCAACTTTACTCTTCAAAAATTTAAATCAATATCAATCCCTATCTTTTGTCATCCTGATTATTTTTTTATTCTCGCTCACTAGTAATGTTTCAGTTTTCTAATTCTTCCATAACCAGTAGCTACGTATATATTTAAGTATCTTAATTTTTGTCTTATTTAAGTATCAAACTTCTCTATATAAATCACACACACACACACACACACACACACACACACATATATATATATATATATATATATATAAATATTTCACAATTAAGTTTCTTCAAACTTACTGAAACTTTGCTTTCATTAGAGAATCCTGGCAGATTACCAAGCATTTCTGACTCAAGCTAAAATAATTTTACGGCCTAAGAGTGTACACTTAATTAGATTTAATGGGAGGCTAGGGTTTCAAAAGAAAATTAAGTCCAATACCGAGCAGACTTAATCAATTAAATGGAATATAAATTAACTCCTAAACAACGAAACAAGTAATTAAGATCATTCACAGCAATCATTCTCTCAGCTTAAGAATGAATAAAAATTATATTCACTTCCAATCAAACTTAATTCCCGTTTATAAAAGAGAGGCGTACTTTTTTCTCAAAGAAAAATTGTTACAAGGTAAATTCAGTAAGAATGTTCTAACACACACAGGGAGACACATACCTGTGTGTGTGTGTGTGTGTGTGTGTGTGTGTGTGTGTGTGTTTGCGTGATATTATTGGCCTGGGAAAATGCCGGAAATCCATACCACGGGCTGACCTAAACCTTGTGAGTGAAATTGGGTTGACAGAAATACAAATTTTATTGACCTACGAAGGCAATCTTAGCTTGCGGCCCCTTTGGAAAGTACCTGAAAACCATTCCACCAGTTGACCTAAACCTTAAGAGTAAAATTCGGAAGAGGTAACATTTTTGTAATCTTGATCCCAGCAGTCGACACTTTTGGAAAGTGCTTGAAATCTATACTAACGACTGACACAATCCTTGTAATTAAAATCTGGTAGACAAAAGCGTTCGAAGGTTGTGCTAGCACGATGTTACTTGTCATTGTGACCGAAGGTCAGTGGTGAATGTGGAGGGGAGTCACTTAGGGCTGCGAGAATTTTTAGAAGAGAATAGGGGTAAACTCAAGCAGCGTTTTCATTTTCATATTACACTAGACACCACTATCGTATACAAAACTTAGGAATGAGTTTCAGTACAAGTATGTTACTTCACTAAATTAAACGGAATAACTTTTCATTTATATTAGTGGAGTTCTAATTTATTCTTGCCCTCTTTTCCATTCTCAAGCTGTTGTAACACAAGAGAAGTTAATCTCAAAAGAAAAGCAAAGGGTTAATACCAACGACAATACATTCTTACGAAGGAAAAATGCTGAAGATCAAATCTTATCAAAATTAGAGACTGATCAGTTTAAATTATTTTTAAAACTTAAAAAATTGGAGGAGGGCAAATGAAGGGCCAGCCAAAATTCGTGGGGAGGAAGACTTGCCGAGGGTTTGAGCAGCCTTGTTTATACTGTTGACCACGCTAGTTAATGTGCGCTCTCCCAGAAACTGTAACTAAGAACCGTTCAGCATAGTCGCAGTATAATTCATAGGTGGGCCATGTTGGTGTTGAACAAACACAAATGTGACTGAGCAGATATCTGGAACTGGGATTGTTTTATCGCGCTAGTATACAAGAATATTCAGATAGTTCCTTTTTTTTCTTGTAAAGTTTTATATGTTCATTAATATTAATATGTGCGTTATGGTCAGTGGATATCGGCTCGAAACGAAAAATCAGAGAACCGAGTTCGAATTTCAGTTGAATTCGCTGCATTTACTTACACGCAAATACTCATGGGAAAGGTATTAATCCTTCGCTTCTCCCTTCAGCTATGGGTTCAATAGTAGGACAGATTGGATTCTACATCCTTGGTTGGCAATCAGTGTACCTCAGAAAATAATGGCAACATAATGCGGGAAAATGTTCTTCCCAATCAGTCATGTACCTTTCGAGACATGATCGTCCAAGCGTGTATCAGGTATGGCACTTAACTGAATAACATAAAAATTTAACCTATATGTCTCCGTTCAATCTCTTACTGAGTATTTTTACAATTTTTGGATATGTTATTGCAGAACCATAAATAAGTTACGGATAAACTTCCGTAGTTCTTTTTATTAATTTAATTTTGTTCCAATACAATTCAGTAGTTATTATAAACTAAATTTTCTCTGTATCATAGGCAAAAGTTATTGGATACGTCCTAACATTTTTGTGAATATTACATTTCAGATGCATCGTATCCTATAAACGTAAAAATATTCACAGAGCTTGACAACACTGGAAACGAGTATATTAATATATTTCGTGTAATTCATAGGCATATTAAATATTTTATAAACATTTTAAAAATGTCGTCTCTGCTGGTGAAAGTTATTTTGTTTAAAGAAGATTGTTTGCTTTTGAGTATTTTCAGTCATTCAATATTTTGACATTATCTACTGTATTTATATTAACTTTCAATAAGTGACAATTAAACCTACAAGAGATTGTGGATCATGTGTTACCAGTATTAAAAAATGTCGGATTAAAAGTAAAGGAAGAGACTACTTTGCCGGTTCTGGTAAAATAAAGAAGAATGTTTTAAGCTTATTTTACCGGTCTGGGTAAAGGGACGCCCAGGTTATTTTGCCAGTAGATATTTTTTATTATTATGAAAGCAGGTAATGTTAACATGCAGATTTAACACGGAAGTTTATTTATCTATTTATGTAATTTTGAATGTGTTCCAATATATTTCAACAAAAACTTCTCTTTCTAAAATTATAATTTAGATACATAGAAAAAGGGAAGGTGTCAGTTTAAACTAACATCTACAGGAGAAGTGTTCAAGTTCTTTTATTTTCCACGTGCTGTGAGCATTTCGCTTAAAAATTGTATTTCTGTTTTTATTTCAAATGAAAGCTTGAGATATTTTAAACATACTTCCCTGAAATTTTCACTTCCCAAAATTAAAATATATTCCAAAATTAAAATTTATTCCAAAATTAAAAATTTTTCCAAAATTAAAAATTTTTCCAAAATTAAACTTAATAACTTTGATATTTAGCAAGAAAGAATGCGTCAGTTTAAACTGACGCCAGAAAAATGTGACTTCTTACATTTTAATTAGTCTGACAATGTCCTGATGGTCATAGTATTGTTCAAATACTATTATTGAATCCCTTTTCC
The DNA here is from genome assembly GCA_037127315.1 of Ascarosepion bandense. NCBI lineage: Eukaryota > Metazoa > Mollusca > Cephalopoda > Sepiida > Sepiidae > Ascarosepion > Ascarosepion bandense. Next base: position 360,667 of record JBBBDQ010001274.1, on the reverse strand, counting down.
TTTTTCTTTCTGTTGCCACCTTTCCCTTGTAAACAAATTCAGGAGAGAATCACAAAATAATACGCAAAATGCTGTAGCTAAATGCGAAGCAACCTTATTATAGCGTCGCTCTTTCAGTTTTATTTTATTTTATTTTATTTTACCAGTAAAATTGCTGAGTTAATAAAGAAATAAGTACTTTAGAGAGAATATGATGAATTACACGCTCGGAAACTCCAGCCAGTCAGCGCCTCCCAAAGAATTAATCATGTTTCCCAGATCGTAAAAACGCGTATCTAACAATAAATTTTATTAAAGGATCGCGTTATTTTATCTATACAAGAGGCATATTTTTCTAATATCTGACTGCATTAAATGACTCTGTCGTCTATATTCATAAACTAGACAACTGCAAACAAAAAGAAAAAATGGAAATAATGATGAAAATAATAGTAAAAAAATATTAATGTTTACAATGTGATGTTTGGAGCCAAGAATTATATATATATATATATAAAAAAAAGAACGGTTATTCTAACAAGAACGCAGAACAAACGCGATCGCGATGGGAATTGGGTGGAACACGATTCTGCTATATTAGATGCGCTGCTATCATAATGTCAAAAACTCCATGTTTGATGTTTTCAATGTTGATTATGATAATACTAGTAAGATGCTGTAATTAATTTTCATTGGGCCATCTGCCCTTAATAATAGCATTTTTTTCTTTTTTTGCGTAAATTTATCTGAACGATAGAAAATGGCTAAGTTCATTTTTTCACAATAAAAATGTCACAGAAAAGCTTGTGGGGTAGGGACAGAACATGTTGGCAGGGCATGAAATATGACTTTGGTCGACATAACACCTGCCCAAGAGATGATGGATCTGACAAACGACGAAACGTTGCCCTAATCTTCTATTTTTCCTTTCTTTAACATTTGTTTCTTTATTATTCTTTCTTTCTTTCGTTTTTTATTTGTTTATTCTTTTATTGACATTTTGTTTTATTGGTTTCTTTGTTTATTTGTTCTCATATATTCTTTTTCCTTTTTTTATTATGCATTTTCCTCTTTTTTTTTAAATCTTTCTTTCATTTTAATGCATTTACTTTTTTTTGTTTGTTTCTTAGTTTATTACTTTTTAGGAATTTTTCTTTTTCTTCTGTTTTGTGAATTTTTATTTCTCTTTTTATGTCTTCTTTATTTTTATGCATTTTATTTTTTAATTATTCGTTTTTTGTTTATTTTTTTTCCAAAATATTTTCTTTCTTTTCATTCTAAATTTTTATTCATTTCTTTCTTTTTTCTTTCTTTTTATCTTGTATATTTTCTTTTTATTTGTTCCTTTGTTCTTTCTTAGATATTTTGACATTTACTTTCTTTGTCATTTTCTATTTCTTTCTTTCCAATTCATTCCATTATTTTTCCTTTCATACATTTTTATCTTAGTTCGTACCTTTGTGTTTTTGTTTTTCTTCGTTTTCAATTTCTTTCTTATTCATTTAGTTATATACTTTATTTATGTGCGTTGTGGTGCAGTGGATATCAGCTTGGAACGAGAAATTCCATCCAGTTATGGGTTAAATAACAGGACAGATTGAATTTTATAGATAGCCTTGGCTAGCAACCAGTCTACCGCAGAAGTGATGTCAACCGATTGCGAGATAATCTTCAGTCATGTCTCTTTCAAGACATGATCGCCCAAAGCTAGTATCACCTAAGGCACTTAATTGACTTTTATATTTTCTGTCTTTCTTAACTAGTTGTTTTTCTTTAAATTTCTTTCTTTCTTTTTTTCTTACATTAGTTTAATCTACCATACTTTCTTATATAATGTTTTTATTTCTCCATTTTATTTCTGTTTGTTTGTTTATTTTAGACGTTTTTCTGAGTTGATCTTTTTTTTATGTTCCATAGCCTTTTCTTTCTTAGATATTTTTTTATTCTTTCTCTCGTATTTCTCATTCATTTTTCTTTTTTTCGTTTTTATTTTCTGTATCGTATGTGACCTCAAGTTTTTGTATCGTATGTGACCTCAAGTTTCTGTATCGTATGTGACCTCAAGTTTCTGTATCGTATGTGACCTCAAGTTTCCCCGAGCTCTACTGCACCGGGAAAAATGTATAAAATATTTTATAAGTATTGTTATTATTTGAGACGCACATAAAATATATTATAAAGTCATTAGACTACAGTCCCCCGTGGTTCAAAAATATTTCATTTAATGAGGATTGTTTTTGTAGAAAAACTTCTAGTATTTTGAATTTTTCTTTGCGCTGAGTGCTATATAATATCTACAAAAACTTTGTTTATTTTTATTTTATTTTAATTTTGCAATAATCTGATGGCCATGTAAATTACACACACACACACACACACACACACACACACACATATATATATATATATATATATATATATATATATATATATGCATAATGTGGACATTGATGTCAACACCCAATATGTTTCATGATTATACGCAATCGTCAGGCTATATGCGTTATGTTTTTTGCTCGACAATTTATATATATAAGTCAGTGATGCATTGTGGGTATTCTATTATATTGTTCTAACATTTGTTTTGGTGAGCGGTTTTAAATTATTCTGGGGGCCATTGAGTGGACATTTCCGCTCTTGTCCAGCGTGTACTGGCTTTCACTTAGGCTTGAATTCTTTAAATGTAAGTAATTTTCCATGCATTTTTGCATTTCCTTATGTATATATTTATTTTACTTGCTTTCCTGTATCTGTTATGTGTAATTAAACGTTTGCCGTCACATGGTTTTTCTTTACTTTAACTTGTTAGAAATTTTTTTGGCTATTCGACTTCAACTAATTTAAAACTTAGTAATTCTTTATCCTATTCCTTTTTTTCTTTTTTTCTTTTACTTTTTTAATTGGAGTAGATAGACCCTACTATTGCCCGATTCACTCTTCTCCCACCTCTACTGAACAGACGTAGAGACATATCCCTTGTTCCCTGTTTAAGAAGTGATTTCCGGCCTTCTCTTTCTCTCCTCAGACTTCAGTATTGGCGATACCGCGATTTTCCTGTAACGTGCGTGGTCGGTGGCAACACCTCTTCATTGTGAGGGTACCGGGTTGACAGTTTTCTGGTTGCTGCTTCCGACTGGTAGTTAGGAGCCCTAACTCTTGCGTGGCGGCTGCTTTAATAATAATATCGGGGCTCTTGTAGTGCCATGTCGTGCCTGGATAGGTGCAAGCGCTTTCGGTGAGCAACCCCGAGGTTACACTTTGCTGCAGTCCGCGTCAGTTCCCTTTCAGCGCATGTCGCAGTTAATAACCATCTGCCCCCTCTACCCGAGGTGTCTCTTACCAACAACAAATATGAACAACCATATCTCAACAAAAAAGGCTAAACCAGGCAAAGTTAAATCACCTAAACCTCTTAAAATTCCCTTCACTAACATACGGGGTATTCGTACCAACTTCTGTAGCGTTGAATTTTTTCTCCGCGAAAAGTCCCCTGACATCCTAGCGCTCTGTGAGACTAATCCCACCTCCTCAATTCCCTTCTTCTCGATCCCTGCCTACCTTCCCTTCTTAAAGAAGGACTCCACTGTCCATATGCATGGGCTTGAGCTTTAAGTCTGTGAACACCCCTCTCTAGTTAGGGTGACATCTCTCGAATCCCCTGACCACCTATATATGTGTCTACGTCTATCACTTCTCAAATCAGTTAGCTATCTTTTCATTCTGTACCGTTCCCTCTCCTCTCACGAATTCTCCCTGCTAGACAGCATCTCTGACAATATAGATAAGGCTACTTCCTCCCATTCATTCGCTAACATATTTCTTTTCGGAGATCTTAACGCCTATCATGCGAAAAGACGTTGTCACTGATTCATCTGGCATTAACGCCATGAACTTTGATATTTCTTCTTCTAAACGTGCTGTCCCAGTATCTCTTCAGGAAACAATTATTTACTAGATCCCTGCTTTACCTCTGTACCTGACTCCTGCCAAGTCTCGCAGCTTTGCCCTCTCGGTAACTCCAATCATGCAGTTAATTCTGTTAACATAGCTCACAACTTTCACTCCCAACAGGATCTCCTACTGCTATCAAAGAGCAGACTGGGATGCGTTTTGCGATTTCCCATGCGACGTCTCTTGGGGAAAATGTTCGGTCTCCCAGTTGAGGACTGCGCCTCTGAGGTCTCTTCCTGCGTGAAAACTGGCATTGATGCTTTCATACCGATCAGGAAGTTCCGCCTGAAACCTCACTCCTCTCCCTGGTTCTCTTCTACCTGCTCGGTCACCATTGTCTACAGGAACCACTACTCCCGGCTATTTTGGAGATATGCATCTGACCACAATAGGCGTCTATTTGCCTCTGCTCGAAATGAGTGTAAGAGGATCCTGAATGACGCCAAGCTGTTGTTTGCTGAGAGAATGAGGCAGCGCATAGCTACCCGCAAGTTCGGCAAGAATATTAACGGCTCTACAAACGCGCGCGGAACAACAGCAAATCCTCCATCCCTCCCTTAATCAAGGAATTCGAAGTCCTCACAGCATCTCTGGACAAGGCCGTGTGTTTTGCTTGCAGATTCTCATCAAGCTCCACATTTGACACGTCTGGAGTACCTGCACTCGACTTCTCTCTAAGAACTGAGGCTCAACTGAAAGATGTTTACCTAATTTTGTCTGTTATCTAAAATAATATCAAAACTTGACCCCCAAAATGCGAGCGGAGGTGATGGAATCCCGATCATTGTCATGAAGAAATTTATCCCTGAACTCTCCTCTGAACTCCCACTTCCCGCCAGTGGAACTCCCTTCCATCTACATGCTTTCCTGGCAGCTACAACCTCCAGGAATTTAAATGCAATGTCAATTCCATCTCTTATTCACTTGACTCCAGTCCTTTCTACATCACCCCGTGTATCTTGTTCTTTTTCTTTCTCTCTACCTTTGCAACTGTCTTCACTCCTGTGTTCACATCCTTCTCTTGCCCTTTCTCTGACACCTCCTGTAACTTCGTCTATCTCTTCACTCTCCTCCTGCCTAAAATTTTACTTTCTTATGTAGGCCCTGTGTATCAATGGCGGTCCCGTCTTGCTTGAGGTGAAACGATTAAAAGATAGGCTGTGCTAGTGTGTGTGTGTGTGTGTGTGTATGAGTGTTTGCGTGTTCCTACATACGGCTGAATATGTATTTCCGCATGTTTACATGTGTGAAAATATGTTAATGCTTACGTGCCTGTATGCTTCTGTGTGTCTTTGAGTGCACGTGTCAGAGTGTAAAACTGCTTGGATCAGTATACCCATTTGTTTTTACGCGTTACCTTCACTTCCGTAAACTCCTAATCATTTGCCTCGAAACCTCGATGTGGTGGAATAGTTAGCATGCTTGTCTCACTAGCATTATTATTAAAATTGAGTAGTGAGCTTAATCCTCACTAAGTGCCTAAAACTTTCAGACTTGTGCCACATCTAAGCTGCACTTAGAAAATCCCCCTAATCAATTGCCTGCATTTTCTATCCTATGTATTTCACCAACACACAATATCATTTTAAGGAATAATTCCATAAACTGCCCAAACTTTTACTCTTATGTAGCATCCTGCGTATCAGTGGCGGTATCTCCTTGCTTGGTGTGAAATGATTAAAAAAATGTGGATCCAGATGCTGTCTTTGGCTATTAATAGTATTATTTGTTAACTTTATTATATTTACATTCGTTCTATTCCTAACCAGTCAGTTGATTGCCATACGTGATACACGCTTGGGCGATCATGTCTCGAAAGAGCCATGACTGACTGGGGAGAAGATTATCCCGCAGTAGGTTGCCATTGCTTTCTGCGTTAGAATGGTTGCCAGCCAAGGCTATAGAACCCAATCTGTTCTATTATTTAACCCATAACTGGAGGGAAGAGACGGATTAATACCTTTCCCAAGGGTACTTGTGTGTAAGTGAATTCAACTGGAATTCGAACTCGGCTCCCCGATACAGAGCACTTTAACTTATAAATGTAGCGCACCTTAAATCTATATATATATATATATATATATATATATATATATTTCATATGTAAATTTACTATTTGGCATTTGGTTAATAGTCATTTCTCCAGGTTTTAAGAACCCTCGTTAACAACCTCAGCCGGATGTTTTGAATAAATATCTGATCTGTAAATTAAATTTACAGCGAGCTCTCTGTTAGATCAGTTTAACATTTAACCCAATATTACTAGGAATCATTCTGATCATTTAGCAGTTCTTCTTTTGGAATAATTTCTTTTCTTGAAAACGTCAACCAAAATATCTGGCAAAATCTGTGTAAATGCCCAACTGATACCAGACTTTCAAAAGGTGAAGGCAATGTCCAAAATGCTTAACAGACATTTACAGTTCATTCTCCTTAATATAACGTGGGTGAATATGGATTAATGATTGTAAGCGTGCGCTTCTGAGTAGTTACAATGTTCACTTTCAAACTATGAAAGCCTGGTTCGAATCTGCCCATTGTTGATTTTTTAGGGAGGGGACTTCTTCGTATTATCAGCCTTGAAAGGCGATGCTTACCTGTATCATTTACCACGAGTTGACACACCAAGGCTTGTGATTGAAACTGGTTTGACAAAACAGTCCAAATGACCGTCAAACGTCCGAGTGATTGAGTGATACTGGCCTTCTTCAGCTTCAGAATTTGTTGATTGTGCTCAGGAAACAAGTAACTGACTATTGTATGTACGTGTGTGTGTGTGTGTGTGTGTGTGTGTGTGTGTGTGTGTGTGTGTGTGTGTGTGTGTTCAAACTCAAATGCAAATGAAATATGGATTGAAATCGAAGAGAATATTAAGATGAAAAGCAAAAATGAAACATTTATCAAGCTAACATGTTTCTCTTTTATTAAAGATTTGTAAGAGATTAGGAAAAACTAACAAAAAGACAGAACTTTATCAGGTGCATTATTAAAACCGTCGATAATTCTACACGCATGTAAGTCATTTTGTCTGTTTTCTCTCATTCTCTGACGAAGCTTTAATAACAGTGAAACATACTAAATTGACAAACATTTCCTATTTGTTCATCATCTTATTATAGGGTGACTGAAAAATCACCCAATAATTTATTCCTGAGTAGCCAGAAAGAAGTTCTGAGAAACACGTTACCGTTTCCTTCTGTGGCAGTTTGTTCTGCTATTCAAACTATGTCGCGGGAATTAGGGCTCCTCGAGGTTATGTAATGGTTAGCAAGCTTGTTTTGCTAGGACCATTATAATTGAGTAGTTAGTTCGACCATCACCTGGTGTCCTACACTTTCGGCCTTACGCCACATCTAAACTGCACTTAGAAAATTACCATATCGCAGACATTATAGATAGATGCATATCGTTCCTAACGGTATTTTGTGCATGAGTGAATGTTACAACCCCAACTAGGATTGCTTAAAATATGTGACTATCTTCGTTTGAATCCGCTTCCATGAATGTCATTTGTCCGAAAACTGGCTTCGCCGAAAGCATTAACAGGACTTTTCAGTTAGTTAAACCATTCACTTTAAAAATCCAAATGTTAAAGAATAAAGGGAGATAACTGTTATATCTGAATTATGCTCTTTGTTAAATTATGTGTCATTTTAAAATGACACTCCTTAAATAGATCGTTGCTTATTTACGATAATGAAAAGTTGACTACAATTCAGTTGGTTTATTTAAAAGGATTCTTTAATGTTGAAATTTGTTAAAGCAAGAAAATTGACATTTTTTGTCTTGTAACTAAAATAAAATACCAATAAAAAGCGATTAAAATATAAATATTAAAATAAATAAAAGTGTAATATGAGTTAATATAGGAGACTTTTGAAATATTTGATTTAATTACGTATGTATTTTTGACATGACAAATTTAAATCGGCTTGTTTCTCATTGTTGCACGATTTCTAATATTCCTAGTATAGTGCACCAATATTAAGCAGCTTTATTATGGGAATGAAGTCTTTAGTAGGGAATTTATGGTGAAAAAGGTATTCATTACAATAAACATTTTATGGGTTGGCTTTGTCAAAACTCTTTGTTAGTGGGGAGCTTTTAAGGTCCACAAAAAGGCACTTATATTCTCTCTCTTCCTCTTTTTAGTTCTTTTTAACTCTTGCTTTCAGAAGTAGTCGCACATAGATAAATAATACTGCTACTGAGGCGCATTCGCTTCCTTGGTCCACTGCTGATTTTAACTCTCTCTCACACACACATACACACGTGCTTATCGTACACGCTTGTTTTACACACACACACACACACACACACACACACACACACACACACACACACACACACACACACACACACACACATTCTTTTATCTAGTTTTAATGTTTTCCTCTCTTTCATTTCAATTGTATACACATGTAATTGTTAATATCATCCATTTTCGTTTGTTTTATATTTATTGATGTTTGTCAGTGAATTTTAGTCGGGCTCACATTGGGTTCGCCAGTATTATTTGCGGGTTAAATGTTCCAGGAGATCATAAATATTTAATATAAAATGTCTATACACATCAAATTGAAAGGAGTGATACCCGTATCAAAAAGTTGACTTATTTCTATTCAAACATAACAGTAACCTGCTACAATGTTTTTATGATACATAAATTTAAAAATAAAAAGCGAGCATTATTCTGATATTGAAAGTATCTCCCCTTAATTTTGTAACTATTTTCTTTTTCTCTCTCTCTCTCTCTCTCTCTGTGTGTGTGTGTGTGTGTGTGTGTGTGTGTGTGTGTGTGTGTGTGTGTGTGTGTGAAATAAACCATTCGATGAATTGAATATTTCATTTAACGGTTCCAGTGAAGCCGGTTTTCGAGCAAATGACATTAACTGTCTTGATTGTCTCTCCTCTTTGTGTATGTTTTCTTGTATGTAATAAAAAGTGTAAATTCGTGGTTATATTAGCGGGGACGTGTAAAACGAAAGGCGAATATTGACCAATAAGAAATAAATGTAAAACAAACAACGTTCAATTGCATGCCATTTTTTCTACTTTCTTCTTTGTTGCTGTTTTTGAGGGTACTCAATCTTGGTTTCCGAAATTAACTACTTCTTGATTTCCTTCGAGTAGACGGCCGGCATTCAGCAGGCGCTTTTCAAATATGAAGATGGCACTCACGTCGGCATATGATTCATGGGTCTACAGGTCCAAAGATCATAGTGCCACCTTTTATCATAAAGAGGAGAAAATTACACTCGATTCAACATCAGATTTGCCATTCACTCACAGAAAACAATCTCACATAACAAGGAAAGAGCATTTCTTTTTTGCAAACTTTTCCAGTATCTTCTTTTGAGTAATATTAGGGAAACATTAGAAGTGTCTTTGTAGATTAAACGTCGGTTTGAAATCATTGTGCTAGATGCCACGGTATATATATATATATATATATATATATATATATATATATATATATCGCTTGTTTTATCACTTACGCCGATTATTGTTTGTGGAGATGTGCATTGTGGAGTAGTGGATATCGGCTCGGGACGTGTTCGAATTCCAGTCGAATCCGTTGCATTCAATTGCGCGTAAATACTCTTGGGAAAGGTATTAATCCGTCTCTTCCCTCCAGTTATGGGTTAAATAACAGGACAGATTGGGTTCTATAGCCTCGGTTGGTAACAAGTCTACCTCAGAAAGTAATGGCAACATTCTGCGGGAAAATGTTCTGCCTAATCAGTCATGTTTCTTTCAAGGCATTATCTATTAAGGCATTATCTCCTATGACACTGAACTGACTGACTGGATTATTTGTGAAAACCAATAAAAAGAGTGACTTCTTGTCGGTTAATTACAAGTTAGGATATTCTTTTTAACCATTGTTAGTGCTTTGCGGCTTCGATTCTCTTTGGCTGCCTCGTGAAAAGTTCGATATAAAATATAATCAATAATGATTAAGATGTAAACCAAAAATGGAATAGAAAAAAAAGAAAGAGTAAGTAACGTTGTCCTGCGTCTTATTATTAGAGAAGATAAAAAGAGGCAATAATGGCAATAAGAAATGAATATTATAAAAATCCCAAATAAAGACAATTGCGATTAAACCAGACTTCAATTTTTACTTGATATTTTAATATACAGTTTCCCTTCAAGACGTAGCCAATCATGACTCTCAACAACTTCCTATTCTTCGTAGGTCTAAGCAATCTTTCTTCTAGACCATTTTCTATCAAACATGTACACAAGATCCCCGCTATTCACCTTCTGAAACTCTTGCCTCTAATATGTTCTTGAATGTCGTATCCTTCAAGGTATCTTTCCTCATATCTCTTAAATGAATTTGACGATGTCGAAAAATTACTTGAAGTATTTTATCGAAGCAAAGCAAGAAATTTCGATAAAATATATATTTTCAGTAAAAATGCATCAAGATTTCTAAGAAGTAGAAGTGAAATATTGTAGCGGTTGAATTAGGAAGCTCGCGAATTATATGAATAAAATATTTTTCAGATAAATTCAGGAAATCTTGTAAATGATCTTTACAATGATGATAAGGTTAATGAGAAAACAATGTCGCACTCTAATTCTTAAATAGAAAGTTTGAGTTGCAATAAAGTAGGTATTTCCATTTTTAGCAAATATATATATATATATATATATATATATATATATATATATTTGCATAGCATAATGAAAATAGACCCCAAACCTAATAAAAAAAGTTTTTCCGTCAAAACGTTTATGTTATTATTAAGAAGAAAGATCAACGTATTTTCTCATTATTTTATAAATCTTTTTAATTCTTTTTAGCACGTTCGAAAATTTGGTTAAATATTATTTTTTACGTTAGCGGGTTATCTAGTATTTACGAGTAAGATTCTAAACACTTTTTCAGGTGAAACACATTGATCGGATTTGAATTAAAAATTCAGGATTTATCATCAAATGAATTAAATAATTTTTGAAATTATTTTTAGAATATCTTGGTGAATACATATATATATATATATATATATATATATATATATAGCATATCTTATCCCACCACTTAGTTAATTTCATAAAATTTTGTTAAAATACATAATTACAAAAAATTTATTAGTTAAATTTTGTCAAAAGCAGGACTCCTTGGAGAATTTCAATCATCATTTTTTTTTTTAACCGGGGAGTATAGTTTGTATTCCAGTTGAATTCCTTGCATTCACTTACGCACAAATACCCTTGGGAAAGGGATTAATCCGTCTCTTCCCTCCAGTTATGGGTTAAATAATAGAACAGATTAGGTTCTATAGCCTTGGTCGGCAATCAGTCTACCGCAGAAAGCAATGGCAACCTACTGCGAGATAATCTTCTGCCCAGTCAGTCATGTCTCTTTCGAGACATGATCGCCCAAAGCGTGTATCACGTATGGCACTTAACTGACTGATCCATTTCCTAAAAATTTGCTCTGAATCATAAATAAATGCAATAAGGCTATGACATTATTTTATTTAAAAAAAATTTAATTTTTTCTATAAATTAAGATTTATTAAGAATACTATTGCCTTAAAAAATTTGATAAATAATGAATTTTTACAATAATTTTTTTCCCGTTCTTTTTTAAATATAATAATATATAAAATATCAATCTGCATATATAGTTAATAGTATATTTACGAATCAAAAATTGAAAAGCTTAATACAAATCAGTGTGCACCACGATTATAAAATAATTCAGTTTTTTTTTTTTTTTTTGCTTTTTTGTTTAAACATTACTATTTTTCTAAATATGGTCGTCTATAATTGAATTAGCGATAAAAAGTCATGTATGTTAAGGGTTATTCCCCGTTTCTGGATGAAACAAAACAAAAACAAATTCTGACTTCCACACAGAGGTTTTTTGATTCTTGAAAATGACTGAGATGGTCGAACAAAACAATAACACAATAGAAACTTTGAAGAGTCTATTCAAAATATTGATACCAAAACACAGGATTATTGTTCAAAAATTTGAAAAATACAATAATATATTACACAGATCATATAGATTCTTTTCAATCAAACTTTTGTTTGGATGAATAACATTTTGTCTAAATATATCTTATTCACACACACACACACACACACACACACACACACACACACACACACACACACACACACACACCATTTTATATAAAGCGGGTCATTAAGGACAAAACCCAGCAGCAGTGGCCATCTGATTTAAATGCGTTTAAGCATGAAACAGACCATCGAGTCTGAGTGTTTATTTTAATTTCTATTTGTATATTTACATTCGCTCTATTCATGATATCAAGCACTTTAACTTATAAATATAGCATACATTAAATGTCATTTTTATCATATATAAATCGAAATCTAATATGGAATCGAAAAATAGTACCCTAACATTATAAGATTTAACTACTATGAACATCAAGAAAACATAAAATCAAATTTGCCCAGTTTGAAATACGCATCTGATGATTGCGTAATGCGTGAAACTACGAATCCTACCATCTACGGAGGATAATATGTATATTTATAATATATATATATATATGAATAATTTCTTTGTTGATACTATATCGAGCACTGTTTTATTAATACCTGAATAATATTTTGTTATATGTGTGCCTTCCCATTCGTATATTTATTAATTCACACACACACACACACACACACACACACACATATATATATATATATATATATATTCGTCAACCATATACAAGCATGTTTCGCTGTATCGCAGCTCATCAGTGTGACTGGACATCCACTTGCTCCTGACCGGGATCGAAACTCGACCGATTTGGTGTCAGTCGGAGTTGCTTATATATAAGCGGTGTATACACACGCCAGTCACCGAAAGAACTCAATTCATTTATGAAGAGTAATGCATAAATTGCAGAAGTGGTATCTATTTTTTTAATTTTCATCTATCTATCTATCTATCTATCTATCTATCTATCTATCTATGTATCTATCAAGAAAAAGTATATATATATATATATATAAGAAAATATATACAAGAAAAACTGCGAGAAGCCGTGAACGTTGTGTTTAAAGTCTAGATATATTTTTGTCATTATTATTAATATTACTTGCTTTTTCTATGGTTTATTAAGTGTCTATAATGGTATTTGTATTGCTACAGCTGTTTCAAGTTTGAAGTTGACTCTCTTCAGGCGAATAAACTTCTGACTATATATCGAGATCCATTTGTTTTTCTGATGGCCAAAGTATCGTGTATATATATAGATAAGTGGTGAGCAGGTCAGAAAGTTCGTATGCGTGCGTGTTTGTTGGCTTTTTTTCACAATCGTACGTTAAGTTTCTTCCATCAACTTCCGTCATTCATGTTATTTTCATCAAGTAATTTTTACAAATATATCCATCATAGAAAAAATTACACAAACTTCCGATTGTCAGCCAAAATATCAACTTAAAACACCTTAGTTATCCTCATGGTAAAAAATGCATTTCTGCATTTAAACTAAAAGTAATAATATTTGTTCCAAAACAGATTAATTAAACTTTAAATCAGCTAATACGACTCAAATAAAATTTCAGAAAAGTATGATAAGTTTATCTTCAGTTAATAATCAGTTTTCTCAACTATCTTAGTGGAATGGAATTTATGGATTCATTCAGAATTGAAACTCACTTTTAAATGCAGTGTAAACAAATTTACTAAAGAATGGGTGACTTTGAGCGAGAAGAATTGCTCCACGGGATCACGCGATTTGCCTCAATTCCGTAACTTGAAATTGAATTGCTCAATTTGAATTTCAGATCAACAACAAAAAATAATGTCAGCTAAAATCTGCCAGTGACATTTCAGATTATATTTTTCGGAATCATTCAGTTTATACTTACCCGAACTTGTGAATTACATTGCGTGTAGTGATAATTGTTCCAGTAACTTTTAACTAAAATTTATAAATAATTATCTACGATCAACAATGAAAGAAGAAAGGTTATCCAGGTTAGCAATATTTTCTACTAACAATGAATGTGCTTAATCCCTCGACACTGGTGAAGTCCTTAGTACATTTGCACATGTTATTTCTCAAAAGCACGACATAAAATACATTATTTTTTATCAATAAACGTGTTAAAATTCTTCAACATTTTTAGAAAAAAATCTCAAGTTGATGCTATTTTGATTTCATTTTTATTTATTTAAGATGGAATGGTCTATTATGACATGGCTCAAATTTGTATTTAGATACATTGTATTTAATTTCAGTTTTTCTTGTTGAATAGTACACCGATATTGTATATGATCCATCATCGTGCATAATTAGGTTATAATAAAATTTGAATTTTATATGAATGCTACCTTAGAATGTGCGTTGTGGTGCAGTGAATATCGATTCGAAACGACAAATCGGGGTACCGAGTTCGAATTCCAGTTGAATTCCTTACATTCACTTACGCACAAATACTCTTGGGAAAGGTAAAAATCCGTCTCTTTCCTCCAGTTATGTGTGAGATAATAGGATAGATTGAGTTCTATAGCCTTAGCTGGCAACCAGTCTACCGCAGAAATGGCAACCTACTGTGGGATAATCTCTTACCAAGTCAGTCATGTCTCTTTGGATACATGATCGCCCAAAGCGTGTATCACGTATGGCACTTAACTGACTGACCTTATGAAAATTGAGATTGAGTAGAGTGAAGGGCACGGCACCGTATCATAGAGTAGCTGTGGGCACAAAACCCTTTCACTAACCTTGTGCTCTCTTCTGAAAATTGAGATGTAATTACATTCAACGTAAAATGAGTAGATCTTGTATTCTTTTTTTGTTTTTTGTTTTTTTGTTTTTTTTTTTGTCAAAAACATGGAAGGTGGTGCTTTTGGGTTTAAATAAAAAAGAAAAAGAAATTAAGTTTTACCTCGAACTGAAATTTAATTAACATTTTGTAAAAGTAGAAATTCATCAATTTTCGTCCCTTTTTCAGTATCATCGTAATTCTCCTCTTTTTCTTCATATTCTTCCATTTTACTTTATTTTCTTCTCCTTCTTCATCCCAATTATCGGATTTTATGCATCATCCTTATTTCCCTCCTTCTTTTCTTCTTCTTCTTCTTCTTCTTATCGTCACCATCTACAACATCATTATTATTATTATCATAATTTATACCTTTTTTCATCATCTTAATTTTCTTCTTGTTCCTCAATCCAAAATTTTATTTTTCTCTCCCATCATCATTAGCATCATCATTTCTATCTTCTTCTTCATTAGCATCATCAGCATTATTATTATCAAGTTGTCTGCCTTTTCTTCATAATCTTAATTTTTTTCTTCATCAATCCATAATTTACATTTTTCTTGCGTCATCAATAATATCATCATAAGCATCTTCTTCTTCTTCATCATCATCATCATCAACATCATTATTATTATTATCGAATTGTATACCTTTTTTTCGTAATCCTAATTTTCTTCTTTTTCATCAATCCATAATTTTGTTTTTTCTTCCCTCACCATCATAATCATCATAATCATCATCATCATCATCATCATCATCATCAAATCGTTCTCCTTTTTTTCCATGATCATAATTCCTTCTTTTTCTTCACAATCATTCTTTTACACCATCATCATCATCATTATCGTATTTTAGCAATTTTCTTTACCATCCTAATTTTCTGATGTTACCCAGTATTTTTTCATTTCCTCTCTTTATCCACCAACATCGTAAAAATCTGTTCATCCTTACTATTATCATATCTTCTTATTTTTTTTCTTCCACAGTGCATTTTTCTCTTCTTACTTTATTCTTACCGTTTCTTCCATTTTGTATCCATCTATTCCTTTCGTTTCTTTTCTCATCGACGTTGAACCCCTTTTATCCGCTTCTCTCTTCTTGCTATTTATTTATTCGTTTGCTTTTCTCCTCGCTTGTTTCAAGCTTCACTCCACGTCCGCGCACCAACACAATGTACAAACGAACGGAAAAACATTTCAAAATGTTAAACAGAGTTGTGAAACGTTAATAAAATAATTTGGCCGAACGCCAAACGCTACGTGGCTGCAATCCGAAATCGTTTTATACAATGTACAATCTTTACCACACAATGAACACTTTCCCTCGCCGTTGTCAGCGCGCAACTGTCGCCTTTGAGGATGAAAACTCAAAACTCAGACCACCTACAGCAGCGGCGACAACCAAATATCGACAAAAGTTTAGTTAGCAAACACCAGTTCAACGGGGAAAAAACCACAAGTGAACAATTTATAAAGCAAATCAGAAATGGAAGGTTTTATAATTTTGATTTCATTCAAATTTTGCTTCTTCATTTAAATCACGTCTTTACACAATTTTTGTCCTTTCTTCATTTGTTCTCCATTTAACACACTGGAATTGCAAGAATTTTCCGGCAGAAAAATGGCGGTTATTGTATGAGCCTGATGACGTCTGCTAGAAACGTTTCTGGTAAATTTCCCGCCAAATGATTTCATAAAAAAAAAGACTTTCTCCAGATAAATATTCATGGATTGCTTCCATAGAAACGACGGAAGTTTCTCATTAAAATGTACTTTGCGCATGAGCACATTTCCCACCCCACCATCTCTTTCCATCTTTCTATTTTCAAATGTTCACTTCATTAGCATTTTTCTTTCATACATTGATTTCGTTCCTCACTCATTCACATATTTATTCGAAAGAGAGTTACTTTCAGAATAGATTTTAATTCATTTTTGTTAAAAAAAAAAAGACAAATCTTGAAATAAAAGAAAAAAGTTTATAAAAACATTCAAAATGCAAGTTGTCCGACAGAGAAGAGCACTTTTTCAATTTCTTTGCTTGACTCTGTCGCCTGCAACTTTTTTCTAAAGAATTCCTTGTTTGTTGACCTCGAAAAGCAAAAAGGTGTTTTGCATACACGGAGTTAAATGGAGAGATCATCCAAGGAAGAAGCGCTGATAAGCGTATTCGATAAAATGTTTTGGCAATAATTAAAATCTTATTCAGTTAACAGTCTATTTGACACGGTGAAGTACGCATGCGTGCATATTTTGTATGAACTGAAGTATCTTTTACGCTCATCTTTCTCCTTCTGTAAATAATATGCATCTATCTATACCAGTTTCTCCGTCACTCACACTCTCTTTCTCTCTCTCTCTCTCTCTATATATATATATATATATAGTGTATCGAGGCATCAGAAAATTTTCTAAACATATATTGTTAAATATAACAGACAATGAATGTCTATTATTTTTAAACACCGTATTTTAGCTTTAATAAAGTAAAAAATTGTCCAACATTTGGATATTTTTTATTTTGCTGGTTTTAAGCTTTCAGCTCACCGAGAGGTTACAGGGACGTTAACATAAAGATATCTACCATCAAAGATAACATTATCTTGTGTTGACATAAAACATTGCTATGCAACGATAACCGCAACCGAATAGCAGATGCAGTTCGTAAATTTGTAAGAATGTTCTATGACGTCACACCGCGTGAGGGACCGAAATATTAACAGAACTATATGTCTAAATGCAATGTAATGTATTGTGACCAGATTGAAATGTGATTTTATTAAGTGTGGGTTGTTTTGATTTAATGTAGATGGCCTCCAATATCTAAGTGTTCTTTTTACTTTTTTTTCTTTTTATTTATAGTGTTAGATTATGATATTGTTTGGCCCTAAGATTGTTGTTTTTTTCACTAGTTTTGCTGATAAAATGTATTTTTGCAAGCAGGTTTTTTTTGTAAATTGCTTGCTATTGAGGCGGAGATAGCGCATTGTAGTCGGCACGAAGCTTTTCAGTTAAAATGACAAATTTTTTGCACTAAAACTATATATACATTCAAGTTTGTTTATTATTTCTTTGTCTCTCTATTCATCTCTCTCTCTCTCTCTCTCTCTCTCTCTCTCTCTCTCTCTCTCTCTACAAGATGATAAAATAAAGAAAGAACAAATATGAAACCTGTCTCAATCTAGCACGTTTCACTTTTATCAAACTTATTTCAGAGATGGAAAGAAAAATGAAAAAAACAAAGTAACACTAAATAATGGTATGTTATGATTTGGATTTAAGTCAACCTTTTAACCTTCCGTTAATAGTTTCTGGAATATGGACTAAATAGTTATCATTCTGAACGTGACAGAGAACATACAAAGTTGTTTATATCTGGCGAGGACTCGAAGATCGAAATATTTCAAACCTCATCAGATACGCGACAGGGACAAAATGGCAGCCTCAACCTATTTAATGTCTCCCTTGTTTAAGCTCTGCACAATTCCCTTCCGTATACTTGCTTCCCTGACAGCTACAATCTCCAAGAATTTAAATGTAATGTTAATTGCTATCTCTTATCTCTTTGACTCGTATCCTTTCCCTGACAACCATTATATCAAGTTATTTCCCCCTGCCACTCTACGCTCATGCAGCTCTCTTCACACCATTGGCACTCTGGCCTCCTATGCAAACTACGCGGTTATGGTATTACCGGTCGCCTGCTTGACCTAATCCAATCTTTCTTAAATAACTTCAAAATGAAGGTCGTTCTTTCTCTTACCCATTTTCTGATACGTCTGTAACTTGTTCTTCTTTCTCATCACTTTCCTCTTAAGTAACCTATTACGCACCTGTGGCAGTACTGCTTTGCTTAGGTTGAAATTATTATAAAAAAATATTCAAGCAAACGTGTGATGAGACTAAACATTTAAGCATCTCATGATAAACCCCCAAACGAATCTACCAATGGAAAAAGTGATGCTGCTTTCTCTCCCGAGGCCAATGTAGTGATGATAATGGGGTCTATGCTGATGACATAAATATTCATATTTGGTAAGAGGATGTCTGGAACAAGAAAAATCAGAATCCTCCAACGAATGTTCCAAAAAACAGGATTCAAGAAAAGCAGAAATAAAACAGAACAGATAATCAAAAAATTAAATGAAAACAATAATGGCAGAAACGTATTTTGTTGAAAGGTTGTTTTAAGAGAAATAATATTATAAATTACAAATGGTTGTAGTAAAAGCTTCTCGGTTAATAAATATAGAATGTACCCTTATAAATAAACTGTTAATATTACCATTATTATTACTGACTGAATATTTCTCACTGATTGAATAAAAAATAGATGTTAATATATTGACAATGCAGGTCTGGTCTCCTTAATTTTAAGTACATTTTTTGTTCGATAACTTATTGCACATTCGTCTAGGATGAGTAAATATTAATGATCTGAAATCTTAATGATATGAAATAATTTTGAACAGTTCGGTGAACTTCATGTTGAATGGAATTTCGCTACAATACACTGAGAATTGTATGTCCTTCATAACCTAATATGTAATTCGATGGAAACGGTAGAAATTAAGTATTATGAGAAGTAAATTAGTTGGCTTCCAAATGCGGCAGGATCTCAATAAATTAGTAAATATTGTATGGGACATCACTAAGATCTGATATCTATTACGTTTAAATTTCATCTGGATTAATTGAAAGTTCGAACTCATTAAACAATCGAGTATTATTTCAGACTCTTTTCTCATTCTTTGATTGTCACTGGGAGATAGATAGATAGATAGATAGATAGATAGATAGATAGATAGATAGATAGATAGATGGAACAGGATGAATCTAGCTAACATATTTCACATTTATAAAATTTCTGCAGTGTCCAAGAAAATAACAAAGAGACAAAGAATACTGTTATGTTATATATTATTTAAAATTTTTTTTTTTAATCATTTCACCCCGAGCAAGGCGGAAACGCCACTGATGTGCAAGGGGCTACATAAATGTAAAAAGATTAATTAGAAAAGAGTGAGGAGTACAAACTAGTTATAAAGGAACAATAGAAAGCTGAGAAAGCAGGTGCGATGACAGATACATAGGTGGAGAGAAAGGGAAGGTTATACGGGGGTGGGGTGAGAGCTAGAGTCCAGTGGTTAGTAGATGAGTATTGACTTTGCATTTAAATTTCTGGAGGTTGTAGCTGTCAGGAAAGCAAGAATACGGGAGCGAGTTCCACAGGCGGGAAGTGCGAGAGAAGAAGCTGCAGGAGTAGAATTGTCGTCTGCATTTGGCTAACCTGACTGTGAATGGGTGGGACGCAGTTGCCAGTCTGGTTGCACGAGTAAGCACCTGTTGAAGAGGCATCAGTGACTTAAGTTCGTCTGAGCAGAAGTCATGAAAGTATTTATAGAACAGACAAAGGGAGGCCACATTTCGACGATGGGGAAGTGGCTGCAGTCGAGCCGCCAGATCAGTACCTATCACATTACAGACTATCCTTTGGAGCCTGTCAAGAACACTGAGGAGAACGGCAGGGGCACCTGACCATAAATAGCAGCAGTACTCCATGCACGGACGGATGGTTGACTTGTATATATGCAGGATGGATTCAGGTGGAAAAAACATCCTGGATCGACATAGTGACCCAACCTTCTTAGTAGTAGATTTTGCTATGGATTCAATATAGTGGTTCCATTTGAGGTCTGAGAACAGGGTAAGTCCGAGGAGGCGTAGTGTATTACTCTCCGGGAGAATCGCTTGGTCTATGCTTATGGGAGGCAGGAGAGGTTGCCTGTAATGGTTGACAGACAACAGCTTGGTCTTAGATGAATTGAAGTTGACAAGCCACTTCTTGCCCCAGTCCACCACAGAGTGTAGATCCCGTTCAAGGTCAGCAGCGAGATTATGTCTGTCCGCCACGACAGGTTTCTTCCTGGCACGGGAGTATATTGTAGTGTCATCTGCGTAGATGCCTACTTGGGACTTGATCTAATCTGGGAGGTCGTTGATGAAAATAAGGAAGAGCGTCGGGCCCAGGATAGAGCCCTGTGGGACACCAGCATTCGTACTGTAGGACGAAGAGGCACACCCATTCAGAACGATCTTCATTTTGCGCTTATTTAAGAAAGATTGGATTAGGTCAAGCAGGCGACTGGTAATACCATAACCGCGTAGATTGCATAGGAAGCCAGAGTGCCAAACCCTGTCGAAAGCCTCGAAGATGTCCAGAGCAACCGCGCGAGCCTCGTCAGACTCATCAAGGGCCTGTAGCATGTACTCCGTTACGGTTGTTAGCAGGTCGGCCGTGGATCTGGCAAGCGGAATCCATATTGCCTGTCGGAGAACAGTTTGTGGGCGGTGTGATGATGAACTATTTCAGCATTGATTATAGCCTCGAATACTTTCCCGAATATCGGTAGAAGACTGATAGGGCGATAGTTGGATGGGTCCGAGGGTTCACCACAATTCTTAAATACAGGAACGACTGAAGAGAACTTCCAGCATGCAGGAAAGCAGGAAGCAGAAAGGCAGTAGTTAAATTGTTTAGAGAGGACAGGAGAAAGTTCAGGAGCACACCTCTTAAGGACTATCACCGGGATTCCATCGTCTCCACACGCCTTATGGGGGTCGAGTTTAGGTATATTTTCGGACAGTAAAGTGTGTAATAGTGTATGTGTGTGTTTGTGAAGAAACGCTTGTCTGTCTTAGGTGTATGCTAGACAATAACGTTAGCTAATATATGTGCATGTGTGGGTGTGTGCGTGTGAGAGAGAGCGAGAGGGAGAGAGCGAGGGAGAAAGAGAGAGGGAGAGAGGGAGGAAAAATTATATAGCGAGATATGGATATCAATAAATATACATATGTATGTACACGCAAGTACACTAACATATATAAATATTTTTGGTGTTAATATAACAGTGCCACATGTAATCTAAGAGGACTATAAAGTATATATTGATAAAGGATCAGAATCACATCAGAATCACATCGAAGGATAGTTTGAAGTAAAACAAGAAAAATAGTGCATTTATATTTACGTAATGTTTTGTAATATGAAGCTGCTTTGAGATGTTTTTATATTACAAAACCAAATACTGAAAGCGAGAAATAGTAAATTATTAAGTATTGACTAATGCATCAAATCTCCTGTGCACTATTACATCTTGACTAATAAGCATTTTTCCAAGCAGAACTGTAGACGTGCGTACTATACATAATAACTAAATGTTAACTTTTGTTTCAAACCACGTACGTCGCCATATTCAGGACAGCATGATCGACAGCAAGACATATGTATTATCCTAACTAATCAATGTGCAACAAACATTTGAAATAACTAACCAAATTTAAAATAAATAGCCAAATGTCATGGACGTTCACTGTCATGTCTTAATTAATTGTGTTTCAATCCATGATGTATATTATTTAATTTCGTATAAATTCTTATGAATTTCATTTGATTTTTTTATTAATGCTACTATATAAGTTGGAATGAAATGCTTATGCCTGATAACGTTTATATAAATTCTTATAAATTCTATATCAATTTGCAATAATAATAATAATAATAATAATAATAATAATAATAATAATATATTACATTTTTATAAATTTTGCATAAATTCTATATAAATTTATAATAATAGTATATAAATTCTGTATAAATTTTTATAAATTCAATATGAATTTCTAATAATAATATATAATTTTTTATAAATTCTGTATAAAGTCTTATTAATTTTATATAAATCTGTAATAATTAAAATGTACATTTTTTATAAAATTTGTATGAATTCTATATAAATATGTAATGATAATAATATATATTTTTTATAAATTCTGTATATATACTTTATAATTCTGTAATACTTATATATTCATTTTTATAAATTCTGTATAAAGTTTTATGGATTCTATATAAATTTGTAATGATAGCATAAATTCTATATAAATTCTATGTAAATTTGTAATAATAATTTATTTCTATAAATTTACTACGAAATTTTTAAAAATTTTGACTAAATTGTATATAAATAAATTGGACGGGTGTACGGAGGAGGAGAGCATTCATCCCTTTCATAAGGGTATTTGCGGGTAACTGAATAGAACGAACCCAGAGGAAAATTAAGACTCAGCCCTCCCCATGACAATTTCGAGACATTATCCATTACACTAACCGCACATTCCAGGCTCAAAACACCTGATATTCCTATGCTGTCACCCATCTGCATACTTCGGTACAGGAATTGGTGTGTTAACGTGATGTGGCTGCAAACACACATTAGGAAAATTAATAACAAATTGACTAAAATTGACCTAACAAAAACATATTTAAAAAAATTAAATCTAAAAGTCTAAACTTTCATCGGCCCTTCTCTTCATAGGCATGTGTAGTTACATCAACGTAAACATCATTCAAGTCTGATAACGTCTTCAAAGACAAAACGCCTCACATGAAAAATGTTTTCCATTTTGTTATTAATTTACCTAACACTGCATACTTAATGGAACAAATTCTGGTCAGATATAAATAAAAATAAAAATAAACAAATATGATTCGGGGGTCCTCGACCAAAACTATTTGGAAAAAAAATGGTTTACAAAATGGTGATCTAAGGGTAACACTACAGAGACCTTGTTTCTCTCTCTTTTCAAGACCATCGATACTTCGACAGGATGTATTACTGAGCAAACATTTTTCGCTTTAACAGTTACCACTGTGTAGTGAGTTTGATCCACACTGGATGGGTCATACTTTCGGCCTTGTGACACATCTAAGCGGCGGTTAAAAAAAACAACTTTCTTTTCGAGACCAATATACTGATGACGATTGAGGCTGATGACATAGATATTCATAGTTGGGATAAGAAAGATATTAAACAGAAAATCATTATCTTCTATCAAGTGTTGCAATGTTGACTGTGTCAAAATTCTTCAACATTTAAAAAGAAAAATATCAAGTTGATATTAAAAATTAGCGGAAAACATTGTTGATTTATTTAAGAAGCAATGATCTATTATGACATGTCTGTAAATTATATTTAGATGAATTGCATTTATTTTCAATTTTTCTAGTTGAATTGCTCGCCTATACTGAATATGATCGATTATTGTACATAATAAGATTACAATTAAATTTGTATTTAATATGAAAATCTACCTTATGAAAATTGTGATTCAGTAGAGTGAGGAGCCTCGTAAAATAAATTCGGGGTGGAGGGTCACTGTATCTTAGATTCGGTGGATATGGCGCTACTATTACCATTACTCAGGCAACGAGTCGGATGTTTTTTTTTAACTCGCTCTCTTTTTATTTACGTAGTCATTCACAATGAGAATCTGTTCAGCCATTTTTTTCTTCATGTAAACATGTCCGTAAATATTCTACATTTTCATTCTCGTTTTCCTTTCTCTGCAACTTTTCTAATATTCCTGTCATTTTTCATGCCACTCTTTCTCGAAGTCAGCTAGTTTGCTCTCAACTTTACCGTTACATCGTCCAGACCAATGTTCATTCCATTCTCGACCTTTTCCCTGTTTCTACCGACGCCATTTTATCTTTCACATCTCTTTTTCTTTGTTTTTGTTTTTCGTTTCACAGCTGTCCCTTGCCGCTATACGCAGACGCCGGCATATGTAAGACAAGATCGCCCGCTATTGACATTTTTTTTCGCCTCGCTTTTCTAATGCTTGTCTCTTTTGTTCTCTCAATCTCTTATTTCTTATTCGTTTCTATATTTCACACTTACATTTAACACACTCTATTTTTTTCATTCATTCTTTCTTTCACACTCTATTGTTTTTATTTTTATTTATTTTTATTTTTTTACCTATTACTTTAAATTTTTGGATTTACTTTTTCGATATTGCATTTTTTATTTCTATTTTCTCTTTTGTTCCTTTTTGCATTTGTTTCTTTTTCTCTTTTTATTTCCTTCTTTTCAATTTTTATTTCTTTTTGTTTTCTCTTTTTTCTTTCTTTTTGCTTTTCTCTCATCCGTAATTTTTCTTTATTTCATGCTTTTCCTTTCTTTTCTATTTTTCTTTTTTATTTGTTTTTTCTTCCTCCGACCCATTTTCTTTCTTTCTTTTTAATTATGGTTTATTTACTTACGTTCTTTAATTTAATTTCTTTCTTTATTTCTATATTTGTTTTTCTTTAAGTATTGTTTATTAATATGTTTCATCTTACTTTTTCCTTTCCTGGACGAAAAGAAAGAAAGAAGAAACAGCAATATAGTACTGCTTCTTCTTCTTCTTTCTTTCTTTTCGTCATTTTTTTCTTTCTTTTATTTTTCTTGTCCTTTTTTAATATTATTTCCTTCATTTCTCCTCTTTTTCTTTGTTTTCTTTTTTCTTTTTGCACTTAATTTATCTTAATTGCTTGTTTTTCTTCTTTTAATATTTATTCCAGATCTCGCCTTATCTGCAATTTCTTTTTTGTTCTTTATTCTTCACCGAATAGTCTTCTTTGCTTCTTACTTTTTCGTTTATTTTTCAGTTTTTCTTTCTTTTTCCTTTTGTACATGTATTATCTCTCTCTCTATCTCTCTCTTTTTCTCCTTTTATATTTTATCTTTTTGCAATCTGTTTTTCATTTATTTAGTTTTGCTTCTCATCGCCATTTTACACAAGCGCTGCTTGTATTTCTTTTATTAATTTCCTTTCTTTCTTTTTCTTTCTTTGTTTCACCCAATATTCTTTTATTTATCTATCTGGAATATCATCAACCCACTTTTCTCTGGTTGTCTCACCGCGTTCCAATTGTTTTATTTGCACTCGTCAGCCTCGTTTTCGTTCATTCGGATTCCTCATAAAATATGGAGATTCTCTTGTTTCGTATATACAAACATTCTGGTATATATATTGTTTAATTTTTTCTCCATAAAGTGCAATCTAATCTAGTTTTTCTTTCACTGATTTTATAAGCTTTTTGTCTTTCATTTATTGATCTTTTCTTTTTCTATTACCGATGTGAGGATTGGACACCGCACATGGAATCGAATCCATGAACTGAGAAGTGAGGTTCTTTATGCTAATGATGATTGGAAAAAGAATGAATACTTTTCTTGCCTTCTTAGAATTATGTCTCATCATTGAAAGAGAAAAGTGGAAAAGGCCAGTGCTTCTCAACATTTTTAAGCAACGGCACACCTAGGAGCAAATGAAAATATCGCGACACACTTAGTAAAACTTTTAAAGGATATACATTTAAATGTTATGAAATAAACCATAGATTTTTTCAAAATGTACACACAAATATGAACTTACCTTATTTCAATGTTTCTATTCAACTATTTTTAAATTATTTAGTATGAAACCTGTACCCGTTGTTTTATTGTATTTTTTTTTGTTTTTTTTTAGCGGTTTCTTCAATGTTTGGTCGAATGTGTGATAAACAGATCCTCATTTTGTCTTTGAGCGTAGTCTTTCTCGCTTCTTATTTTTGATATTATTTAGGGTTGAGAATCCTAGTTCACAAAAATAAAAAGTAGACAATGGAAATAAATCTGACAGAGATATTTTAGCTAATGTGGAATATTCCTTTTTTTTTATTGAAATCCAAAATATGTCAATGGCTACCGTCGAATGATTTATTTTTAGCTATAGACTCCAATTATTCTTCTTCAAAAAACTGAAGTCCAATATTAGAAGGAACATTTATAATAAAACTTTTAACTAAACAAAAAATGTAAAATATAATTACATGAAAATTGTTTAATTTTCATTTATCCAAATAAAAGAAAGATTTACAAATTTAAATAAAAAAATAAAGTTACTTTTTAAAAACTAAATATTAAAAACAAACTATTTAAAATAACATAATCAAAGAAGAATTAAAATAATTGCTTAAAATAGTTTAATACTTATTCATTTATTCAAATAGTTGGTGGCAACCGCCGATTCACCCCTTTAGTGTAATGTGGTGGTGCATCTTCGGGACACTGTTCCCCGAAACCGGGCGCCTCTCAGTATAATTGTTTTCAGATGCATGTCTGTCTTCGAAATAAAATGCTGCACTTTACCCGATGACAGAAACGCAACTGAGAGATGATGACCTCCACCAGCCAAAAAATGCCAGGTAAGTATATATTTACCTTCCTCTCCCATTGGAGCGAGATGTGACACAGGGTCAGTTTTAAACGTGGGGAACCCGAGCGCATGTGCAGTACCAAACTGGTCTTATCTGGTTAAAGCTAGTCATATGGTGAGATCTGGTTATATGCCACCCAGCCAAAAGGCCAGGTAAGTATACACACATATATAAATGCCATGACAATATTTCACAGCACGTTTAAGAGGATTGCGCGACATACGAGGGTTGAAAATCAGTGTTCTAGGCAATTAGCGCCGAAATCTTTTGCCCACTTAATATATCTTGACAAGATCTAATCATTAATTGAACTTTTGCTCTTTGTTTTTCATTCATTTTTATTTCTTTCCACGCTCTGTTTTATAGTTTTTCATTCTTTTTCTCACTGCTTCATTTCCATTTATTGAAGGCGCACTATTGTGGCATTAATAATTTGTCAGTTGCATTCAATATATTAATTAAACTTCCAATAAAAATACTGAAAAATTTTAAACTATAGTTAACTTTTTACAAAACATTTTTCATTTTATGTACAGAAATATGAAGACTTATTAACAAGTAATGGGAAAACTACAACACATATCAATTCGGTATTAATCTCCTTTGAAATAGTCCCCTACTGAAATTACACACTTTATCCAGTGTCGTCTCCATTGACGAAAGCATTCCTAGAAATCCGTTTTTTTTTGTTTTTTTGTTTTTTGTGGATAGCGAGCAGCTGCCTGGTTGCATTCTTCTGGATTTCCTCGACTTCTTGAAAGCTTGTACCTTTCAAATGGGATTTGATTTTTCGAAAGTGAAATAAATCGCAAGGGGCGAGATATGAGAAATATGGCGGTTTTCAGGTCTGGGTAATGTTGTTCTTAGTCAAAAACTGCCGAATACCTTGTAGTGTGATGATTTGACTACACTCTACACCTTTCTTTCCAAACGCTGCTATAAACAACAGATTTGTGCCACAAAGTTATAGTTTAGTGTGTATGTACGACAAAGTTCAAGGTCGATCTGTACTAAGCACTATCACTCTGCGTACTTTAGCTCTGCTATCATAGCAACAGTCTTGATACTTTTTACCCAAACTTATCGTTTAATTGCTATATGTGATACACGGTTAGTTGATCATGTCTCTTTCGAGACATAAATGACTAAGCAGAATATTTTACCGCAGTAGGTTGCCATTACTTTCTGCGGTAGACTGGTTGCCAACCAAGACTATGGAACACAATCTCTCCTGCTATCCAACCCATAGCAGGAGGGAGAAGAGATTGATTAATACCTTTCCCAATGGTATTTGTGCGTTAGTGAATAAAACGAAATCGATTGGAATTCGAACTCAGATCTTCAATTTCTCATTCCGAACCGTTACACCACTACGCACAACCTGACTTTATATCCTTCCATAATACAAAATTTCTTCATAAAATTTTAACCGAGAAATCCAACAATTCTGTACTTAAATACCAAATTCAGACACTATTTTATGGAATTTCCGAACAGCTCGAGATGAGTGCTGCGAATTGAAGATGTCAAAATCAAACATGTGCAAAAATGTTATGTTCTCTGAAGTTTTATATCAAATAATGCAAAGTGTGGGGAGGAAATTCAAAGACGTTTTGGAATACCAAACGACGTCTTCTAAAAGCTAAGCAATGTATGAAGAAACAGGAAAATTCCGTTAGAAACAAAGATGTCCTGAACTTCTAGTTATTAATCACTGTATATGGTAATGAATGGTGGACAATTTCTTCACAGATGAAAAGATTTCAGACAACAAAAATATGATTCTACAGAAGGATACTGAGAATACAACGGACTTAACATGCGTGAAAAGAAGTTTTAAGAAAAATGGGAACGAAAAAGACACTTGCGAATAAGAAAAATAAAAAACTGAAATATCAGAAAAAAGTTTAAACTTTTGGAAAATATGAGTCTTGGAAAATTTTACACTCACGGGGCATATTGAAATCGGGAAGTCCAGAGAGAAGCAGTGAATAACCTAGCTAATGAGTTTTGATAAATTGATGAACTGGGAAGGGTAATAAGCGAATCAACATTAGTGCTACAAAGGACAGAAAGTTCTGGAGGGCCATGTTTGCTCACGACCTGGAGGAACACGACACATAGAAGAAATTGTTTTTATTTGATCTGATTTGTTTAACAGCATATCAAATCTTTCTGGTTCATTTAATGTCGAAGTTTAATTTTCTTGCGAACTTTGAAGTAATACAAATGATGTATGTTAATCTGCTTTCACAATTGAATATGAGATGATACTCAACTTTTGTGCATGTATATGTCCATATATGTGTATTTATAAATGCTAGATGCACTCACTCCCCACACACATAAAACAAATTATATGTAAAGAGATGATAAACAAATTCTACCAGTAATGTTCCTAAGAGAATCATGTCAATTCCATGGTGATATTTAAGACACATGGCATTCTCTCGTTTGTAGAACTGCCCCTTGCTTCCATATCTGTCTTTCTTGAGGTTTAAGCAGTAACTCAGCTATCATCATCAACTATCTGTAACGTGGTTCTCAAAGGCCCTTAGAACGTCAGTAAATTCGCCTTATAAAACGTAACAATCACCTTGTGTATCCAATACTATTTATTTCTTTTATTGTATCTGTTACGCCGATAAGTAAGTGGAGAATTAATACTAAAGATTCAGTTAAATCCTAAAACAGTGAAAAGCCGGATACATTAGGCCAGTGTTTTTCAAACTGTGGGTCCCGATTCTTCAGTGGGTTATGATATAAATAAAATGGGCTGTAACAAAAAAAAAAAGAAAAAAAAAAAGAAAAGAAAAAAACAAATATGAAAATGTGAGCAAAGTTCAGAATATGAACAACTGTCAATATGCACAGCACTCATAAATAATCAATAGCTTTTCACTGAGGAAAGATCGTATTATATTATATTTTTTAAATGATATATATATTCATTCAGCAATGAATTAGAACACTCTCAGCTATCGGGCGTGTATAATGATAAAATACACGCTAAAAAGTCTGCCTCCTTCTACCGAGCGTGCATAGCTCAGAGGTAGAATCGCCGAGTGACGCCAATTCGGTCGGGTTTCAATCCTGGGTAAAAAGCAATCAGATCTGTCTGCGGATGACTCTCTCTCTCTCTCTCTCTCTCTCTATATATATATATATATATATATATATATATATATATTCTGTTCTCATTGATTTTATGTATATTGTTCGTCAAACTCGTTTCTTAATGAGTGATGTTAGTTGTCTCTCACAAATAAACTTTGCACTAACATTTAACTACGAAGGTCTGCAATGTGTTCGTCTTCGTTGTCGATGAAAGCCGTTAAGATTGTTGAATAATTCCGTTGCATCTAAAGTCAGGACGAAAAGTTAATTTCCGGCTCCTCGTCGAAGTCGAGTACCGGTTCAGTTTTTCTATAGTAGTAAGAGTTCAATTTGAATCTCGGAATTTTCGATGAGTTTGCTGTTGCTTCGGCGAAATTTAAGAACGGGAGAGTTTGTTTTTTTTTCGATTGTATCTTTTTGTTGGAATTTCTTTAAATTTGTTTTTCTTGAAGCAATTATTTTAAATTCATACAAATAAATAAGTCAAATAGAGGCAGTTCCCAAATGTGCAGATTATAAGAAATATACATATAACTTAGGATGTGCGTTGTGGTTCATTGGATATCGGCTCGGAACGAGAAATCGGGAAGCCGAGTTCGAATTCCAGCTGAATTCATTGCATTCACTTACGCGCAAATATCCTTGGGAAAGGGATTAATCTGCCTATTCCTTCCAGTTATGGGTTAAATAACAGGACAGGTTGGGTTCTATAACTTTGGCTGGCAACCAGTCTACCGCAGAAAGCAATGGCAACCTACTGCGGGATATTCTTCTACCCAGTCAGTCATGTCTCTTTCGAGATATCATCGCCCAAGCGTGTATCACGTATGGCACTTAACTGACTGACATATAATTTGTCGATAAATGAACCCCGTGAATAGAGTTTGTCTTCAATTTATTACACGAAGATATAATTGGTCGCAATGTAAAATGTGTTTCTTGCTGTGGGCTGCAACAAAAAAAAAAAAAAATTGAAAAACGCTGCATTAGGTGTATTATATAAACCTAGGATTATAACTGAAAATATTGATATAAATACAAATGCTGATATAATTGGTTTACTTTTTCTACTAAAATGTTATGTGGAGGTGGTAATTGATTGTTTCTAATTTATGAAAAACAACAATTATGATAGTTCTCAAAAGAAGCACTTTCCCTTACTTTTCGCGAGAAGGAATGGAAATGCAAATCTTTTTAATCGGTGTACTTACTAACACTACCAATGATAATTCTGTACTAATTTTTTACTGATGTTTTTTCATCACTTCAACAAAACGAACTGTCTATTAAACGTACTTAATTCGGAAATGATGCGATGTTTCACAAACAAACACGCCAAACGTGTAAAAAATATAAAATGAGAAAATTTATTTTTTAAGTGTAGCTTTATGTTATTGTTTCCTTTAATTATTTTCTATAACATTAGTTTTCGTAACGTTATTCTAAAGGGAAATTTTTGTAACTCGCTATGAGTTCTATTTCGATATCTTCACGTAAAGTCAACGTACTAAATGAATTCATTGAATAATACACAATACTGTTCTCGGAATAATTCTCTCGAGTAATTCACTCAAAAACAATCTCTTTAATGATACACAACACCGGAATGATGCACAATTCAGATTGATACACATTACCTTCCCACTAGGGCGTATGCCGAGACGGATGTGTTACAAGGTCATTTAAAGTGAGAAATCCGAGCTCTTAAGCTCGCACAAAAATTTATTGACTATTTTTTCTCAGACAAGACTCTGCCCTTCGGCAGGGTTACTCTCCGCCCGAAGGCAGAGAGTCTGACAATGTGCCTGCGCAAAGCAAACTAGTATTTAGCTGCTTATCCACTTGAGACAAAATGTAGCACAAGGCCTTTTTAATGTGGGTAATCCGAGTCATAGAGCTCGGACAAAAATTATGTTTACTTTTGCCCAGATGTGATTCTACCCTACGGCGGAGCCTCGTCTGGGTTCCTCACTGCCCGAAGGCAAGGAGTTTAACAATGAAAATTCTGCACAAGGTACAATACACTCAGAATTCTGTTTCAGTGCTGTATTTGCAAAATATTTATGGTCGCGCTATCCCAGTAGTAATATTCATTCAACAATTTCTTTTGTTGCTTGGAGATCCTTGTTCGACCACACGTGTCGGTATCGACACTTCTTCCTACATAGCAGTTATGTACAAAACTTATTAAAATTATGTCTTAACTCATTTAGGTTATA
Organism: Ascarosepion bandense; assembly: GCA_037127315.1. Lineage (NCBI taxonomy): Eukaryota > Metazoa > Mollusca > Cephalopoda > Sepiida > Sepiidae > Ascarosepion > Ascarosepion bandense. The sequence goes on along the minus strand of JBBBDQ010001274.1, from coordinate 328,549 downwards.
ATAATGAAAGCAAATATTAAATTCTTGAATTTAATATCTTTTAGCAGTATGTTTCTCCTTGATGTATTTCTTGCAGAATGGAGGCTTGCATTCTTTGCATCAAGTTGTCATCATTTCCGCCACTTTTCTCTATATGATATGCAGATATATCAGTGTTTTTCGCTTTTTCTCGCTTTGTTTGAAGGCAAATACTCTTGAAACTGGCACAACCTTACGAATCCGTGTATATAGAAATCTCGTGGATTATAAATGAATGTTCACGTCTGGTTGGAAAAGGCGTAAATCATTACGTGATCATATCCGCTTATATTCAATGAAACATGAATTGATGATTCTCACCCATTAAATATGGATCGGAAACATTAAGGACTAGAGGTTGTGGACCAACAGTATATTTATTTCTTTTGCAGCGCTACTTTTTAGATATTTACCCAGGTTGGGCCGAGCTATTTCCCCAGGGGAGCCAAGTTCGAATTCCAGTTGAATTCGTTGCATTCACTTTCGCGCAAATACTCTTGGGAAAGGTGTTAATCCGCCATTTCTCTCTAGTTATAGGTTAAATAACAGGACAGATTAGGTTCTGTAGCCTTGGTCGGCAACCAGTCTACCGCAGAAAGTAATGGCAACCTACTGCGGGAAAATCTTCTGATCAGTCAGTCATGTATCGAAAGGGACATGATCGCCCAGTCACTTTTATCTGAAACTCTATGATCTTTATGTTTTCTTCTCCCTTTTCCTTCCTTCCTTCCTTCCTTCCTTCCTTCCTTCCTTCCTTCCTTCCTATTGAGCAATTTTTTCTCTTTTCTGTTCTATCTTTTTTATTTCAATATCTCTTCCTTCCTTGATATCTAGATGGATGACCCCCTGGGAATTCCAGGTGCTGTAAGGTTGGATGTGTGGGTGGTGTAATGAATAAAGACTCGGAATTGGAAATCGGAAAGTCGAGTTCCAGTCCTAGTCAAGTTCGTTATATTCACTTATGCGCCAAAAACCCGTGTGAAAAGTATGAAGTCACCTCTTTCTTGCCAGCTATGGGTTAATTAGTAGGTCTTGTGTCAGTAAATTATCGCTAAATTTATATAATTTTTTTTATCGTTTCTCCCCAAGCAAGGCGGTATCGCCACTGGTGCGCAGGGGGCTACATAAGAGAAAAGTAAAATTTGAGCAGGAGGAGAGCGAAGAAAAGTCGAACCAGTTACAGGTTCGTTCTTTCCTTTCATTTTTATCTCGAATGACGTAAGTCTTTGCTTTTTCTTTTATAGTTCTTTTATTTATTTCCTTCCTTCCTTCCTTCCTTCCTTCCTTCCTTCCTTCCTTCCTTTAGTCATTCCAGTCTCCTTCCCTTTAATTTATATTTCTCTTCCCAATTTTCCTTTTTATAAATTACCCGCATTTTTTACAGTACATTCCACTTCCTTTCTTCGTTCCTTCTTTCGTTCCTTTCTTGTTTCCTTCCTTCTTTTCATTTTTATCTCAATTGATATAAGTCCTCTCTTCTTCTCTTATTTGTTACTCTCTCCCTTTTTTCCTCCATTCCTTCCTTCTGTCTTTCTTATCGTCTTCCCTTCGATTTATATCACTATTCCCATCTCTTCTTTTTTGACTATTTTATTTTAATCTCTATAATCTCCCATCTTTTTATTTTTATCTCGAATGATGTAAGTTCTTTCTCTTTCTTTTGTAGTTCTTTTATTTCTACCTCTTCTACCTTCCTTATTTCTTTCTTTCCTTTCAATACCCCATCCATTTCTATCGCACTGGTGCGAAAAAATCCTCTTTTTTATTTCACTCATTTTTATTTAGACTAACTATAATCTTTTTCTTCTTTCTTTTATATTTCAGTCCTCAATACCTCTCTCGTGAGCAAAAGTCCTCTTGTCTTCCGTTTCCTATCTTAGTCTATATTTTTACAATATTCCTTTCTTCCTTCCTTTTCCCATATATATTTCTAGTGAGTAAAGAAATCGTCCATTTTTCTACTTTTCTTACTTCTCTGTCCTGCTCTTAATAATATTTTTCTCCCCGTTCTCGTCACCATCCGTCATTATCTCACACTACATCTGTACATGCAGTCATACATGTCTGCATATGTAAGTACATTACGGCCTTTCTTTTTCATGAGTGTCTTTTCCTTAAACCTCAACCGTCAACCCAAACCCAAATTCCAACCCAAGGACAGCATCTCCTCTCTCATTTCCTCAACCTGACCCCATCTTTCTTATCCAGTCACCTATTCATTCATCCAATGCGAAGTGGAATCTGTCTCTTGCTCGCCCCTTTCGTAGTGCACGGGATGATTAACAGAATCTGTTAGTCAAACGGACATTAACTTGAGAGACTTTCGAATTCCCGTATCGCCTGCCGGACCATTATATCTACTGGCGAACGGGTCTTGAAAATGTCTGACTTTACAAATGATGCTCTTCTTTGACAGTGACAAACGATTGAGGCAGCCAGCTCGTCACTTGACAGCACTAAAATGGCCGCGTTCAATACATCTAAAGGTTTACATTAGTTTTTTTTTCTCTCTCTCTCTCTCTCTCTCACTCTCTTCCTCTCTCTTTTTCTTTTTCTCTCTTTCTTCTTTGGTCTCATTTCAGTTGTAGACGCACCTTCTCTTTTCTCCCAGTAGCTTTATATTTTATTACACATTTCCTCCAGTTTTCATGGAGTACTTAAACATCTTCTACTTAAACCAATCTCAATTTTTCTTTTTGTACACATTTTATTTATTTATTTTTTTATTATTCTACTGGTTTTTGTAATAATATTTATTGCTTTTTATCTCAGTGCTTTAAACAGGCCTATTCTTTGGCGGTTAGATCAAATAGCAGAAATATGGAAAACATAGACGAAAATCAAGCCTGAATCCTTCATTTCATCATTATTCCTTCATCTATGTGCCGTGTCCTTTCAGGACGTGAGCAATCATAGCCTTCCACACTTCCCTTGTCGCTCTTAATACTCCTTCTCCACCATCCATCTGCTCAAATCTATCAAGTATGCCATGCGTTGCTTTCCATTGTCTCTCTTCCCTTCTATCCGTCTCGTGGGCATCAGATTCTCCAAGACCTCCTTCCTCGTTACATGTCCCAAAAGCTTCAGCTGTCTTTTCCTGATGTTAAGTATCAGTTTTCTTCTCGTTTCCATCCACTCCAAAACCTCGTCTTTGCTCACGTGTTCCGACAATGGTATCCCCAGCATCCTTCTATAGAATCACATTTCGGTTATTTCAAGTCTTTTCTTCATCTTCGATGAAATTGTCCAGCATTCATTGCTATATTAAAAGACAGACATCATATAACAATCCAGTACTCTCTTCTTTGTTACCAGTGAAATTTTCCTGTCTCTCAATAATCTACTCAGCTTCTGGAATGCATCCTTGGCCATCCCAATACACCTTCGGATCTCTGTGTCGCACATTCGTTCTCTCTTAGAACCCTTCCCGGATATTTAAATTTTGGTACCTGCTTGAATTTAGTATACCCGACCTGTAATTGTCATTTTTGGCTCCTCATGTTGATGATGATCATATATTCAGTTTTCTTGTAGTTTATGTTTAGTTCTTTCTTCTCACTTTTCTTCGGTACATTTTGTAGGCTTTGTAGTTTTATTTCCGTGTCTGCTATCAGCACTGTCATTAGGTACCTCTAAAAATTCGCATTATGAAAAAAAAAAATTTCGTAAATCATGAGAAAAAGAAAATTTTATTGTCAATAACATTGTATTATTACAAATATTAATATGTATTATAATTATTAAATGTTTGTATTAATATTAATATATATTATAAATATTAAATCTTAGCATTATTATTAATACTAATGTATTAAAATATAAAAATTTGTATTATTATTAATATTAACATATATAGTAAATATTGAAACATTGTATTATTATTAATATTAACATGTATTCTACATATTTAAACTTTATATAATTACTAATATTAATATGTATTTAAATATTTAAACTGTATTATTATTAATATTCGTATATGTTATGAATATTACACTTCGTATTATTATTAATATTAATATGCATTATAATATTAAAATTGGTACTATTTTTTATTAACATAAAATATTACTAATATTAATATTTATTATAAATATTAAAGATTGTATTATTATCAAAAGATTTTTTACTGCATATGTTACAGTGCTTAAAATATTTTCTTAACATTTTAAGATTACTGCCTAACTAGTAGAAATTATTTAAAACAGACGTTCATGTTGTATTTGTTTTGTAATTTTTCGAGTTATCTCCACCCTTAGTTAAATATTCCATACATCAGGCTGTCAATAAATCACTCACCGATAAAAATCGATTCTTTCTTAAAATAGAAAGATGATTCTCTGACATAATTTAAACTAAAAGTCAGTACTATCAGTTTTAATTCAGATTAATTATTTCGCAGATAAAGTTTTAGATAAGTATTGTAGCTGTAGAGACGGTCAGCCATGGCTGGTACAAGGCCAATTCACAAAAATAGCCGACAATTCCCACAACTTTAGGTTTATCCAGAATTATCAAAAGGTTATCAAGAATAAAAACAGGCAAATGGTTGAACCGTGAGAATAAAAAGGTGAGGGAGAAAGATAGAGATATTAATAGTGATCACTTGACGTTTGTCAAAGGTACGTGTTAATGCGCTCGTCATTTTCTTCCTGGAGACAGACGAAATTGGCCTATCTTTTATTTCGTTTGTGGGGCTCAAAAAGATCATTTGGGAATTCACTCTCAGATGTGATTCTAGCCTTTTCATTAAACGACGAACAAACATCGCATCGGCTCGCGAAAAGCTCCGAAAAATAATTTGTTTTTGATAATTGAAGATTATTTGAATTTTGTTTTTAGATGTTCCTAGTTTTCTATTGACCGAAAAAAAATTCGCAATATTTCTTTTGGATTCACGTTTGCGCGTGTGCTAAGCCAAGTTAGTAAATTCGAGGCTTTTTTAATGTCTAACAAAATCAATGAGTCAGTGCTTAGCATTTGAATTTTAAATCTAGATCTCGTTTTGTTCACTGCAGTTTAATATATTTTTTTAAAGATTTGTAACACTTATTTTAAGTTAACAGGTATGTCAGTATGATTGATTTTATAAATTTTATTCGTAAGTAGAAAAAATGCCAATCTGCTTAAATTCGGTTTGAAATACCCCAAAGTATTTTGCTTGTTGAGTCTATTAAATTAATTTTATTAGCTTCGTATTAAAACTAAAATCAAAGCTTCAAGTAAGATATTTCATATTTTAACATTAATCTTTTTTTCAGTTGTACTTAGTAAAACAACTTATCAAGAAAACGGATTAAGTCAAGTATCTCTTAACGCTTTTTTCGGTTAGATAAGGATTTCCTTTCTCACATTTTGTTTGAATTTCTGTTTCCCATCAACCTCTTTATTAAGTTATTATTATTTTCTATTCAAGTTAAGTGATATTTATTTTCGATGTTGCCGCTATTGAAAGTTCTCAAGTGATGTGCTTGGTTCAGTTCTCTATTTGCGATTCTGCAGTGTCAGTTCACAAATTTCGAATAAATGAGTAACCATTAAGCACTCTAGAAAACTATCTACAGTTTACGTATCCCATTGGTCATTTTTATTATTTTCACTTTTACCAAGACTTATCGACAAGGAAAGGTCATTCGGCGAACCGAGTTCAAATCCAGGCTCGCTTTGTTGTCTTTAGATTCGTACTTATGGTATTAAGAAAGCCGTGAAACTATATCTTCCCCCTCCAACCAGCTATGTTTTAAATTGCAGAAGTGGACTGGACTCTCTAGGCATCGGTAGTAGACTTTAGGACAAGGACTACCCTTTATTCAAAACCGAGGAGAAACCGACCTGATACCACTCTACTATATTTTGCAAGAAGCGATGGCAATTCACGAATAATAATAATAAAAAAAAATAATCTGTGAAGAGCCATGATCGTCTACATCCTGAAGGAATATGGCATTAATTAATACTTTGCGTATAAATAGGTGATCAGTCACTAATGAGGTGTGCTTTAGAGAGAAAACTGCTTTTATTTTATAGTTAAGTAATCTACTGGATATGCGTTGTGGTGCAGTGGATATCAGCTCAGAACAAGAAATCGAAGAACCAAGTTCGAATTCCAGTTGAATTCCTTGCATTCACTTACATGCAAATACTCTTGGAAAAGGTATTAATCCGTCTCTTCTCCCTCCAGCAATGGGTTAAATAGCAGGTTGGGTTCTACAGCTTTGGGTTGGCAGCCAGTCTACCGCAGAAAATAAATAACAACCTATTGCGGAAAAATCTTCTGCTCAGGCAGACATGATCACCCAAGTGTGTATCACGTATGGCACTTAACTGACTGAATCCATTTGGTTCACAATGTCTCCTACCTAGCTAGCCCTAAGGCTAAAATGAATATGATTTATTTCAAACAAAATGGTTTTTATTATTAAATCTACCAATCCAAGTTTATGTTTACTAAACATTTCTTTATCTTAATTCATTCATAATTTTGTGTTTACTGGTGGGAAATCTCGTCGTCACGTCGTGAGCACTGTAACCCATTAGGTTTTTATTGTCACCACAGTCACAGCAGTACTATCTATCAGACAATATAGACTAACAGAGCATCACACTGGGTGTCCCTTACATTCGGCCTTGTGACACATTTAGGCTATGCTTAGAAAATCACCATATCTCTATTCAGAGAGTTGATTTTCTAAGTGTCGCTTTCATGTATGAAAAGGCCAAACGTATGGGTACCCAATAGGGAGCGAATCCACTACTTTTTTTAAATCGTTTCGCCCCAAGCAAGGCGATACAGCCGTCACTGGTGCGTAGGAGGCTACAGAAGAGAAGAGTGAACGTTTACGCAGGAAGAGAGCAAAGAGAAAAACGAACTGGTTCACGGATGTCAGAGAAAGAGCAAGAGAAGGATGGGGATACCAGTGTGAAGACAAACTGCGAGGGTAGAATGAGAAGAGAAAAGAACAAGATACACGGGGTGACGGAGAAAGGTCGAGAGAAGAACTGGAGTCAAGTGGACAAGAGATGGGAATTGACATTGCGTTTAAATTCCTGGAGATTGTAGCCGTCAGGGAAGCATATATACGGAAGGGAGTTCCACAGGTGGGAAGTGCGAGAAAAGAAGCTGAGGATTAGAAGTGGCGGTTGTATTTGGTTGATTTAACTGTAAAAGGGTGGGACCTTGTTGACAGTGTCTGGTTGCTTGAGTTATTTCTAATACGTTCTAGCGAGTCAAGCCTGCTAACCATTATACCATGTCGAGGTGCCTGCTCTATCTATTTTAGATGTAGCATAACGCCCAAAGTATGGGTGTACTCAGTGAGGATCTAACTCGATTCTCAGTTCTACCAGGTTCTTAGTAAGACATTGTTCTAGATTTTTTGTCATCTTAAGGCAGGAGAGATTAGTGAGCCCTGCTATTTATCGCAAACCTGAGGAAAGAAGACAGGATGAAGTCATATATTTTCTGAGTAACGCAACAAACCCAGCCGAAAATCGAACTTAGTTCGCTAATTTTGATTTCCAACTGGCTAACCCTTAAACTACGCACACATGCTTATGAAAACTCAATCAGCACTTGGTGTCATTCAATCAAATTCACCAGTCATCCTTCTTCTGCGTACCATGTCTCTTAAGAAATTCTACAAGCATAATTCTCTACATCTCTTGTCATTCCCAACCCCATCTTTATTTTCCCATTCATTCACCCAAACTCAACTGGTAGGTGAACTCCTGTCTCTGTGTTCTCTCTATCTTCGATACGTCCCGTGAGAGTGAATTTCTCAAAGCGTTTCTTCTTCATTGCTTATGTGCTCTATTTATGGTATCCTCAGCATCCTTCTGTAGAATTGCGTTTTTGTTGCCTAAAGTTAACTCTTAATCCGTGAGGTGATTCTCCAGCATTCACAAACATATAGAAGGAACGATATTACATAGCAATTCAGTATTAATTTCTTTGGTTTTAACGAACATGTCTTGGTTCTTAATGCTTTGCTAAGCTTTTCGAAGTCATCTTTTACTATTCCAGCGTAATTTCGTATTTCAATGTGGTATTTTCTATCCTCTGATAAATTACTTCTAAACTATTTAAACGTCTTTAAGTGTTTCATTTTGAAATCCCCAATTCGTAATACGCGCCATGGGCTTTTTCTTTACTGACAACCATATAATGTTTTGTTACAATATATGTTTTGGAGGTTTTATTTATTATTTCTCATAAAGCATGACAGGAAATACGCTAAGACACAAGAGGTAACTAAGAATAAGAAAAAGAGAAACATTATTAAAGAGCAGGAACAATAAAAGAAGAGGAATCAAGAAGGCAGTAGGTATCGATTGATACGGCATTTAAATTTTTGAAAATCAGAATTGCCTCGGAAGCAGGAAGATTGAAAAGTTTTCAGTAAGCAAGAAGTGCAATAGAAAAAATGTTAAATATTTAAAATCAATAGCCCAATTGAAATGTTTAAAGTTTATGCTTATTCTGACGAAATGTTTTAACGTATTAGTGTCGATCGTGGAAAGTAATCAGTAGAAGTAGAAAGTATCACATCAAGGCAATAAAGATCCAAAAGGGTTACTGGGTGAAATAGAATGCAAGAAAAACACTATTAAGGAGAGAGAACAATGAAAGAATAGGAATTAAGAAGACATGAGATAATGATTGATATTGCATTTTAACTTTTGAAGATCAACGTTTACTGGGAAGCAAGAAGCCGTGAGAAATTTCCACATGAGAGAAGTGCTCAAGAGGAAACTGTTAGCATAGAACTTACGGTTGCATATAGTCATTTCGGCTGTAAAATGATGAGACTTTGCCGCCAATCTAGTACTGTGCTTAAATTCATAAAGAGGGAACCGCATCAGAATATATTACCATGTAATATTTATACAAATTAGTAAAGAAAACTACATTATCTGATGAGAACTTTTTGACAATTTAGTTCTACGCTTAAATTCATACAGTTTATGTACGATAGCGGATAGGATCACTAAATATATACCAGATGTGAAAGCTATATTCACAGCATAGACAAATGGTAGACTGATGGTGCTATGGATCAAACGTGTGAGTAATGATGAGGTTTTTTTGAGATGAGGGAAACGACATCAGGAAGAGACAATTGAAATTTTTGGGACACCTGATCAGGAATGAGGTTTGGAGAATCTAATGCACACAGGATACACAGACGAAGGAAGGACAGTGGAAAGAAGCGCTTGACATACTTGATAGGCTTAATGGATGGCAGAGCAGGGTCTGGGTAAATAACAAGTAGAAATATATTAAAATCAACAAGAGACGGACAGATGTGTAGAGACTACATTTTAACTGGACACGACACATAAATGAAGAAGAATATAAATTCTGAAGAGAAAATTTGTCTACCATGACACAATGTTTGTAAGTTACTTAGCAGCCGACCTAGCTTTTGATTCAATATAATCTTTCCACTTCATGTTAGCCGAGAACGTTAGCCCAAGAAGACCCAACGAATATTTTTTTGTTTTTAGTGTTTTTTTTTGTTTTTTTTTTTGTTAAAGGGAGTTCTTTAAAGCTGTCACGTGATGCACGCGGCGGACATCGTTTGAGCGTCTGTCTATTAAAAAAAAATTCAAGATACCATCAAAACACTTTCAAAACATTGGAGGTTAGCATCAGCCATGCTGACGGGTGATATAAAGGGTTTTTTTAGGTGATTGACAGCGAGAAGTTTCGTATTGGAGGCGCTAAAGTTAAAAAGCAATTCCTTGCCGCTGTCAACAGAAGATTTTTGATCATACTGAGATCAACCGCCAGTTTGCACTTATCAGACTCTTTCGTTTACTTTCTTGCCCCAGAAATGTATATGTGCACACGCCTTTTTTACTTTCATCTTCTTTAAAACATACTCTTTGCACACATGTTTCGTTCATGATATTCTCAGCATCCTTCTTCACAATCGCAACTCTCTGTTTTCTTTTTACCTGGGTGATGATTGTGCATATCGGCTCAGAACGAGAAATCGGAGTCTTCGTCATTCTACTGACGACTCTATGACACTGTCAAGCCCTCTGCTTTCGGGTAGAGGGCGCTCTCTGCTTCCGAGCAGAGAGCAATAACCCAGTCGTGCTTCCGCCGAAGGGTAGAACCACGACTGGGGAAAAATAGACAGACATTTTTTGGCCCGGCTATATGGCCGGGAATTCCCACTATAAAATGACCATGTGTCACATCCGGCCTACGTGGGAAGTCTAGTAAATACAATCGGGGAGTCGAGTTCGAATTCCAGTTGATTTAGTTGCAAATACCCTTAAGAAAGGTATTAATCTGCCTCTTCCCTCCAGTTATCGGTTAAATAACCGAACAGATTGGGTTCTATAGCCTTAGTCGACAACCAGTCTACCGCAGAAAGTAATGGCAACCTACTGCGGGAAAATCAGTCAGTCATATCTCGAAAGGGACATGATCGCCCAAAGCGTGTATCACGTATGGCACTTAACTGACTGACTGATTGACTGACTGACTGAAAATTGTCCAGCATGATATTATATAGCACTATTTTCAAGCTAGTTCAGACATTCATGAGTTTATTTCGCCAAACATCACGGTCCTACATTAAGGTCAAAAGTTAAGTTTACAGTGTGTGTCATAAAATCGCTGTTCAGTGTATGTGGTTGCTGACAGTCTATTCCGTCTTCCTTTATGTCCAAAGCAGTAAATCACTCGCAACTTGTTGTTTTCACACGCGGTGACCTGCAAAGGGCATTCTGCTTTCGCAAAAGATTGTAGAAATATCAACGATGCATCCATAGAGTTGTGATTTAGTTGTATGTTTTTTCCAAGAGATGTTATGTAGAGTTCTCAGTATCCGCGTGTAGATTCCATCAAGCTTAAAATCTAGAGCTTTAGTTAATGTCAAAGTAGTGGCACCATACAGTAACACTAATCCCTACAATGAAAGAATCTCCGTTTGGAGATGTTTGGTCGACTAAATTTCCATATTACTTTAATTTTATTCAAGGTGGCCCAGGCTTTAGCTATCCGAATTTTAAGATTATTCGTATCAAAATGCAATGAATATGAGTAGGTACCGCCACTAAATCGCTGAAAATACAACAAAATATGAAGAAAAAATCTAAACTTATTAAAAACGAACTTTTTTCATCAAAATGTTTCTGTTATTATTAAGAAGAAAGATCAAAGTATTTTTTAAGTATTAAAAGAAAAATAATCTTTTCTAACACGTTCGAAATATTGGTACAAAATATTTTTTTGATTTTCGTTTGCGCGTAACCAAATCTTTAAGAGAGTTTACAATGGAAACTGTAATATCATGTAAGTCAGTTTTTTTACCGGTGAAAAACACATAAAATTTGAAATTCTTGCAAAAATCAAATAATTGTCGGATTTTAATGAAACTTTCAGGATTATTCATAAATAAGTTAAATTATTTTTGAAATTTTTATATTTAAAATATCTTGGTAAAAATATATTTTTTTACATCTGTTATCCACCTCAACGTAAATTCATTAAATTTTACGAAATTAAATTTTGTTGGGAAAATTTGATTTTATTAGTTCAATGCGGGATTCACCGGGGAATTTAAATCATCTCTTATTCTTTGAAACACTTTGTCTTTATTCCTGAAAATCTGTTCCGAATAGTAAAATAAAAAATGCAATAAAACTATGACATTCTTTAATTTGATAAGATGTCAATTGCTTTAATAAATAATGATTATTAAGTACATCATAATCTGAAGGGGAAAATTGATTAATAATGAAACTTTAACAGAATTGTTTCCATTTTTTGTAATTATACTAATTTATAAAGTTTAAAAATTATTTTTAAAATACTTCAAAGATTTTTTGTCGTTAATAATTATTAAGTAAAGGCTATATTTATTAATCGAAAATTGAAACGTTTAATACAGATCGTCGTGCCTTCGTATTTTTAATTTTGTGTGTGTGTATTTGAAACTTATTTTTGTATAGTAATTTCTATATGTACATTAAAAGATCATGTGTTTCACGGTTTCTGTCCCTTACAGAAAAAAAAACATTTTAATTTTGTGTGTGTGTATTTGAAACTTATTTTTGTATAGTAATTTCTATATGTACATAAAAGATCATGTGTTTCACGGTTTCTGTCCCTTACAGAAAAAAAAACATTTTAATTTTGTGTGTGTGTATTTGAGACTTATTTTTGTATAGTAATTTCTATATGTACATTAAAAGATCATGTGTTTCACGGTTTCTGTCCCTTACAGAAAAAAAACATTTTAATTTTGTGTGTGTGTATTTGAAACTTATTTTTGTATAGTAATTTCTATATGTACATTAAAAGATCATGTGTTTCACGGTTTCTGTCCCTTACAGAAAAAAAACAAAAACATTTGCACAATTATATCAATTTCGATCGCCACACACTTATCTTATCTCGCATCTGTCTGGCTGTCATCACGTGTCAAATATACGGGGAAGAAGTCAAAAGTGGGGGGTACCTAAATATAAAAACAGCAATAACAAAAGCAACAATATAAAAAGGAAGCAGTATATTAATAATAACAGAACACCTGACGAGAAGTTTGAACTATTGAGTTGACTAACGACGAAAGCCTCTTAATAAAAATATGCAAATGATCTCTTCTGTAGTAGATTCCTATCCACTAAATCACAACTTATTTCGTTGAAAATCGTTTGCTTATTGCATTTCCGAATTATATGTATAAAAAGGAAGATTGGGGCAATTTAAATTTATTGAATTGGAACTACATTTTCAGTCACGTTTACTTGGTTGGCAAAGACGAAGGTGGGTCGTTTTCTCGATTGGATTCAGTCAGCGTGAGATATTTATGAGGAGTTTTACCAGTTATAAAACGTTCGTTTCATCTTCAATAAGATTGTTATCTCCGTGTGAATCGTTTAAATGGCATAATGTTGGGTGGAATATCATCCCCCAGTGGAGCGTCTAAAGCGAACAAAATTAAATTTAGAAATGTGTTTTGAATTTTACAAGTACGAAATAAACAACACTCAGTAAATATAATTCTAATTTAATTGCTGGTCTTTTAATTTTTTTAATCATTTCACCCTAAGTAAAGTAATAGCCACTAAGACGCAAGTATATATATATATATATATATATATATATATATATATATATATATCGCTCATTCAGTAATAAATTACAGCAATCTGGCTACTGGCGTATGACACATCATACGATAAAAGTCTGCCTCCTTCTACCCAGCGCCCATAGCTCAGAGGTAATATCACCGACTGACGCCAATTTGGTCGGGTTTCAATCCTAAGTTAAAAGCAATCGGCGTCTAACCGTCCTGATGAGCTGTGATACAGCGAAACAGATCTGTCTGCGGATGACTATAAGAAAAAGAAATAGGGTTCTTCTAACGAGAGAAATTGGGATAGAATATGTATCCAAATGAATAAGGAACGAAGACAAAAATTTTAATGTTCAAAACATTAATTTAAAGCAGTGCTCAATATAAAAATAGGGCAATGTATATTTATTATAAATTATTATTTTAGAAGTTGTACACACTACAAAATACTACAAAATTGTAAATTTTGTTTCGACATTGAAAGAACAATGTCTCATTAGGGAGTTAATAATGATGATAACTACCTGATGAGACATTGTTCTTTCACTGTCAAAACCAAAATGTACAATTTTGTAGCAGTTTTTAGTTTTTACATGTTCTAAAGTAATAATTAACAATATATATATATACATTCATTCAGAAATTATAACATCCATAAGTTATAATATCACTACAAAAGTAGCTATTTTGTTTCGACACTTCTTGTGTCTTGTCAAGTTATGTGGTTTATTTCAAATTGAAGGGTTTTAAAAAGTTAAAAACAAGCACAACCCCTTTAATCAGGGAGGCATTGTTGTATGTAGAATGTGGACCATTCAGAGTAAAGCAACTTCTAATTTGGAGAATATGTGCGCAGACTTAAAAATAATTTTGGCGAGCATTAGTATTAATATTTGATTAAATTGAGATCCGCATCATTAATTAACTACTAAATCTACTTTACTATTTTTGCGAAATTTTAAAAAATGTTCTAAGTTTAACAATTTATTAGATTTAGAAAGTTATTCATATACTAAACGAGGAAGAGAAAGAACGCACACATAAATAAACCTACAAACATTCACATATGGAAAAATAGTCGAGAATATTCACATACACTGGCAAACAGACACATATACCAATCAATATACTCACGCATATATATATATGCACCAATTACAAAATGTTGTTTTTATCGACTTGTCAATTTGTCTGTTAAATTTTAAAGCTCTGTTTGGACACAGACTGAATTGCCACATATTAGATACAATCAGGGCGAATTCGTAAGGTGACTAGCCTTGAATGAATGAGGTCGGGGCAGACACAATCATATTTTAATGCATGAACATATAAACATAATTAGATATATAATTACGCAAATACACAAGCTAAAAACAAAAATGTACACGACTTTTTATTTTACTATTCGGAGAAGATTTTCGGTAAAAAAGGATAAATGATTTTTAAAAATAATACATTATTTAGATTCCCCAATGGGTCCAGTGTTTAACTAATAAAAACAATTTTGCCTAAAGAATTTAATTTCTTTAAATTTCATAAATTTACGCGGAGGTGGGTAACAGACGTAAAAAAAAATTTTTTTGAATATATTTTTAAAAATAATGTTTTAAAAATAATTTCACTGATTTGTGAATAAGTCCTGCTAGTTTTATTAAAATCCGAACATTATTTTTATTTTTGAAATAACTTTTAAATTAATGTGCTTGTAACCGGAAAAAATGAGTTTTCCATTATAAAATCTCGTAACGATTTGTCTTCCCGCTACAAAAAAAAAAAAAAAAAAAAATTCGAACGGGTTAGAAAGGATTAAATTTAAAAAAAAAATAATTTCAAAATACTTTGATCTTTCCACTTAATAAGAGCATAAACATCATATTATGCTGTTTTTCAGCCATTTAGTGGCGGTATCTATATGTTACAATATAAAAGGCACCTCATTAAAAGAGAGGTACTATATATCAATCAAATTTTCTCCTACTATCAACTTTACACTGTCTAACTGTATTGGAGTTTTGAAAACTTTTTTAAAAAATAGACAGACGCATCACGTGACAACTTTAAAGAATCCTTCTTTCCCAAAAAAAGAAAAATCTAAAAACAAAAAAAATTATATTACCGTCAAACATGAAGAGATACCAACACGGGAAAAATAATATCCTTAAAAACGACATGTGAATAGACTGAAAGCACTTGGAAAATCGAGAAGTTATGGAACATTTTTACATTCTTTATTTCTTCACTGAATAATGGGTGTTATATTTCTGGTGTTATTATTTTTTCCTCATATTTTGACTTTGACTTAAGTTATTTTGTGTTTTGAAAAAGAGCGTTCTTTCAAACCTCTCACGTACCGCTCGCGACTGGAAATCACGTGAGCATCTTTCTTTTAAAAAAAACTTTCAATACTCCATTTCCAGTACTTAAAAACATAACGTTGATGGTACGAGATAATTATTAGATATATAATGTCTCTCTAATAACGAGATGCTTTTGAATAGACTTCTTGTATTTTCGACAAGGATTTTCTTTAGTGTTCTTGTAAGTTATGGCTTGATAAATGTTTTGGTTTGATAAATGGCATGTAAAACGTCTAATCTTAGAAGTGGTCGTGTGTCTAATATAGATAATTGATGTATGACAAGAAACGCAGTTTTGTACTGAGTATTGAAATTTATACACTATATTAGTCGTCGCCAAAGAATGCTCTTTTTTAAAAACATCAAATAAATTGCATCTCAGTCAAAACACTAGGAAAAAGACAACATTGGAAATATAACACTATTGAAAATGGCAAGTGAAGTGGCTAAAAATGCGTGTAAAATAATGATTACTGAACATTTTTAGATTGATTTCATTTTTCTCGTATTCTTACATGTTTCTTTTTTGTTGTCAAAACATATTAGGACTTCGCAAATGAATGAAAGTATTTGAGAGATGTTTCTTTTTTTAGAAAATATTGTCAAAAACGCCTTTTTTGCATATGTTACCCGACACCACAACTTATCTAATTATATGAAATTTCAAAAAAATATTTTTGTTGTGCTCCATATTTTCAAATCAACATTTTCTTTTTCAAAACATGACCCCAGTTATCAAAAATCTACTCTGATTCATAAAATAAAAAATTCAATAAAACTACATTATTTACAAAACTTTTAATTGCTTTTATGAATAAGATGTGTTATGGACACTATTGTGCTAAAATAAAATTCGGTATATAATGATTTTTTACAGGAATTATTTTTGTCTTTTAAAATTTTAATTATAATATTTTATAGTTTTGCATCTGTTAGTATTCTGTATTAATTTACAGGGGTTAGATGATATTATTATTAAGTAAAACTACACTCAGCGACCTCCACTATTTTAAGAAATGTTTAATTTTTGTGTGTGCGTATAAAAACCATCATGATTTCGTCCGAATTGATCTTGCACATTTACAAATCTTACATTCGACCGTGGATTGAATATTGTTGGTATCTAGGCCCCACCCTTTCATCGTTGAAATAGTTAATCGCCACTTCTACTCCAATAGTTTCTTTTCTTACAATTCCAGCTTGTGGAACTATCTTCCATTTAATTGCTTTCCTGATAGCAACAATCTCCAAAATATTTAATGAAACGTCAATCGACACCTTTCATCTTCTTGAACCCCATTCTTGAACCCCATTCATCTTTTGTCTTTTCTTCAATATCCCCTGTACTCATTCTTTTATATTACTGTAACACCCTTGCGCACTAGTGCCGGTCTCGCCTTGATTGGGGTGAAATGATTAAAAAAAAAAGACCAATGTGTGACTGTGTGGAGCCACACCCACGAATACTAAAAGGCCATTTCAGTGGACATACAGTAGTGAGCATAAAGATCAGAACGATGTTAAGAAAAAGTTGCTACCATATAAGCAAGCAAACGGTAGGGAGTTCCACAAACGGGAAGTGCGAGAAAAGTAACTATTGGAGTAGAAGAGATGGTTACACTGAACTATTCTGACGGTAAAAGGTTAGAACTTAGATGCCAATCTAGTAGCACGAGTAAATACATGTGGTCGGGGAACCAGAGCAAAATATCGTTAGAACAGTTATCATGAAAATACCAACGGAAAAGAGAGAGGAAAGCCACATTACCTCGGTGCAGATCCTTCTTTGGATTTTATCAAGAACCTCAGGATGAACAGCAGGATTACCCGACCATATATACAAATCAATGCACGGACGATTGGTAGATTTATAAAAAATAACTCTGACGAGAAAAACTCCCGGACCCGACACAGTGACCTAACCTGCCTAGCATTAGATGCAGCTATGGATTCAACGTAGTCATAAAGATTTTGAAGGAATACATTTCATACACTTGTAAAATCCAAATAATAAAACTATTTATTGCTACCAGTATTAGATCTCATGTCGAAAGTTTAATTCCGTTTCTAGTTTCTAAAACAAGCAAACTCTTCCCACTTCAAACGATAGCATAACAGAATCATTCTCTCTCTACAGAAACTAGCATGTATCCAATCTACTTAAATGAATCGCTGTATGCTAGTTGAGTAAACCATTATTTTTTTAGCCTTGTGCCATACTAAGTTAAATGTACGGAGGTAGACATTTTTACGCCCAGTAAATAGATATCTATTCCGCTCTATTAAGTCGGAGTTGTATACAAGCTATTAAAAAAAAGAGAGACTATAATGTGATTTTTAGTGGTTGTTAAAGCCAATCCCTTCATTTAAGATCAAGATTGTCCATGAATTAATCACAAGCTTTTCTCGGCTCATAATTTACATTCTGTCTTTGTGTGGCCTAAACCGGAAATTTATCTAAAGTTACTTCTAATTTCCGCGCATGCGTTAGTGAGCCGATCTTTGATCGCGACAAACCAAGCGAAGGAATGTGTAGTGACGCTAAGAAGCAAGATTGTGTAAAATTGCCCAAACAACTCAAAGCTTTCGTTTATACCAATGACGAGTTTATTTATTCACCGAAATTATTGTTCATGTTTCTCCAACCATAGTTAATGCTGAAAATAAGAATTTATTATTATTGTTACTATTTCATATATTTTTATGTTCGAAACAGATGTTTGCTTGTTATCGTAGGAGATTGCGTGACATTAAGTCTTCTCAAATCACACACTCATTTTATCAGTCCCATCGCAGACTCTAGCTCTACTGTGGTCTGCGCAGACTAAATTATTTTCCGATGGTTTCATTCAACTAATTTAGATTCTGAAGTTTTTGCGATAATTCCAAGTGATGTTAACTTTTAGATGCCAGAGATTTATCTGATAGTGAGTAAGGTGCTAGTAATATCTTATATATTTCCTCATTCTATTATTCCCAAAGTAGAGCCTACAATTTAATAAATAATATCTTCTTTGTAACTATCAGATCAGTCTTATTAGTTAGATTTTATTGTTAAATTAAATTTCGATTTTCTGTGATATTTTACTTGAAAATATTTAAGGTAGCCTTTGTTTTTTATGAATTTATCCCAAGTAAGGTGATATAGCCACTAAGATGCAAACTATTACTGAGAGTGAAAGAAAATAAGAAAATGTTAGTAAGAAGAAAGTTCAATAAAAAGCCAGATTTAAAATGACAAACAATAGCAATATATTTTACAATTTAGATATTTGAAGATCGTATTTTACAGAAAAGCAAAAAGCCGGAAGAGAGTTCAACAGTTAAGTTCGAAAGATAAACTATTATAATACGATTTACGATTACATCTCTTTATTTCAATATTAAAATGATGAGACCTAACTATCAATCTCGAATTAAGCTTAAATTCATGAAGTCGAGCTTATCAAAAAGAAAAGTTCATCAGAAAAATTGCCATTAAAATATTTCTAGAAAAGGCATAGAGAAGTTACGTTACGGCGGCTGGAAAATGATTGAAATTGAGATGTTTACATGGCCTAACATAAGGCATTTGACAATATGTCATTATGTTGTTTTTATTTCATATGGAGTAGAATGGTGCGTTATCCTATAAACATTTTTTATTGGAGTATTTGTCATTTCCGCTGGTGAATCCTATATTAAGCATTCAACACAGGCGTGCACATTAACTGATTAACAATTAAATTATATAATGCTTACATGCATTTCAAAGATGGAAAATATATTATTCCGATTTCTTAGGCTTTTAACATATTAACTGAAATTAACTGTAATTTTTAACATTTTAACTTATTAACTGATTTAAAACTTTCATAATGCATACGTACATTTCAATGATAGAAAATTTCTTCTTCTTCTTCATGTACCGTGTCTCTCCAGGACGTATATTTCCTTTTGGTAACTCTCCCAAATCCCGCTCCACCATCCATTTGCTCAAGTCTATCAAATATGTCTCACGCTGCTTTCTCTTGCCTCTCTTTCTTTCTATCCGTCCTGTGAATATTAAATTCACCAGACCCTCCTTCATCAATACTTGCCCCAGAAACCTCATCTGTCTCGCCCTGATGTTATGTATGAGTTTTCTTCTCGTTTGCATTCTATCCATCGTTGCTCACAGGCTCAGCCCATGATATCCTCAGCATTCTTCTGTAGAGCCAAGTTTCTGCTGTCTTAATCGTCTCCTTCATCCTTGAGGAGATCATTCAACATTCACTACCATACAGAAGGACAGATATCCAATAGCAGTCCAGCATTCTTTTCTTTGTTTCCAATGAGAATTTCTTGTCTCTCAGAACTCCAGTAATCTTTTGAAATGCGTCCTTAGCCATGAGAATGCGTCTTCGGGTCTCATTGACGCACTTTTCATCCTCGGTCAGAACGCTTCTCAGGTATTTTAATATATTTACTTGTTTTATTTTAGTTCCTCCGACCTGTGGTTGGAATTCTAGGGTCTCCTTTTTGCTGATGACTATACATTCAGTTTTCTTGAAGTCCATGCTTAGTCTTTTATCTCATTTTCTCTTGCTACCTTTTGTAAGAGTTCCTGCATTCTCCTTTCAGTGGCTACTATAAGCGCTGTGTTATCTGCGTATTTTACTTTGTTGAGATTGTGACCGCCAATGACGAATCCTGGCAAGGATTTTATTTCTAACATAATTGTTTAGATTTTTCGATGACGCATTAGTAATGCAGAAGGCGTTTTTTGTTTTTTAACTAAGGGACGTGAGCATCAAGTGACAGACCAGAAGTGACGATATTCAGTTGCGATTTAATAACCGCAGTAGTAGCCAACAGAAAGAAAAAACCTGCTTCCTAAACAAAAACATAAAATATATCACCTGTGTCCCTCCTACGTAAAGCCATATTTTTCATATTTAAAATACTGTCGATTTTCTCATATGTACTATAAAGTCTCTGTGTAATATATATATATATATATATATATATATATATATATATATATATATATATATATAAAGTCCAAAAGGATGATCAGATAGGTAAGTCCTAAAACCGATCCTAATTAATATTAATCTCATTAGTATTAAAATTGAATAAGGTGGACGGCTCGATGCAAATATTACATTCTATTTACAGAGCAAAATATAAAAAATAACAAAAAGTTCGATATTTAAATTCGTTAAATAGCCATTTCTACGAGGAAATCCTCGCTTCTTCGGGAATGGTGAAACGAAAATTTGATTTAGTTAAATTCAAATGTGTTAAAAGATTTTATACCGGTAAAAGTAAAAGAAAATCATCCATACACAGGAAAATAAAATGGGGTGGGATTAACAATTTTTGAATTTAAGGAAGTAAAAATGGGAAAGCAGACATATACTTATGTTCCATATTAGAAATCATACCCCTCCGCTATACCTGAGTAAAGAGATTAAAAGTTAAAATTTAGCCATGTCAGAGGGATAGAAGTGGTAGGGGAAACGAAAGGAAAAAGAAAAAAAGTGGGGAAGAGGTGGTTGACTGGGAAGTAAGCTAAGAAAAAATTTTTCTCATAGAAACAAAAGAAAACTGCTACCATCAATGTTGAAAAAACATTGAAAAATCTACCAAAGGAATTTTAGTTTAAATAAATAATGATTGGGAAAAATTTTATAGAAAAAAAATTGGACATACAGGTTTAAATATAAATCTTAAAGTTTAAATTTAAAATTAAAAATATTAACTTCAAGGGTCGATCTCAAAAGAATTCATTGCTGCAAGTACACACACACACACACACACACACACACACACATTCCCGAACATAATTTACTTAAATATCTAAAGGATATTCGCAAGTCATGAGTTAAATTTAATTTTAATTATTTTAAAATTTAAGAAACTAAATTTAAGGCGGCTTAGTACAAAAGGAACTGAATTAATATATATATTCTAAAGGCTCTGCTAAAAATTTACCAAAATGAATCTTTTTGTTTAAAAGGTAATATAGATTTAGCATTAAAAATAAAAAATATAAATGAACTTTATTTTATTTTAAGGTGGGTTTAACAAAGTTCTATACATACATATACACACACACACACACACATATATATATATATATATATATATACATATACATACACATATACCTACATATGCACACATATACACCCATACATATACACACACATACACAATTATAAACCCTTATACATATACACATATCCACACCCATACATCTTTTTCAATCATTTCACCCCGAGCAAGGCAGAAATGCCACTGATGAGCTGGGGGCTACATAACTGTAAAAAGATTAATTAGAAGAGAGTGAAGAGGAAGACGAACCAGTTAGAAAGGAGCAATAGAAAGCTGAGAATGCAGGTGCGATGACAGATACATAGGTGGAGAGAAAGGGAAGGATATAGGGGGAAAAGAGAGCTAGAGTACATTGGTTAATAGATGAGTATTGACATTGCATTTAAATTTCTGGAGGTTGTAGCCGTCAGGAAAGCAAGAATATGGGAGAGAGTTCCACAGGCGGGAAATGCGAGAGAAGAAGCTGCAGGAGTAGAATTGTCGTCTGCATTTGGCTAACCTGACTGTGAATGGGTGGGACCCAGTTGCCAGTCTGGTTGCACGAGTAAACACCTGTTGAGGAGGCACCAGTGGCTTAAGTTCTTCCGAGCAGAAGCCATGAAAGTATTTATAGAACAGACAAAGGGAGACCACATTTCGACGGTGGGGAAGTGGCTGCAGTCGAGCCGCCAGATCAGTACCTATCACATTACAGACTTTCTTTGGAGCCTGTCGAGAACACTGAGGTGAACGGCAGGAGCGCCTGACCATAAATGGCAGCAGTACTCCATGCACGGACGGATGGTTGACTTGTATATATGCAGGATGGATTCAGGCGGAAAAAACACACTGGATCGGCATAGTGACCCAACCTTCTTAGCAGTAGATTTAGCTATGGAATCAATATAGTGGTTCCATTTGAGGTCTGAGGAGAGGGTAAGGCCGAGGAGGCGTAGTGTGTTGCTCTCAGGGAGAATCGCTTGGTCCATGCTTATGGGAAGCAGGAGAGGTTGCTTGTGATGGTTGACAGACAACAGCTTGGTCTTAGACACATTGAAGTTGACAACCCACTTCTTGCCCCAATTCACCACAGAGTATAGATCCCGTTCAATGTCAGCAGCGAGATTATGTCTTTCCGCCACGACAGGTTTCTTACTGGTGCGAGAGTATATTGTGGTGTCGTCTGCGTAGATGCCTACTTGGGAACTGATATCATCTGGGAGGTCGTTGATGAAAATAAGGAAGAGCGTCGAGCCCAGGATAGAACCCTGTGGGACAACAGCATTCGTGCTGCAGGATGAAGAGGCATGCCCATTCAAAACGACTTTCATTTTGCGGTAATTTAAAAAAGATTGGATTAGGACAAGCAGGCGACCGGTAATACCGTAACCCTGTAGCTTGCATAGGAGGTCAGAGTGCCAAACCCTGTCAAAAGCCGTTACGGTTGTTAGCAAATCGGCCGTGGACCAGGCAAAGCGGAAGCCGTATTGCCTGTCAGAGAAGAGTTTGTGGGCAGTCAGATGTTGGACTATTTTAGCATTGATTATGGCCTCGAATACTTTCCCAAATATCGGTAGAAGACTGATAGGACGATAGTTGTATGGGTCCGAGGGTTCACCACAATTCTTAAATACAGGAACGACTGAGGAGAACTTCCAGCATGCAGGAAAGCAGGAAGTAGAAATGCAGTAGTTAAACAGTTTAGAGAGGACAGGGGAAAGTTCAGGAGTACACATCTTAAAAACTATCACCGGGATTCCATTGTCTACACTCACCTTATGGGGGTCGAGTTTTGAGATTACTCGGGATACTACTGTCGGGGTAATATATACCTCGTGCAGTTTGGGCTTAGTTCTAATAGGGAAGTTGGGTGGGTGGACTCCAGATGAGTCAAATGTGGAGTTGGATGAGAATCTGCGGGTGAAGCATTCAGCTTTGTCCGCAGATGACGTGAGAACCTCAAATTCATGGATTAAAGGAGGTATTGAGGATTTGCTATTGTTCAGCACTCGTTTGCAAATCCTCCAATAGTCCTTGGAGCCGAAATTGCGGTCAGCTATGCGCTGTCGCATTCTCTCAGCAAACAACCGTTTGGCGTCTTGCACTCATTGCGAGGAGATATGAACAAGCGCCTATTGTGATCAGATGACTGTCTCCGGAATAGAGGGAAGTAATGGTTCCTGTGGGCAATGGTGGCTGAGCAAGCAGGAGAGAACCACGGAGAGGATTGAGGTTTTAGGCAATATTTCCTGGTGGGTATGAAGGCATCTATGCCAGCTTTCACCCATGACGAGACCTCAGAGGCACTGTCATCAACTGATAGGTCGAACACTTTTCCCCAAGGGACGTCGCAGAGGAAATCGCGAAAGGCATCCCATTCAGCTTTTTGGTATAGGTAGGAAGTCCTATAGGTAGGGGGCTCCTGAGGGGCGTGAGAGTGGAAAGAAATGCTGGATCAGTAACAGCGTTTTCAAGCCACTCGGAGTGATGGGCGTTGAGGTCTCCGAATACAAATATGTAGGCGAATGGTTGATAGGAAATAGCCTTATCTATGTCGTCAGCAATGCTATCTAGTAGGGAGCAGTCAGGAGAGGAGGGAGAACGGTAAAGAAAGAATAGGTAACTAACCGAACTGAGGAGAGACAGGCGGAGACATATGTATTGGTGGTCAGTAGATTCGAGTGAAGTCACCCTAGCTATGGGGAGGTGTTCGCTGACGTAGACACCCAGCCCATGCATGTGGACAGCGGAATCCTTCCTTAAGAAGAGAAGATAACCAGGGATGGAGAAGTCAGAGGAGGGAATAGCTGAGTTGAGGTTAGTTTCGCAGAGCGCAAGGATGTCCGGGGACTTTTCATGCAGGAATGCTTCTACACTAGGAAAGTTAGTACGAATGCCCCGGATATTAGTGAAAGAAAGGTTAATGGGTTTAGGTGGTTTGATTTTAACTGGTTTAGGGTCATTTCTGATTTGTTTCGTCATGTTTTTGTTTATAGAAAGGGAC
The DNA here is from genome assembly GCA_037127315.1 of Ascarosepion bandense. Classification (NCBI taxonomy): domain Eukaryota; kingdom Metazoa; phylum Mollusca; class Cephalopoda; order Sepiida; family Sepiidae; genus Ascarosepion; species Ascarosepion bandense. Next base: position 304,010 of record JBBBDQ010001274.1, on the reverse strand, counting down.
CTAGAGTAGAGGATACAGGCGGTCATTATCCACGATCTGTGCGGGAAGGAAACTGGCTAGGGCAGCAACAAGGTGTGGCCTCAGGGTTGCCCACCTATCCATGCGCGACATGGCACCACAAGAACCCCGATATTATCCAATTGTTGATCAGAGCAGCCGCTCTTGAAGCTACGCAAGAGTTAGGGCTCCTATCTACCAGTCGGAAGCAGCAACCTGGAAACTGCCAACCCGGTACCCTCACAGTGATGAGCCGTTGCCACCAACCGGCCAGATCGCAGGAAAATCACGGAAGCACCAATACCTAAGTCTGAAGAGAGGAGAGAAAGCCGGAAACCACATCCTAATCAGGAAAGAAGGGGCAAGCCTCTACTCCAGTTCAATAGACGTGGGAGGAGTATGGACCGAGCGATAGTGTGATCTACACACATATCTACATATACATACCTATAAATACATACCCATATACATATACACACATATATATACATGCACGAGCACAGAAATCCTTACAAAAATACATATACATGTATTTAAATGCACCCAATCGTTACAATTATAACAAGGCGCAGGGAAGTTATATGACTAATAGAGTTATGGAAAAACAAAATGTAAATAAGAATCATCGCAAAAACAAAACAAAATATTATAAAGGTGCAGGAAAAATGAGGGCTAAAGAGTTGGTCTACAGGTTCTTACATGTTAAATAGTAGACATTTAGATAGAAAAAGGAAGAAGGAAGATATCCCTAAGGCTGGGATTAGTATTTGGTAGTGGGGTCTAAATTTACTAGATAAAAACAAAACAAAAAAAAACAACTTTTAATTTACTTTAATTTACTAAATTCACATATTCAATTTAAAACTTAAATCTTAAGTTTTGAAAATCACAAATTTCGACTTATGGCGGCATTTACTTATGAATTAGAAATCGAAATTTGTGAACTTTAAAACTTAGGATTTAAGTTTTAGCGTCCTTTTATCGCACCTTCCATTTCGTAAATTCTAAAAATTTAAATACATTATGCCCCTACAAGTATATTTGAATTATTGCCAGTTAAGTGTGTCATACGTGATACACGCACTGACGATCATGTATTAAATGTGACATCTCTAATTAGACAGAAGATTTTCTCACAGAAGGTAGCCATTAGCTCATGCGGTAGACTGGTTGCCAACCAAGGCTATAAAACCCAATCTGTCCTGCAATTCAACCCATAGCTGAAGGTAGAAGATATGGATTAATACCTTTCCCAGGGGTATTTGCGCGTAAATGAATGTAATGAATTCAACTGGAATTCGATTTCGTGTCTCCGATTTCTCGTTTCTAGCCTTTTCCTTATTCATTTCAATTGTCCTAAATGGCTGAAAATATATCCTACTTTTGATATTTGAAGCTGAGTTTTTTAGATGTCCCAGGTTTACCTAGAAGATATAGACTACCGGTAATTTCGGCAAGTTTAACTTTTTCTATGCACCGTTTTCGTTCAGGACGTGAGCGGTCATGGTTCTCCACAAATTCTTGTCTTTTGTGACTTTTAGCAAATTTATTTTTTCTATATCACTTAATCCCTGTTCTGTCAACCATTTGCACAAGTTCGTTAAGAATGTTATGCGCTTATTTCCTCCGTCCCTCTTATTTATTATATGACTTGTGAGTGTGAAATTATCCAAACACTCTTTCCTCATTATATATCCTAGAAATTCTAACTGTTTCTTCCTGATGTTAATTCTGAGTGTCCTTTTTGTTTCCATTTTCTCTAAAACTTCATATTTCTCAGTCGACGGTATTGTCAGCATCCTTCTTTAAAATTACATTTCTGTTGCCCCAAGTATTTTCTATATCTGTGATGAGATTTTCCAGCATTCAGTATAATATAGGAGGACTGACATTACATAACAGTTAAGTAACATTTGCTTTCTTTCTAACAGAGTTTGCTAAGCTTTTGGAAGGTATCTTTCGCTATTCCAATTCTCTTTTGGATTTCGATGTCACAATTTCCATCCACTATTTCCGAGATATTTAACTATTTCAACTTACTTGATTTTGGCGTCACTAATTTGTACTTTGCATGTTGGCAAACACATAGTCTTATAACATCAATGTAGAAGAGAGTACAGATGTTTTCAGGTGCGATGCTGTAAGAAGTTTAGAGAAATAACCTTAACGGCAAAAGTATAAGGTAAAAGTATAAGGCATCCTATTTTGTGACTTGCAGGAATTTATTTCCAGATTATTAACGAGAATTACGATCTGGCCTCCTTCAAGAAGTAGGGGATTATAGCCTTCCACATCTTCCTGTCTCTTTTAACTCTTAATACCTTTTATCTTCTTATTTCTAAAAAAAAAAAACCTCTTCTGCTATCTATTTACTTAAGACCATTAAATATTTCACGCTCTGTTTTCCACTGTTTTTTGCTCTGGGAGTAACAGATTCTCCAAACCTTTCTTTTTCCCAAAACCTTTAGCTGTCTCTTCCTGATGTTAAGTATAAATTTCCTTTTACTTTCCATTCTGGCCAAAATCTCATCGTTGCTCATATGCTCAGACCTTGGTAACCTCAGCATCCTTCTGTAGAATCACATTTCTGTTACTTCGAGTCTTGCCTTTGACGATAAAACACATTATAGATAATATGGAACAAATACCAATCAAAACTTGATAAAGCTTTACAAGTTACAAAAAACTGCATGTAATTATTAGTCAAGAGTTTTTAAGGTTGACACAATGTCAAGGTTATCGGCAGGGAAAAAGGAAACAGCATGCAGAGTTCAAATCATGGCTTAGTCTGATGCATTTGCATTTGTAAATATGCCCATGTGAAAAGGATTTTTTTACTCTTTAGCTGTAGGTTAAATAACTGAAGAAGAACTCTAGATTTAGCTGGCACCCAGAGTAAGAAACCGTAGAGAAAGAGATTCTAAACAAAATCCAAAGAAGAATCTACAATATTTCGAGCTGATATCTCTGCTTCAGTCATTTTCTAACCGCCGTAACGTAACTTCTCTTTGAATTTTCTATAAATTTTTTTGTGGCAATTGTTCAGATTAGCTTTCCTTTTTGCTACCTTGACTTCATGATTTTTAAGCGTAATAGAAAATTGACAATTAGGTTTCGTCATTTTACTTTTGAAAATGTTCTATTTCAATATTTGATCTCTCGCACTATTCGTCTGGGGAAACCTATTCCGAATTCCCGCTTTCTTGTCACTAAAGATCTTCAGAAATGAAATTCTAACATCAGGCGGCATCTTCTATTTTTTAAATTCTGTTTCTCGTCATTTTATCCCTGAAGTTTTTTCATTTTCTTTCACAGCCTGCAATCACATGCGTCTTAGTAGCTTTTTTTGCCTTGCTTGGGGTAAAATGATCAAGAAAAAATTAAAAAAATAACCCATAAAATCTTACTAATATGAATGGTTTGATCATCGAAAAGAAATAAAAATTCACCTGTTAAATTGTAGACGCGGCTTTGACAATCTTGACTTCGAAAGAAAGCGAAAATGTAAAGTATTACCAGCACTTTGCTCAGTATCAGATACATTTCTGGAGGCTTAAAAATAACATTACTTTGAATGATAAAAATCAAAATCTACATTAGATGCATGAGGGCATCGAAAACTAATTGAGCCTGCACAGATTAGAGTCGTGCTAGAGTCTGTGATGGGACTTATAAAATGAGTTTGAGAATACTTAAAGTCAGGCAATCTACGACAACAAACATGTGCTTGAAACATATGCTGCCAGATAAAACCGTAAGTTTTATTCAAATAATTTCTTCTTTCACATTTTTCACTTGTGGAACAATTTTCCAACTTCTTGCTTTCCGGTCACGACCTTCAAAATTTATAACTCAACTTCAATCGTCATCTTCTGTCTCTTTGAAACTGCTTTTTTATTGTCCTCACTCCTCAATTAAAATTATCGGTTTTCTTCATTCTTATCTTTTATCCTCAGTTATCTGTTTCATCTTAGTGGCTTTATCGCCTTGCTTAAGGTGCAATTATAAAAAGAAGTGACGTCAATCCAATATCTTACCCAACAAGACATTGCATTTCTCAATTAAGACGGGTCAGCAAAAAAACAAAAAATAAAATAAAAAAATGAAGTAGTGTCGAGACACCAAACATCATTGTTAGCTAATTTGAGGGCGCTGGAGAAATTGTAGAACTTCAGATGAATTCGTTGCATTCACTTACGCGCACATACCCTTGGGAAAGATATCAATCCGTCTCTACTCTCCGTCTATGGGTCAAATAACAGGACAGATTCGGTTCTGTAGCCTCGGTTGTCAACCAATCTACTGCAGAAAGTAATGGCAACCTACTGCAGGAAAATTTTCTGCCCAGTCAGTCATGTCCTTTTCGAGACATGATCACCCAAGTATAGCACTTAACTGACTGACTGTTTTTGCTCTACAGAAATGCCTCATTTTTTTTTAAGAAAAGCATTTTTCATTTGATTTCAGTATATATAATACTGACCGATGGCAATATTTCTCAAAGTAAAATCATAGAAAGTTCTCAATTCGTATTAAACCAACAAATATTGGTCTGCTTATTAAGAAATACTTTTTCTTTCAATAACAATCAGTTCCTAAATTATTAAAAATAACACTTTTTTTAAAAAAAATCATAACACCCCGAGCAAAGCGGTAACGCCACTGATGTGCAGGGGGCTACATAGGAGAGACAAAATTGGAAAAGATAAAACCGGAAACCGCATCCTAAACAGGAAACAAGGGATGAGCCTCTTCACCTGTTCAATAGACGTGGGTGGAGTGTGAACCGGAATTGGAGTAGATAGACTAAACTATCGCCCGGTTCACATGGAGTGTGAACCGGGCGATAGTTTAGTCTATCTACTCCAATTGAAAAAAAAAGTGAGAAGACTGGAAAAGAGAAAACCGGAAACCGCATCCTAAACAGGAAACAAGGGATAAATTGAATATACCAAGACCAACAATTATTTTCATCAAATCCTTTAACAGCAGAAATAAAACTTTCGTGAACAAAAGAACTATTGTAAAATATTTTATCTTTTTTGATTGTCTGTCATGTTCAATTTTCTATAGGTCCCTTTTGATACACCAGTAGTAGTCAGCCATCATTCGTTTTTCCTTACCGTACCCGGTAGCGCTCTTCCATTGTTTTGAAATCCTGATAGAATCGTTCTCCTTGCTCATCACTCACATCGCCGAAATTATCCGGAAGTTTATCTAGATGACGATGTCAGAAACTGAACCATAATACTAATATTAATGCCGATGCCATGTGAATATTTCAACAGCTTTTCCATAAAGTACTTGTTGTTTTCAACCCGGTGATTGTCTAAGAAGTTTTTCACCATGTTAACAAACGATGGCCAAGTGCATCATTTCAAGCCATTCATTTAACAAACTTAACACCCTTAATGAGTTTCCTGATATAAGGACCAACAAACACTCCTCATTCATGGCTATGAATCCCAAGTTCTCTGAAATAGCCACGTGATTCCTGCTTAATCAAACCAAAAATACAAAAAGTAATAAGGAAACTATATATGCCATGATATGAAAATCTAAGATCATTTTTTAAATCAGCCTCCATCAAATTAGCTAAACAACGTGTTTTGTTTCTTGGCACCAGGAAACGTGTTGACCAGTGTGTAGACGTGTAATAGAAAAATAGAAAATAAATTTAACCAATATATATATATATATATACATATATATATAACCAATATATATATATATATATATATATATATATATATATATTGGTTACATTTATTTTCTATTTTCTATTTATTATATATATATATATATATATATATATATATATATATAGATGGAGTGGACACAGCTCGAAATTTAAAACAAATTTATTTCAATATTTACCAATAATTACAGCTTGAATTTGAATCGACTCGTACAAAGGTTGAACTGTTTCCATAAATTTTTTTGTCCATTCTTTATGTAAATCAATCTCCAATTCTTTCACTCATGATAGTGGAGTATATATATATATATATATATATATATATATATATAATTTCAAAGAGTTTGTCTCTTTAATATAGCAGAATGCTGCCGACTTTAAAATTTCGTGAGGACACCGTAATGATGTTCTCACTTGTCAGGGCTGTTTGGCAAGCGGCTGTGACGAGTGAGAACGTTGGCTTTTATAAAGTCACCAACAAAGATTAAGTTAGGATTAGAACGTGGATGGAGTTGCACTTAGATTTACAAAGGGAATAAATTACAATTAATTAATCTGGAATTATAGCACTTGAAATATTTTATGGTTCCTGCTATAAAATACCGACGAAATCGTCATAAAAATATTTCTTTAGATTTGACAGATGTTAGCGTCAAGCGAAAAATGGCGTTCGACTAATTTTGAGGCAACATTAGAAATAAGAAAAGCATCAGAATAAATACAATGTTATATCAGATATGTGTGGGAAGTATTCATATTTGGTTATATATATATATATAGTCATCCGCAGACAGATCTGTTTCCCTGTATCACAGCTCATCAGTACGGTTAGACTCCGATTGCTTTTTAACCCAGGATTGAAACCCGACCGAATTGGCGTCAGTCGGCGATTCTACCTCTGGGCTATGGGCGTTCATATATATACGTGTGTGTGTGTGTGTGTGTGTGTGTGTGTGCGCGTGTGTGTGTGTGCGCGTGCATAATTATATGTATTTTTGTCCCCGCATATATATATATATAATATTTGTACTTTCTTAACACGATCGAACAACCTAAAGATTAAGAATAAAGATTTATTTACCCACCTCATACAACGCGCACACAGAGGTACTTCGAAGTGGTGTAATAGTTAACAAGCTTATCTCGCTAAAATCAATACAATTGAGTCATTAGTTCAATCCTTATTGGGTGTCCCATAAATTCGATCCTCACTGTGTGCCACATACTTTCAGCCTTGTGCTGCATCTAAGCTGTGCTTAGAAAATCACAAAAAAGATACGCACGCACACACACATCTATATATACATACGTGTGTGTATACTGCTAAATTGTAATGATGTTTTTCACTAGTAAGCAGAAATTTTTGTCATAAAGTGCTCGATATCTATATACGGATAAAGCGTTAATACAATTAATTAAGAGAAGTTTGTCACTTAGAAAAACGAAATGAACCTGAAAAGTGAAGACACTATTATAATGTCTTCACGAATTTTCTGACTGAATGACTGAAATAACGCTGCCCAGCGTTGTGGTGCTCTATTTCTCACTGACGGTACCCAACTGACCCGATTATACTGTGCAGTCAATAAAGTGCGCGAAATTAAAAATATAAAATGGCGACAATTTACCCTTTGTACCCAGTATATACTTATATGCTCATATGTATGCATGAGCGTTTGCGCAAACATAAACTGAGGCATATGCAATTAAATTTAGACAAAAATGAATAATATTATAATTAGAAACTTAAACTCCTAAAATGAATCAGTCATTTAAGTGTCATGTGATACTCGTTTGGGCGATCTGACTGGTCAGGAGATTTTCCCGCTGTAGATTACCATTACTTTCTGCAGCACACTGATTAACAACCAAGGCTATAGAACCCAATTTTTTCTGCTATTTAACCCACACTTGGAGGGAGAACAGTCGAATTTATACATTTCACGTAAATGAATGTAATAAATTCATCTGGAATTTGAACTCGGTTCTTCGATATCTCGTCCTGAGCCGATAACCACTGCACCACAACGTGTATAAAATTCATACATTAATAGTGCTTAAGATACCACCAAATCAAATGAGAAAACAAAATAATAGCTATATATATATATATATATATATATATATATATATATCAACATTCAAACGTAAAATTACTGAAGCTAAAACACATAAGAAATTTGCTTTGATAAATTTGTATGTACGCGTAACATACACATAATTATCTATGCCTAGGTAGGTTTTGGCTCGCTTGAGATTTTTTGTGTGTCTTTGCTCTACTTTTGTATATCTTTTGTACTTTGTATCGAGCACTTTTTCTTGTGGTTGGTTCCGTTTGGGTTTTTTTTCTTTACTGCGGAGTATTGAATGTTTTGATCTTATTCCGTGGATTTCTTTTTTTCTCCCCATTCATCCGACGCCTCAGTGCACCGGATGGTAACGGAATTAGGTTCTGTTTGTTAATGGTTTTTTTAAAGGTTTATCTTAGTATAAATTTACAACCTAAATACTTACAGAGTCTATTTAGTTATTATTTTGATTATATATATATATATTGTTTTCGTGGTTATCTAATGCCGAAATCTAACTATTTTGTACGCAAATCTTTCTTTTCTGTTTTAGTATTACAAGTCTTAATAATTAACCCATAGCTAGGGAGAAAAATCGATTCATTTTTTTGGCAATGGTATTTGCACGTAAATGAATATAGCAAACACAAGCAGAATTAGAACACGGCTTTCCGATTAAAAATATCCATTACATCACGCTCACATCGAAACTTATAACAGCTGGTATTCCCAAGCAATCACCCATCTAAGTACAGATCGATGGTGCTCAACTTCGATGAACGTACGGGAACTGCTTATTTCAATGTGCAGCGGCCGTAAGTCTGTGCCTATACATATGTGTATGTGCGTTTCTGTGTTTGTGGGTGTGCATGTGGGTGTGTGTTACTTATACGTGAAAATTATACCTGTGTGTGTATGTCAGCCAGTCATACATGATACACGGTTGGGCAATCATATCTCTTTCGAAACATGACTATCATCTTACCGCAATAGGTTGCCATTTCTTTAATGTAGACTGGTAGCCAATCAAGGCTATAGAATTTGCTATTTAGCTCACAACTAGAGGAAGAAGAGATGTATTCATACCTCTTCCAAGGGTATTTGTGCAAAAGTGAATGCAACGAATTCGACTGGAATTCACCTTTCCGATTTCTCATTCCGAGCCGATCTCTAGAAATCTAATTAAATTGCAAAGCACTAAAATGTGGTCCAGAATAGCTTCTTGGTCGAAAACTTTTCAGTACCTCTTCATGTTCACAATATATATCTATATCTATATCTATATATATATATATATATATGTGTGTGTGTGTGTGTGTGTGTGTGTGTGTGTGTGTGTGTGTGTGTTTTAAACTTTGTTGTATGAGGTTAATAATCATACTAATTTCAAACCGCATAAGTCATATGTGCTCGCACGATGTAATGTATCTTGATGACCGCACAGAATGTTTTATGCATGGAAATCCAGTGGCACATTCGTATGTGAAGCTGTTGAGAGCGTAATTAACTGTTCAGTTTAGACGATAAATGTCACGAAGTCATTTGCTTTTAAGATGTTTTACATGAGGCGAACGAAAATAAGACAGAAACGAAAACAGGATAAACGATGAAATGAAGCTGAAGTGAATTCCGGGAATGTTTATGGCATAAAGAGAAGAATAGAAAAGAAATAGAAAGAAAGAAAAACAATGGGAAAAAGAAAGAAAGAAAGAAAGAATGAAAAATACAAAGTAAGAAAGAAAAAAGAGGAAAGCAAGAACCAAGGATAAGTGAAAAAAAAAAAAAGAAAAAAGGAAAGAAATCCAATGGGGATAAGAAAGAAGAAAGAAACACACAAAAAACAATGGAGAACAGAAAGAAGGAAAAACAATAGAAAAAAGAAAGAAAGAAAGACAAAAATAAAGTAAAAAAAAGAGAGAAAAAGAAATCTTACTAGAAAAAGCAAAACAGAAATAAAGACATAAATATATTAAAAAATACAAAAGAAAGAAAGAAAGGACAATAATTTTCTTATTTCTAGAAAGTAAAAAAGAAAAAAAGAGGAGAGTAAGAACCAATAATGGATGAAAAAAGAAAGAAAAAAGGAAAGAAAGCCAATTAGGAAAAAAAGAGAGAAAGAAAGACACAAACAAAAACAATGAGGAATAAAATTAAAGAAATCTAATTAGGAAAAGAAAGAAAGAAAGAATGTAAAGAAGAAAGAAAGATAGAGAAAGAAATTAAATTGGGAAAAGAAAGAAACAAAGAAAGATAAAAGTAAAGTAAAGATTGAAAGAAAAGACGGAAGTAAGGGAAAGAAAGAAAGAAAGAAAGAAAGAAAGAAAGAAAGAAAGAAAGAAAGGCAACACCACGGAGAAGAAATTAAAAAAGGAAGAAAGAAAAGAAAAATACGTGGAAAAGAAATAGGAATTAAAGAAAAAAGGAAGAAGAGAGAAAAAATGCTGAAAGCGATGAACAGAAAAAATGATAAAGTAAATAGAACATAAAAGGCAATAAGGCAAGGCTGAAAATAAGGCAAGGCTGAAAATAAGGCAAGGCTGAAAATAAGGCAAGGCTAAAAAATAAGTGAAACGTCGAATATGTGTGTGTAGGGCGGGGATGAAAATTAAAAGAAAGATAATAAAAGAAACTAAAGCAAGAAAGAAGGAAAGAAGGAAGGAGGCAAGAAAAGTGAAAAAAGATGAACATAAAGAGGAGAGGGAAAGAGTGAAAAAAAAAAAAAATCAGAACCGAATAGCGCTCGTGAACACCCATCCGACGTGACCGTCTAAGGCACGTCAAATCTAATGACAGTTTGCCCCTAGGGGAAGCAGGTTCGTATCCTTCCGGAGGACACATTTATCTAACGACATTTTTCGAATATTCAGGGCGGTAGAATTAGATAAATAAATATATTGTTATATAATATGAACAGAGCACTTCCATCAAAAATAACATTTATATATATATAATCCCAGATTTCGGAGTTTTATGCGCTACGCAGTCATCAGGTGCTTTTTATTAACTCCTGTTATGTTATTATGAACTCAATATGAATTTATATATGAATTCATATTAAGCCCCTGAGGTTTGCATTGCGCATGCAACTCCGAGCCTTCCTATAGACGTAGGATAAAATGAATATTTATAAATATATGCGTTATAGCTCTGTTATATTACACCGAGCACGGTTTTATGAAGACCAGAAAAATATTCATATTCATGCCTGTATATGTAACATTGTGGTGCAGTGGATATCGGCTCGAAACAAGAAATCAGGAAGCCGATTTCGAATTCCAGTTGAATTACTTACATTCGCTTACGCGCAAATCCACTTGGGAGAGGTATTAATCCATCTTTTCCCTCCAGTTATGGGTTAAATAACAAAACAGTTGCTGGCAACTAGTCTACCGAAGAAAGTAATGGCAAACTACTGCGGAATAAACTTCTGCTCAGTTAGTCATGTCTATTTGGAGACATGATCGCCCAAGCGTGTATCACATATGGCACATAACTGACTGACTGATATCTTTATATATATATATATATTGTTTGAGAGAGAAAGATAGATATATGGGAAGAAAGTCGAACGGGTAGCTAGCATATAAGTTAGTTAAGTGCCATACGTGATACACACTTGGGAGATCATGTCTCTAAAGAGACATGACTGACTGGGCAGAAGATTATCCTGCAGTAGGTTGCCATTGCTTTCTGCGGTAGACTGGTTAACGACCAAGGCTAGAGAACCCAATCAGTCCTGTTATTTAACCCATAACTGGAGGGAAGAGAAGGATTATTACCTTTCCCAAGGGTATTTGCGCGTAAGTGAATACAAAGAATTCAACTGGAATTCGAACTCGACACCCCGATTTCCCCTTCCGAGTCGATATCCACTGCTCCACAACGCATATAAGGCAAAGCTGAAAAGAAGGCAAGGTTGAAAAAAGAGAAACGTAGAATGCGTGTATGTGTAGAGAGGGGGATAAATAAAAAGAAATACAATAAAAGAAGCTAAAGCAAGTAAAAGGAAAAATGAAACATAGAAAAAAAGCGGCAAGAAAAAATAAAAAGATTATATATATATATATATATATATATATATATAATTGATTTATGAAAAGAAATTGCACCCTACAGAATAAGAAAAGAAGAAAAAAAATAGGCCGCTGTAAAAATATTCAGCCACCCAAGATGTTTAGTACGTTGGCCATAAAATAAGGACGCAGTTTTAATGATTGACATGGAACGACAAGTTTGACTCTCTTTACCCGATAAACTGCGAATAGAGCAGTTTACACAATTTACATTTTTCAATGTGTGGTTGAGGAGAAAAGAGTGTTATTTTGATTTTATGGCCCATTGATCCGATGATTTCACTCGAACCACCTTTCACCCTTTCGGTGGCAATTATTTGGAGGCACAATCTTTGAAATGTCTTCTTGCCTTTGTATCGTCTAAAGAACACTTCTTCTGCTTTCGATTTTTAAGTAAAGATAGATAGTGGCTCTAGAATTGTAGAGGCACCATTTGTACTGTACTAAATGTGTTATTTCCTTGGGCACGGCAGCTGGACGGAGCCCAACCTTCTCTAGAAAGTTTTGAATTCAGAGTTTTACTTCTACTAGAAGGAAAACAATCGATCGGCCAGAAGCAAGTGGATATGTCTAGCCACACTGATGAGCTGTGATACAGCGAAACGGGCTTGTATGTGGATGACTAATATATATGTATATATATATATATATATATATATATATGTCTGTGTGTTTGCGTGTGTGTGTGTGTGTATTTTTTGTTTTATTTTAAAATATCACTTTTTTGTGTAACCATATAATAGTTTTATAAACCATTGTAATAACCAAATTACAACACACACACACACACATATATATATATATATATTTGAAAAAGAAATAGAGTTGTTCCAGTGAGAGAAATTGGTATAGAATAAGAAAGTGTGAGTGGTCGTGAACGTTTTGTCTAAAGTCTATATTTATTGTTGTTGTTATTATACATGTTATGATACTTTAAGTGTCCATAATAGTATTTGCGACGCTACACGTGTTTCGAATCTAAGATGACTAATATATTATATTCAGGCGAATAAATTTGTGTATTGAGTTCCTTTTGTCAATCTTAGACTCGAAACACGTGTAGTGTCAAAAATATCATTATAGACAATTAAAGTATCATAACATGTATAATAACCACAACAATAAATTTACACTTTAAACAAAACGTTCACGGCCTCTCACACTTTTTATTCTATATATATATATATATATATATATATATATATATATATATATATATATATATATATATATACGTACCTCGATTAAATAGCTAAAACAAAAAACAGCATAGTATGAATAAAAAAAGTCCCCAACATAATAAAAACGAACTTTTTCCATCAAAATGCTTGTATTATTCTTAATAGAAAAGATCAAAGTAATTTTTAATTAAAAAAGAATTTTAATCCCTTTTAACATGTTCGAAATTTTGCCAGAAAATCTTGATTTGATTTGAGTTAACGGATAACCAAAACCTTACGACTATTTACAATGGAAAATGTAGTGATGACATCACCCACTTTTTTTCCAGGTGACAAACGCATTAATTTGGAAATTCTCTTAAAACTCAAATAATTGTCGGATTTGATGAAATTTTCAGTACTTATTCACAAATGAATGAAATTATTTATGAAAGTATTATTTTTTTTTAAATCTTGTAAAAATATTGTTTTACCTCTCTTACCCCTGCTTCACGTATATCCATAAAATTTTAATAAATTTTAAATGTTGCGGTCTATGGTTTTATTAGTTAAATGCAAGACTCATTGGGGAATATAAATCTTCCATTTGTTTTTAATTTGGCCTTTGTAACCGACAATCTACTCCGAAGAGTAAAATAAAAAATGCAGTAAAACTTATATTAATTTGATAAGCTTTGAATAAATAAAAACATTAAGAACATTATAGTCTGAAGAAAAAATATTTTTTTGATTATTAATGAAATTTTAAAGGGATTGTTTTTATTTTTTTTTAATTATGATAATTTATAAAGTTTCAAGATTATTTTTTAAAATACTTTAAAGATTTTTTGCGGTTAGATTTTTAAGTTAATAATTAAAGATTATATTGCCTCTCAAAAATTGAAAAGTTTAAAACAAATCGTTTGGCCTTCATATTTTTTAAAATAATTTGAATGTTTTTGAGTGTGTATTTGAATTTTTTTATGTTAATTTCTATGTGAAAATTAAAAGATCAATGTTTCCTCCCTAACTCCAAAAAAATTGTATAATTTTATCACTTATGAACGCCATACACAATTACGCACATGTCAGCACGTTTGATATACGGTGGACAGGTTAAAAAGTTCAAATCTGTGATAAAGAAATAGTTTTATTCTAAATTTCACGCGATAAATAAGTAATACTTGTGAATATCATATTAATTTAATAAAAAGTTTGCTAATTTTCCAAAAATAATGTGTCACAGATGTATATTTGACTTTTGCAAGATTTTTAGACCCGAGAATTAACTTTTGTTTACAAATGTGTCGATCGGCAAAATTCAAAAGTTGCAAAATATCTCAAACTTTTATATTCCAATCAATATAGTTTCTGTTTGAAATATACCAGAGTATTTTACTTACTGGAAATAGTAAATTTAATTATTTAGCTTTCAGTTAAAACTAAAATAAAAGTTTCAAGAAAACCTTTTCATTTTTAAAAATTCAGTTTAAATGTTAAATATCGAAAATGAAGTGAGATACTTAAATCGCAAATGAAGAAAGAACTAAGAAAATAATTGGAACGTTAAAAACATTAATTTAAAACAGTGCTTAATATAAAAATTGAGCAATAAATATTTATTATTAATTATTATTTTAGAACATGTACAAACTACAAGCTACCCCTGGTTAGGTAGTTTCTAGTTTGTGCATGTTCTAAAGTAATGGATATATATATATATATATATATATATATATATATATATATATATATATATATATATTATTATACTTTAATCCAAGCGGAAAAAGCAGGAAGGTAAATTCCAAAACCCGATCCTAATTAATATTAAATTTTAAATTTTAATATTAAAAAATGATACAGGAAGAGAGCTCCATGTAATAAAAATTACAGAGCAAATATAAAAAATATTTTTTATTTTTTATTTTATATATATATATATATATATATATATATATATATTATTGCATGTTTGATTAAATAATATAGATAAGTTTGTTTATTTATTTTATGTACATTTATTTCATATTCTTTGTTAAGCTTAATAGCATTCTAATTACATGAAGAAAATTACAATAGTGATACATAATTATTTTTATAATCCAATCTAAGCTTCCGGCTTACATAAGTCATTTTAAAAGATGTCAGTTACATTATATATTATAAACAAACGATAATGACAAACTGTTTTTGTTTACATGGAAGATTTCGAAGCAACAACTCGAGCATATATATATATATATATATATATATATATATATATATATATATATATATGTATCAGTCAGTTAAGTGACATACGTGATACAGGGTTGGGCGATCATATTTCGAAGTAGACACGACGATTAAGCAGAACATTTTCCCGCAGTAGTTTGCTATTACTTTCTGTGATAGACTAACTGCCACCCAAACCTATAGGACCCTATCTGTCCTGCCATTTTACCCAAAGCTCTGAAAGAATACACTGATTCATACCTTCTAATGTAAGTAAATGTAGTGAATCTGACTGGAATTCGAACTCGGTTCTCTGATTCCTTAATCCGAGCTGCTATTCATGCTTCCATTATGTAAAACTTTAAGTAAAAATCTCGAGTTCCCCTGTCCTCACTTTAAGGCCCTGGCAAAGTTCAAATTTGTTTTCTTGGCCTTGTTTACGATTAGGTATTTATAAACTTTGGAACACCTTTCCCACAGGCATGACGTAACAAGCCAGTGGTTTATCTTTCGCTATTTTCATGCCAAATGTTTCAGTGATCTCCATTCTGTAGATTCACCATTTCAGACCTTTGTAGAGCAATGTATCTTCTTCTATAGACTGTGTTCTTTCATGTAGTATATACGCTTAAACAATGATATCTTTTTTTATTCCTGACTGACTGGACAGAAGATTTTTGCAGTAAATTTCCAACCAAGACTATCGAACCGATTCTCTCATTAATCCATAACTGTTGGGAAAAAAGATGGACTTATACTTTTCATAAGTGCATTTGCGTGTAAGAGAATTCAATGAAATTCGAAATTGTCTCTTCCGATTTCTCGTTCGAAGAATGCCCTGCACTACAACGCATATTAAATAACCATATATTAGTTGATATATTGTACAATTCTCCAGTAAAATAATATCAACTGGAAGCCGACTAGTTTGATATTGTATCAGAACAGGTGAAATATTTAGAAACGGGAAAATTTCATTAAAAATGACGAAAAGTGTGCTGATATGCTATGTAATATCAATTCCTCTGATATGGGTGTGAATGGTTGACAATTTTCACACAAATGAACAGAAGATATGAACCAACAGAAATGTTCCATTGAAAAATATCCCAAGAAACATAGCAAAATAATTCCTATGCGTTATAATTCCAGAGAATTCGAGACATTTTTCTCACAAATGAAGAGGAGACTTGACGTAACATTGATGAGACACAGAGGATACTCTAGATGTAGTAGTCGAGGAAGCTTTATTGAAAATTAGCTTAAAAGGAAGCGCAATTTGATCTTCACAGGAGCTAGCTTAAAAGCCGCACTCCGTGCGGACATTTAAGCGCTTGCAATGGACTAAATGAACTAGTTTACAACGTTTACATCGTTGGAATCCCTAAAGATAAAGCATGTCTCATTTAGGTTTTAACTTGCCACGAAGACAGAAAAACGATTGATCCTAGCTGAAAGCCAGGTTAGTTGGCTGAATCCAGAATACATTCTATCACATCATGACACAACTTGTGTAACCTATCATCGTTTTAGATTGTAATCATCGGTTGCGCTTATACTTGAGACTTTAGGTAATCATTGAACGGCTGAGATAAGCAGTAGTTGTGTTTACACTTGAGACTATAGTTGATCATTGGTCGAATTTATACTTGAGATTATACACAATAAGCAGTCGTGCTTTTATTTGAGACTATAATCAATTATTGGTCGAATGTATACTTGAGGCTATAGATCAACATTAGTTGTATTTGTACGTGACACTATAGTAATCATTGATCGGCTAAAGTTAATCATTTGTCAAGTTTATAGGTCATCATTGATCGGGGTTATACTTGAGACAATAGGCAAATATTGATTTTGTTTATACGTAAACATTGATCACATCTTTCAACCATAGCAGCAAAGTGCAATCATTTTAATGTTCGTTTTGAATTCTGAGTCTTTCTTCTTCTACAGAGGCCACATTCAGCTTTTCTATTTAACCCACAGCTGTTGATGGGGTGAGGTATATTTGTCCAAAAATGAATAAAACGAACACAAACTTGCAGAATTCGAAATCGGTTAAAGTCGGCAGCAGAGTCGTTAACAGTTAGATTACGCATAGGGAGACTCAAAGACGCATTGAAATGGTTAAGATGAGTTCCAGAAACTGAGTAGATTGTTAAAACACAGGAAAATTTCGCTGGAAACAAAGAAAACTGTACTGGATTGTTATGTGATATCTGACCCTCAATATGATAGCGAATGTTGGACAATTTTATCAAAGCTGAGGAAAAGACTTGAAGTAACTGAAATGTGGTTCTACAGAAGGATGCTGAGGATATCATGGACGGAACATGTGAGCAACGACGAGGTTTTGAAGAGGATGGACGCAAAAAGGAAACTGATACTTAACATCAGGAAAAGACAAATGAAGTTTGTACTGAGGAAGGAGAGCTTGGAGAACCTGATGTTCACAGAATGGATAAAGGAGGAAGAGGGATAAGGGAAAACAGCGCACAACATACCTGATGGACTTGAACAGAAGTATGGTGGAGTGGGATTAAGTGGAATAACAGAAGGGATATTAAGAGAGACAAGAGATAGGAAGAAGTGGAGGGTAATGATCACCAACGTTCTGAAGAGACACTGCACATGGAAGAAGATGAAGATCTAACTCGTTTCCACACACACCTACACACACACACACACACACACACACACACACACACACACACCGGTTACAGTTTCTATGAATCTGTCAAAAATAATGCCGGGTATGTGACGTTTGTTAATTGTGATAAAAAGGATACTGTGATTGAGTTATGTTTATTTCCGAATCATTTTCATAATCATAAGAGTTTGTGTCCTGAAATGAGCCTTTTATTGCCAGGAAAATTCGAAATATCCACAGGGCAAGAATATAAATTCTGCGACCAGATTCCCGTTTACAGTGTGGTGCCACCGTTCCTAGCCTCCATCATATAACTATAATTACTTTTGGCATTGTCGTTTAATTTCCGGTACTGCAATGGCGCCAGGTTAATCGAGACGTCAAAACGGTTGCCGACAAGTAGTAACCAAAATTACTCTGGTTCCTGGCTTATCTACCAAAGAATACTGTAGTTTAATTACAATTAGTCACCCAAGCATAAATTTCAACGTGTTAGCTCATAATCGGAACCTTGTTATTAGTTTCCTGCTTCTCTAATGACGACAATCAAAAGTCATATTAGATGTAATATAGCCTATGATTTGTTTAGATTAAGCATTTTTACTTACACTATTTACATTGTTCGGACTGTTCTCCTCATATTTCTTGCCATATTTAAGAAGTTTAGGCCGTTGTATGCTCCAGCTTTCTTCAGGTGTTTGCAGTTTTGAAGTAAACTCTTTGTTTTCTTCTCTGCTTCTTTAAGATGATTCTGTATCACTTATCTCCCTTTAACTTTACTCCCGAAGTTTTTGTTCACCTCTGATCTAGCCAGGTATTGAACTCACAACTTCTTGTGTCAAATCAGTGAATTCAACCTACGATTTTATCCACTGGGTCATGTGTCCTTCCAATCACACGAAGAAAGTCGGAGCGTACAACGGCCGAAACGTTGGGAATATTGCAACGAAGATGAGGACAGCAGGTTGTCAACAACAGAAAAGCGCAAGATGGAGACGTCGACATCAATTAAGTAGTTTTCAAATATCTGGGATACGTTTGAAAATATGACACCGATATCTGAAGCGAGATTGTAATAGCAAAATATGTTTTCCAAAGACAAAGTAAAGTATTAAGAATCGGGGAAAACTTTATTAGAAACAAAGAAAAACGTGCTGAAATGCCAAGTAAAATCTTCTTTTTTTTTTAATAGTGAATGTTGGACTATTTTCTCACGGATGAAAAGAAAGCTTGAGGCACCAGAGATGCAATTCTACAGAATGGATCTGAGAATGCGATGGATTAAACATGTGGGTAGTGAGGAGGTTTTAAAGAAAATGGGAAAAAAACGGATTCACTATTTAGTATCAGAAACAGAAAATTATATTCAGTGACATATGAAAAAAGAAGGATTAGAAAACTTGAGTTTTACAGAATATATTAAAGGCAAGGTGTACAAAGAAACAATAAGTAACCTATCCAATGAGCCTGCGTAGATACCAGAACAGAGGTAGGGTAGTATCGTAAAAAAGCTAAATTTTGGTAGTTGCTACGAAGTTCTGAAGAGAAATCAAAGCAGTAGAAAAACGTACATACACACAGACGCACAAACATACACACACACACACGCACACACACACACACACACACACACACACACACACACACACACACACACAAGCATACATAAGAAAACAACTATAGACTGGTTCCTCGACCTCAAAATCAAACATAATTTCCAATTTATACAACTAGGAATATAAGAATACTGTACTTCTATCACAGAACTATGTTAGATAAATCCATCTCCTTAGCTCAAGAAGAAATACAAATAATTACAAACAAAAGCAAATCATCAAACACTCCCTAAAATCACTATTATTTGGCAGTGGAGATGCATGGAGAAAGAAAGGACCTTTGATATTACAATGGAACCCTTGGCGGTGCATGACATAAAAACTCAGAGGTATACATTTCCTACACGAACTAAGTAAAATAATAGATAGAAATGATGCAGAACTCTACAGAAACGACGGTTTGATAACCTTAAGAAACTATAACAAACAAGCCAAGAAAGACTAAGTAACGGCTCTAAAAGATGGTGGGTTCCGGGCAATTCTCATATATACACCAGGGAACAAAAAGTAGCCAGGAAAAATCATCATATGATTCGATCCAACAAAAACAATTCATTAAGCACATCCACAAACACTTTTCTCATAAAGCAAACTCCAAAACGTATTCTACAAAAACACAATAAAAATCAGCTACAGTTCTACAGAGAATATAACATAAATAACAAAAAAGCGCAACAGGAAATCATTCGACAAACCACCCGCACAAAGCAATTTACATGTAACAGGAAAACAAAGAATAAAGGTCTTCAAAAGGCAATTGCTTGCACAACAATGCAATAAATGAAGCTGTTGTATTGCTTCGTTTTGGTATAATTAGAAGATAGCACAAACTTGAATTAATGATGTTTATTTTTGGTATAGAACTTTAGGCTTTTACATCAAGTTACAACCTTTAAATTTTGTGTGGATACAGGAGCAGACTAGCTAAATTCTCTTCAATGTGGGATGCTAGTAGTAAACGAGCCTATCCCTTCTGGACTCTAGTGGTCAACTGACTAGCCTCTTCCCCTTTTCAAATCTCCTACACAAAACTACTGTCCTTAACTCCTACTTCTTACTCCTACTCTTACTCCTACTCCTACCAAAAGAAACGGTTCCATATTTTGCCGCCCAATTTTGAATTCTTGGCGTCAGTGTGTCTATCTTTTTCTATTTTTAGTACACTCGCCATTTTATAAACCATAAGACAAGTTTCCACTTTAGAACGGAGTGTACTAATAATAATAGTACTTGTTATATTTCTTCCAGGAAACTTTTCGACCTGAACGAGATTTTGTATTTATCATGGAAGAATCTTCTTTTTTATTTCTTGTTCTGAATCACTAAGCGTTTTGTTTTCATTCATTTTTTCTTCTACTTGTTTCTCTACTATTTGTTTTTCTACTTCTATATATGGTTTCAACCTGTCCACAGAAACATGAGTATCCATATCATTATTTATCTTAACCAGAAAATATTTAGGCGTTCGCTGAAGGACTGTGTTTAAACTATAAAATGCAGCCACACAATGGCTTATGGTGTGACCCACGTGTTTATAAAAGCCTCAGCTACACTAGCTGTAGTGATTTCGCTGATGAGTTGTGCTTCTACCCAATGAGTTGTGCGGTCAATACATGTGAGGATATATCTATACGGGCTGATGTAACTGCTATTTGGGCTGTTTGCTGGTGGTAGTGGTCCTACTATATCTATGTGGACTGTGTGAAATCTAGCTGATGGTATTTCTAATGTCTGTATAGGTGATTTTGTATGTTTGTAGACCTTTGCTTGTTGGCAGCCTGTGCATGATGCACAAAAGTCTTTCATTGATTTATCCATGTTTGGCCAGTAATATCTAGCTTTAATCATCTTAATGGATGATTTAATGCCAGGGTGAGTTAATGGAATGGATACTATAGAATATGGACTCACGCAATTTAGATGGAACAGAAGGTTTGGGGTAAGACATTGATAAGTTACACCATATAAATTGTTCATCTCCAGGTATGGTGAATTTTTTTAAGTCCTGAAAAGATTGAATTTCTGTATCAGATGCCTGTGTTTCTGCAAGTGCAGGTAAATCACACGCATCTATTTGTACAGCAAGAGTTGGTCGGGATAGACAATCAGCAACTATATTCTGACTACCTTTTACATGTTCAATATCTGAAATAAATTCGGTCAGGATAGCTAATTGTCGTTGTTGTCTGTCTGATATAGCGGGGTTTAAACTATAAAATGCAGCCACACAATGGCTTATGGTCAGTTAAAAGTAGCACTTGGCGACCTTCTATGAAATGTCGGAAGTGTAGCATTGACAAATAAGCTGCTAAAAGTTTGCGATCGAATGTAGAATATCTCATTTGTGTTTGTGTTAATATTTTAGAGAAAAATCTGATCGGTATTGGATTTCCTTCCACCATTTGGTGCAATAATTACTACTGTCAGTGACTAACTGATAATTTATACAGTTAGGTTCAGGGTGAGCTAATGAGGATGTATCATTAAGTTCCTTAATTACAGAATTGAAAGATTGTCGTTCAGATTCATCTAATGTGAACGAGCCTTTAGGGGATAACCTCATTCTCTCAGATAGGGGTAAGACTATCTCTGAAAATTTTGGTATTAATTTTCTATAAAATCCTACCATTCCAAGAAATCTGCGTTGCCCTTTTGCGTCCTTAGGGTAAGGAAAAGATTTTAATTCTTCTATTTTACTAGTTGTAGGTTTAATGCCATCTACGCTAATATGAAAGCCTAAGAAATCTAGGGAAGTCACATTGAAAACAGATTTTGTGGCAGAAATTTTTAAATTGTGTTCATTTATAATATTAAAACAGTTTCAATGTCTTTTCTATGAGAAATCTCATCATTGCTGAAAATTAAAATGCCATCAATATATATAAAAACACAATCAATGTCTTCAAAAGTTCTGTCCATATACCGTTGAAATGTAGCTGATGCATTTTAAAATCCAAACGGCACATAATTATATTCATAAAGACCAAATGGGATGGTGAGAGCAGTTTTTGCTACATCGTCCGGATGCATTTTAATTTGGTGGTAGGCTAAAATCAAATCGATTTTGGAGAATCGTCGTTTGTTCGCAAATTTTACTGAAAAAGAGCTTATATTTGGTATAGGGTACCTGTCAGTCTTGATTATGCATTGAGAGAACGATAGTCTCCACAACATCCGCTTTCATAAATCCTCCGCTTTGTTTAGATACTATATGTAGTGGGCTAGACCACTCGCTTTTGGAAAGGGAGATCACTAGGTCTTTTTGTAGGGTTTTAAATTCGCTACGCGCGGCTTCCAGTTTTTCTACATTAAACCGCCCGGGTTTTGCAAATACTGGCGTATGACTTTCTGTGTCAATTCTGTGGTAGACGCCGTAGTGGTTTTGTTACTGTTCTTATGTGGTGTGATTAGGTTCGGATATTTTTCTTTAATCATGTTCCGTATGAATGACGGGAGCTCCGTTTCATTTACGACTAGATTCACCGCTGATGCGGTTATTTTTAAACTCTTTCTCTGGGTTGTTGTAGGATCGTAAATGGTTTTGTTACTGCAGTCTACTATTAGACCAAACTTGTTGAGGAAATCCAGTCAAAGGAGTGGGTTGGTGATATCAGCGATCACGAATGTCCAAGTAAAAGATCTCCTTAAACTGGGTATTCCAATTTCCAAACTGGCTTGTCCGTAGCATTTTATTTTCTCCCCCATTTGCAGTGGATAGTGATATGGGAGTCGGTTTTAATGTAATACCATTTACTGCAGAAGTTGATAATATTGAGATACTTGTGCCAGTATCTACAATAAATTTTAATTTGGTAGACCTAATTTTGCGGTAATTTCTAATAGCGGCGAACCTCGTGGGACTGAACATGTTCGCCCTATTAGTTTTCCAAATCAATTCCCGCAGGTGTTGCTGGTCGGGAAATAGGCAACATTTGTAGATTATTCTTTTTGGGCCATTTACACCAAGGTTTACATGTTCTTGCTTCATTAGCGAAATAAATATGTGCTCTGCAAATTTTTGTCCGTTGGTTATTCCGATACAGCCGGACATATAGTGGCACTGAAGCAAGACCTCCTATATATTAACCAAGGCCTAAGCAAATGAAATGTGACGTCACGGTAGTAGTGTCATGAATCGTAGCCGTAGCGTTAGCCGTCTTCATGACAATGTTGATAATCACAAAGACGTTATTTTTTATAAAGATTTTAAAACTTTTTAAAATGTAACAAGAAAAAAAAAAGAAAGACACATGTTTTGATTTATGCTGGTTTTATTAATTTTAAATAAAATTAAGAAAACAATAAGAAAATATAAACATCATTGTTGACTACTGACTGTCGGTCGTGTTTGTAAACACAGTTTTAAAGACAAAACTTTTCGTTTATTAGTCTAAATTCTAAAAATTTAACAAACACTGCTTAAATTTTCATATTTTTAATTTAATTATGAAAATCGCAATCACTTTTGTTTCAATTGCAAGAATTTTTAAATCAGAATCACTCAAATATAGCAATCAAGAAACCATTAGAATTTAGGAACAAACAAGAAGCAACAATAAATAAGCAAATTAATTAAAATATTTAAAAATGCAACAATTTAAATTCAAGCAAATTAATTCAAACTAAATAAGTTTAAGTTACTGTTTTTTTTAAAAATCAAACTTATAAAAGTTTTTTATGTCTCAAAATTCAGCTGAATGTTTGAAGTTTTCTTTTTTTACTTAACTTCTTACAAGTAATATTATCATTTTCCTTGCTACAAAAATTATTTAATAATGCATTAGAAGAGCTCCAGACAATCATTTTTTCTATTTTTTCAATGCTATGACCTTCACCACATGAGTCAACATGAAAAAGAAGTTAATCATTAGCCAAAACATCCAATGTTATGTACAATTTTCTTTGATTCATTGAATGAAGAAAAGAAGGATTCTTTATAAGTTTATTAATAACAATATAATTGTATAGTACTAAATTTGTTGTTACATCATTGGGATATAACAGAGAACCTCTATTAATTCCTTGAAAATAACTGTTTATATCAGGTAGTATATCATCTCTTCCTGATACTAAACTTTTACAACTATAACATTTCATTTTTTTAAAAACAGCATAACAGCAATAACCTGCTAAATATATTATAATAGGCAGGACTTCTTTGCACTGATGAACATCATTATCAGTTACGTCTATGTTAAATTTATAAACATCTAAATTTTGTTCCTCTGTCATTTCATTCCAATTCACCTCTTGTAATTTATTCAATTTAATACTTTGATTATTAAAAATCAGGCTAAGTTTTAAAACAGACAACATTCTTAGTTTTTTTTCTCATTCAAATAATTGACGGATAGAGATATTATATTGATCACCACTAAGTTGTCGATACTGGCCAAATCTTGCCTCCAGACGATCAGTTTGAAATTTTCCAGGTAATATATACAACATTTTCAGTTCTTCTGTACAATATTGTGTTAGTTCTAAAATGGCATAAGTGGTATGGTGTTAAAGCAGTATAAAAGTTTCCTTTGTGCTAAATATTTTCTAAAAATTAAATATTTTAAAAGTTAGGTTTTAAAATTCAAGTGTGGTGTGATTTAGGCCTTTATGTTTCAAATAAATTCAAAACTTAGTCAGAAATAATAGGTTTAAACAAAGTTTAAATCATCATTTTCCAGTTTTTAAATTTTCGGTAATAGTGACTTGACTTTTGTTTTTTTTTGTAACACATAATTTCACGGAGTTTTCAAATAAAAAACCTTAAAAATAAAACAAATTCTTTTAAAATTGACTATAAGATAAATTTTGTAGTTTTTGTTAATACAAAAAAAAAGAATAAAAAAATTCAATTCAAGAATATTTTTTCATGTTTAAAAATGATTCATAAAGTTGCAAGAAGTATAGAAAAGTTTTTACTTTTGTTTTCTAAGAATTTTTAAACATTTCATTGAAAAAAAAGACACTATTTTCTGAAATAAAATATCAATAAAATATTAATTCAAATACTTTTAGAAAATATAATGTTTAACAACTTTTTTCGGCTTCAGTTTAAATTTTAAAACATTTCGAAAAAAAAAACTTACAAACGAATAGCCGTATTTATTTTTTTTTTCAGATATTTTTTATTTCAATTTTATTCAAAGAAATAAAAATAATATCTTAATTTATTGTATTATTTTAAAAGATATAAACAAAGTGCTTTCTTTCTTCTTGTGCTACGGCAAAACTAATTTTTTCGCAAATTTTGATTTTAGCGACTGTTGAAATAAATGATGATAAAATTTTAACTACTTACTTTGCTGAATGGACTTGGGGTAAAATTCTCCCTTTTAATGGCATGTTTCCATTTATCAAATAAATGTTTATTTTTTGGAAACGAAAAACAATGAACTTTCGGTCCATTTTTATAATTCCCTTTACATTGTGGTACCACACAAGAAGAAGGCATGTTTGGTTCTGAAAATAAGTCAACGCTAACGGACTCCGTATAAAACAGAACTCTACTAAGTGTGACGTCAGCACGTCAACTTTAATCATAGGATAGGCCTTGGTTAATATATAGGAGGTCTTGACTGAAGTGTCTTGGCTGTATTTTCCTTTATAAATTGTTTGTGAGTTATTCTTAGTAGATAAGGGTCGCTGAACAACATATGCGTTATCGTTATTCAATAATGGCGTCAGTGCTACCCAACTTACACTTTTCTTCACAACTTGACTATCAGGCAAGGATCAAAGCGTAGTATCTATTGTCTTAAATTCTAATAGTAATATTATCGATTTCCTTATAAACAAACATCCAGCTTTCATTGACCGAGCAGTCAGTGCTACCAAACTTGCACATTTCTTCACAACTTGACTATCAGGCTACGATCAAAGTCAATGTTCTCTTAATTTCTAATAGTAAAATTATCCATTTCCTTATAAGGGAATATACAGCATTCATTCATGAACAGTCAATGCTACCCAAGTTTCACTTTTTTCAAAACGTGACTATCATGCTAGGATCAAACGTCGTATGTTTTCTTAATTTCTAATAGTAATATTATTCATTTCCTTATAAGGAAACATCCAGCATTCATTGACCGAGCAGTCAGTGCTACCCAAGTTACACTTTTCTTCACAACCCGACTAACAGGCTAGGATCAAAGCATAGTCTCTATTCTCTTAATTTCTAATAGTAATATTATCCATTTCCTTATAAAGAAATATCCAGCATTCATTGACAGAGCTCTCACTGCTACCCATGTTAAACTTTTCTTCACAACCAAACTAAGACGCTAGTATCAAAGCGTAGTCTCTATTCTCGTAATTTCTAATAGCAATATTATCCATTTCTTATAAGTAAACAACCGGCATTCATTGAACGAGCAATCATTGCTAGCCAATTTATACTTTTTTCGCAACCTATCAGACAAATATCAAAGCGTAGTATGTTCTTTTAAATTCTATTATTAATATTATCCATTTCCTTATAAGGAAACATCCAGCATTAATTGACCGAGCAGTCACTGCTACCCAAGTTACACTTTTCATTGACAACCATACTATGAGGCTAGTATCAAAGCGTAGTATCTTTTGTCTTAATTTCTAATAGTAATATTATCCATTTCCTTATAAGTAAGCATCCAGCATTCATTGACGGAGCAGTCAGTGCTATCAAATTTAAACTTTTCTTCACATCCTGACTATCAGGCTAGGATCAAAGCGTAGTATCTATTGTCTTTATTTCTAATAGTAAGATTATCCATTTCTTTATAAGTAAACATCCAGCATAAATTGACCAAGCACTCAGTGCTACCCAAGTTAAACCTTTCTTTACGACCTGTCTATCAACTTAGGATCAAAGCGTAGTATCTTTTGTCTTAATTTCTAGTAGTAATATTATCCATTTCTTTATAAAGAAACATCTCTCATTCACTGACCGAGCAATCGGTGCTACCCAAGTTATACTTTTTTCGCAACCTGACTATCAGGCTAGGATCAATGCGTAGTATCTATTCTTTTAACTTCTAATAGTAATATTATTCATTTCCGTATAAGGAAACTTCCAGCATTCATTGACCGAACAGACAGTACTACCCAAGTTACACTTTTCTTCACAAACTGACTATCAGGCTAGGATCAAATTGTAGTTCTTCTTCTTCTATGTGCCCTGTCCTTTCAGGACGTAGGCGGTTCTCCACGTCTCCCTATCCCTTGTGGCTTCTAGTATGTTTGCTCCCGTTACTCCTGTTAACCCCCGTTCCGTTAGCCATCTGATCAGGCCCTGCAGATTTGTTATCCGCTGCCTTCCCCTATCTCTCTTGCCTTCTATTTGGCCAGTCAGTATCAGGTTCTCCAGGCTCTCCTTCCTCATTGCGTGTCCCAGGAACTTCAGTTGTCTCTTCCTGATGCTCAGTATCAATTTCCTTTTTGTTGCCATACTTTCCAACACCTCACCGTTACTCGCATGCTCACTCCACAATATCCGCAGCATCATTCTGTAGAACCACATTTCCGCTGCTTCCAGTTTTGTCCTCATTTTCGATGATATTCTCCAGCATCCGCTGCCTTATTGAAGAACTGACACCACGTAGCAGTCCAGCACTCTTTTCTTTGTTTTCGGTGAGATTTTCTCGTGTGTTAGTCCTTTGCTCAGCTTCTGGAACGCGTCCTTTGCCATGCCAATTCGCCTTCCGATCTCCGTGTCACATTTTCCATCTCCAGTTAGGACACTTCCTAGGTATTCAATAGATTTATTACGTAAAATTTGATGTTTCAAACTTTCAGAAAATTAATTTATCTGAAAGATAAATTAATAAAAATTATTATAACATGATGAAAACATTAGGTAACAATAGGAAACTCTTAGATTTAAAAAAAATATTGGAGAAATTTAAAAACATTTACAAATACGTTGAAAAACTATGCGAAATCAACTAAAAGCTATACTTTTTGAGGTATATTTTGAAATTTTCAGAGTGTCAGAAATTTAATTCATCTTTAGGATAAATTAATGAAAATAAGTTAAACATGTTGAAACCACTTGGTATGAATAGAAAACACTTGTTTGGGTGTTCAATATTTTCCGGGAGCTTGAATATCTCCTAAATGCAATAGATTTATTACGTAAAATTTGAAAATTTCAAACTTTCAAAAAAGTAATTTATCTTTCAGATAAATTAATAAAAATTATTATGACATGATGAAAACATTAGGTAACAATAAGAAACGCTTAGATTTTTAAAAATTATTGGAAAAGTTTAAAACCTTTTACAAATACGTTAAAAAAAGCAGGTGTAGAGGCTCATCCCTTGTTTCCTTGTTTAGGACGTGGTTTCCGGCTTTCTCTTTTCAAATCTTTTCACTCTTTTCTTTTTTCTTTTTTTTCAATTGGAGTAGATAAACTAAACTATCGCCCGGTTCACACCCCTCCCACGTCTATTGAACAGGTGTAGAGGCTCATCCCTTGTTCCCTGTTTAGGATATGGTTTCCGGCTTTCTCTTTTCCAATCTTTTCACTCTTTTCTTTTTTCTTTTTTTCAATTAGAGTAGATAGACTAAACTATCACCCGGTTTGAGACTCCACCCACGTCTATTGAACAGGTGTAGAGGCTCATCCCTTGTTTCCTTGTTTAGAATGTGGTTTCCGGCTTTCTCTTTTCCAGTTTTTCACTCTTACGTAGCCCCTGCACATCAGTGGTGTTACCGCCTTGCTCGGGATGATATGATTAAAAAATCTGCTAACCTGTCAAATTGGGTATGGTTTAGATCTTTTTACGAGGCTATTACTGGAGCTATTGTTGACGGTAATGCCTGCAGGAATTTGTGTCTCACAATGTCGTCGCTAATACCTATCCGTTTAGCTATGGATAGCATTTCGTGCAAATATGTCGACGGTCGTCCTGAAATAGTCGTAGCCGACGTTAATTTTTCTAGAAGGTTTTGTTTGTTTGTGAGCTTCTATCAGAGTCCGTTTTAATTCCTCGTAGTCTTGTGATGCGAGGGTAGCATTTGATAGTTTACCCACTTCTTTGGCTGGTAACGACAATATTACTGTATAAAACTTTGTTTTCGACGCTGTCACATTTCGAAAGTGAAACTGGGCTTCTAATATCGTAAACCATCCATTTACAGCAGTTTCCATGAATTCCGGTGCCTTGATATTGACTTGATGAGTCGTTTCCTCTCCTGTCTGCTCCATTTATCCTTTTATATGTGTATATATATATTTTGTGTGTGAGGTTGCTTTCTGTTCGTATGTCGGGGTCATCACTATTGTGTTGCTTCGTATTGGTATAATTAGAAGATAACACAAACTTGAATTAATGATGTTTATTTTTGGTATAAAACTTTAGGTTTTTACATCAAGTTACAACCTTTAAATTTTGTGTGGATACAGGAGCAGACTAGCTAAATTCTCTTCAATGTGGGATGCTAGTAGTAAACGAGCCTATCCCTTCTGGACTCTAGTGGTCAACTGACTAGCCTCTTCCCCTTTTCAAATCTCCTACACAAAACTACTGTCCTTAACTCCTACTTCTTACTCCTACTCTCATTCCTACTCCTACCAAAAGAAACGGTTCTTTATTTTGCCGCCCAATTTTGAATTCTTGGCGTCAGTGTGTCTATCTTTTTCTATTTTTAGAACACTCGCCATTTTATAAACCATAACAAAGCCAAAGTAAAATCAACAGATAACGAAGAAAAATAAACGCTGGAAACAAAGAACTTACGCACACAAAATATCCTTTACTATGCGAACAGGACAATTTTTTCATATCAGGGAAATTAAAAACAAAAGGCAAATCTCACCAAAATGTGCTTGTGTTTATATATATATATATATATATATATATATATATATATATATACACACATGCGTGTGTATGTGTGTGTGTGTGTGTGATCCCATATTCTTTCCCCAGATTCTTTTATTATACGTGTATTACTATTAGTGATTTACAAATATGAAATGAGAAGTAGATTTCTGTTACCTTTTCCACGCATTTGAATTCAGAGTAAACCTTCACTTGACTGGTTGCCATTAAAGAGGAAAGAATCCTGTATATCCAGCTATTTAACCCATAGCTGAAACTGAGAAGGAGAGACAGATTAAAGCATATATATATATATATATATATATATATATATATATATATATATATATATTCCATTTGTAAACGAGTTATTATGCGACCTAGGTTTCTAGCATGAGTGGTGTCTTCAGGCGATTTGCAATAACTGATTTTACCGTTTACTGTTTTTTGTAAGAACGCTTATGTAACGGTGTTTCATTTTTTTTTTTAACACTCATGTGGCAGAGAATTTTTGAACGCGCAATTTTTAAAATTTAGAAATTATAACGTTTTCATCCATGGTTGTATGAATCTAATAGGTATTTTTAGTTACACTTAGTCATAATTTCCTTTCTTTCATTCAATAGTTCATTTTTGTTTGGGAATAACATAATCTTTTCTTCCTCGCACAGTCTACATATTTTGCTACCGTTGTAAGGCTTGGCTGTTTTCACTATAGTTCACGTTATGTCTGGGTCTTTTCCATATTTGATTTCAATTTCCACACGTGACTAGCCAATTTTGTACAGGTTTTTAAGTTTTCTATATTGAATGGAGACTTTTGATTGAACTACCTGGTCTTTGGTTGATACTAAATATATTTTGACTATTTAAGTCATGTACTTTTGTCTTGTTGTAACGAGGAAGTTAGAAGCGTTTTCTCATCACAAAGGCCTTGGGTCATGACTAAAAATAGTCACCTTAGCAAACGGGTTCGTAACACTTGTAAATGACTTCTTTTGTATTGCAAAGCCCTGAAAGTAAACATTTATTTTGTTTCTACAGTTGCATTCTTTATTAGTGATCTTGTTTTGTACAATGCTATCTAAATATTTGGCGTTTTGTTTTTATGAAATTATCTAAATTACTATTATAACTATAACTTAGCTTGATTGTGTTTTTGCTGAAAATTTTGTATAGTTTTGAGCCTTTTAGAAAGTGTTTATCTATCATCTAAAAATAGTTGTCATATTTTGCTCTTTACCTCTAAATTAAAATTGTGGGTTGAACCAAATTATGTTTCATTTTCTCTTATCGTTTTTTGTTTGTCTATTTGGTTGAGAATTATATTGTGAAATGTTTTGAATGCCAGTTTTTCTTAGTGCATCTTCATATTTTTTCTTTTCTTCAAATATGTTTTGTTTGACGAATTATTTGATAGAATGTGTTCTATTCTTTTGTTAATGTGCCTAATTATACTTTTGGGATGGTTAGATTTTGTATTTATGTACTTTAACTTAATGTTTGTTTTCACATAAAAAATATGAACTATCGAATGAAAGAAACGGAAATTATGACTAAGTGTAACCATACTAAAAAATATCTATTATGTTTATACAACCATGGATGAAAACTTTATAATTTCTTGTAATTTTAAAAATTGTGCGTTCAAAAATTCCCTGCCACGTGAGTGTTGAAAAAAAAAAAACACCGTTACGTGAGCTTGAACAAAACGGTAAACGGTAAAATCGGTTATTGCAAATTGCCTGAAGACACCACTCATGGTAGAAACCTAGTTCGCTTAATAACACGTTTACAAATGGAAATTATTCAAAAGTTCTACAATATAATTGCATTGAACACTTTTTAGTACGAATGTGCACTGGTCTAATTTTGTTATGACCAAAATCCAAACAATCAATATATATATATATGATCACTCAACAGTTTTGAACATCGAAAATTATTTTATTTTATATATATATATTCTTTATTATTTTATTGTCACTTTATTATTGTTTTATTGCTAAGATTTTGTCACTTTAACTAAGTAGTTTGATGCCGACTTCGAAGTTTCTTGCGAACACTGTTATGATGCCTCACTCATCGGGGTTGGGTTTCATGCAAGTGACAAATTCTTTAAAACTTATCAACACTCTATCTCCATCCCGATATCGAGCACTTTACGATAATGGAAACTGCTTGCCAAAATAACTTTTATCAGTAAAACTTATGAAATATAAACAATCATGGCGCCAAACATTTTCATAACTCATCTATATATATACAGAGAGAGAGAAAGAGAGAGAGAGAGAGAGAGAGAGAGAGAGAGAGAGAGTAAACAGATATTCTTGATAAAATACAAATAATTAATAATATTATTGGTCCTCAAATTTGCTTCCCTGTGCCTTTTCTATAAATATTTTCACGATAATTGTTTAGACAAGCTCTTTGCTAAGATATCTAGACTTTATGAATTTAAGCGCAGTTTTAGATTGGCTACTACGTCTCACTAATTTACGGTTGAATTGGCTAAATGTAACCGTAAATTCTATGTTAATAATTTCTTTTTTTTTAATAATTTAGTTTTTTGGTTTCACGCTTTCTAGTCAATCCTGATCTTCAAGAATTTAAAGGCAATGTCAATTTTATTGTTCTCGTTCTTTAGTACTGTTTCTGTTTCTGTTTCTAACTTTCCAACACTCAGTATTCCGCTCGTGTCTTAGTGACTTTCATGCCTTGCTTGGAGTGAATTCGATTTAAAAAAAACAGTATATTCGCATTACTTTTCTTTTTATTATTGTTTTTGTTTTTCTCGTTCGTCATCATGGAGCGATGAATGAGTATTTTTTTGTTTGTTTGTTTTTTCAGCAACGCTTTCGGTGTGAACGTGAAATAGTTATAAAGTGTAAAGAAATAAAGGAGTTTTGTTAAAATGTAATGCGTTCCGGTAGCACGCCTAGAGTTTATTTTCTAAGAGCAATTTAGATGTGGGACAAGGCTGAAAGTATGGGGTACCCAGAGAGGATCGAAAGTCGCACGCCGAAAGAAGAAAGAAAAAACTTTGCAATGTCCATTTTCTTCGTTTGGCATCCAAGTGATTTTCAGCTGATAGACACAACCACTTCAGAATAGTCGCCCGCTACAATTTGCTTTGGAATGTTAAAAACAATTTTATTCTTTTTACCATCGTTTCCCATATTAACATATGCAACACATTTCGTCACTAGAATTTAACTGGACCTAGGTTTCCCAACATACAATGCAAATTCATTTTTCCTTAAGGTCAAACAGTTTTGTTTTTTTTACAAAATTATTCTATTCCTATAAACCCATTTCATCCTTATAAATTTTTATCTGTCTGCTACCAACACAATGTCATCTGCATATCTACCAATAATGACTACTATTAGGATTTCTAAAGGTATAATAGAAATAAAATCAACGAATGTCGCCGTCAAGACAAAGAATCGTAAGTTATGGATGTGTGATGTGATGTAATGGATGACTTCTAAGAATGAAAAATCGGAGAGCTAAGGTCGAATTCCAGTTGGGTTCATTATATTCACTGACGCGCAAATACCCATATATGGGTTGAATAGCAGGACAAACTAAGTCCAATATCTTTGGATGATAACCAGTCTATCACGGAAAGAACAAGCAACCTACTGGCAGAAAACCTTCTTCCTAGTTTGTCATGAATCGAATAAGACATTATTGCCCAAACGTGTATCACGGATGGCACTTAACTGATTGACTGAATGCAATAAAGAAAATTAAAGAGCACGAAATACTAATGCCCTCGTCTTTGTGGTCATCATCACAAAGTTTCAACAATTGTCACTTCTGGTGATGTTCAAGTGTCTGTCGATCAGGGTATCCTTTAGGGAATTTTAAACTGTACACTTTATTTAATCTGCGGGAATAGATTGTTCTCGTTTCGTTAAGGAAGACAGCTCTTTAGGTCAAGTCACTGGGTCTAACCAACGACTTTTATCGACTGTCCTCATTTTGTGAGTTTAATTCCTGGTTACAACAATGATGAACAAAAATTTAGAAAGGTGAGTTAAAGGGATGTTGTAGCGAAATCTTCGTCGCCAAATTGTTGTGAGCTTGTTAGCTCCCGGAAGTAAGACACGGATGCAAGAAAGTAGGTTAAAAAAGTCTATTAGAATCACAGAACATATATGCAAATACGAGTGTTAGTAATCAGCAGTTAGAAGTGTAAGTCCGAACGGTATAGTTACGCTGCGTCTCGACTGTCACTAGACTGTCACTAAACTATGTCACAGTTGCCTCCCGGAAGTCAAGCAGGTTAGTATTATACTGACGGAGGAAGAGTCCATTCCTAAAGATAGGGCACCATAGCAAATGAGTTAAAGGGAGATAACTAAACCATCCGGGAGTGACATGACTCATGGAACGTGAACAATCTACCCTAGTGATTGAAATAGGGATTCAGTTCGAAATTCCAATCACCTGAAGAAGTTCCTAGCGTACAACGGCCAAAATATCGTGAATATGGCAATAAAGATGAGGATAACAGTTCCAACAATGTAAATAATGAATAGTGCTTGTTGTTTTGGGTTGTCATTTCTCGAGAAGAAAGAAAATTTATAAATTTACTTTCGTATACTTTGATTTTTATTACAATTCGAATTATTTTTTTTAAACAATAAACATTGCTGAGAAGTAAAGACATTTCAAATAATAGCGGTGACAACTGAAAAACCGTCATTTTGGTACTTTTTACACTTGACACTTTTGTTTTTTACCGGTAAGAGGGCTGATGTTTGGCAAATCATTTACTGAAAGTCGTAAAAGATGAGGAGCTTTTAGTCAGAAAAGGAATAGTTGGACTATAAACCTAAGAAAATCAGGAATGCTAAAGATTTTGCTGTATGATTTTAAAAAAGTTTTTTTTTTTAATACAAAACACCGGACACTTTGTTTGTTTGTTTGTTTGTTTCTTTCTTTCTTTCTTTCTTTCTTTCTTTCTTTCTTTCTTTCACTGAAACCATGTAGTGTCCAGCCTTCTCTTTCCACGTGATCAACACAATATAGTCCCTTGAAATTTCGACTGTCTTTTTTATTTTCATTTTCTCGAAATGTTTATCGTTGCTCCCATGTTCATTCCATTTTATTCTGTGCATCCTTCTATAGGACCACATTTTTGTTGCCTAAAATCCCAGTAGTCACTGCCATAGTGGACAGATACTACATAAGAGTTCAATGCTCTTTTCGTTGTTTCCAACGATATTTTCTTGTTTCTTAATACATTGGTTAATTTTTGGGGGACATCTTTTGTTATCACAATGTGTCTTCGGATTTGTATCGTATTTTTCATCATCTGTTACAACATTTTCGAGATATTTAAATTTTTGCACTTGTTTAATTTTGATATCTCTACTTTGTAATTTGCATGTGAGGCTGTTTCTTTTGGTAGCAACGATACATTAGTCCTTTTTTCTCGCTTTCCTTTACTACCTTCTGGAGAAAGTCGTTTAGTTTTTGTTTGTTTTTTTGTTTTTTTTGTGTGTGTGTGTGTGGGTGTGTGGGTGTGTGTGTGTGTGTGTGTGTGTGTGTGTGTGTGTGTGATAACAAAACTGTGTTTTTTGCATATCTTACACTGAAGATATATGCATATGGTAATACTTTACACTTGTAATAATGATTCCAATAATAAATCCTGATAGG
Organism: Ascarosepion bandense; assembly: GCA_037127315.1. Taxonomy (NCBI): domain Eukaryota; kingdom Metazoa; phylum Mollusca; class Cephalopoda; order Sepiida; family Sepiidae; genus Ascarosepion; species Ascarosepion bandense. The sequence continues at coordinate 268,052 of JBBBDQ010001274.1, read as the reverse complement.
TATTTCAAATTCTCTTAGGATTATTTCTTTGGGAAGGTTAAATAAGTTCGATGCGAAAACACATCCTTGTCTTAAGCCTCTTTTTATTTTTATATATTTATTGACTTTATTTTTTATTCTCATGCGGACGGTTTGCTGCCAACGGAAGTTCTGCATTATTTTAATATCCTTCCAACATAATTCAAGCTAACCTAAAGGTTCTAAAATAAATTTCAAAATACTCAGGGAATTCCACGGGTATTGCTCGTTGTTGTTGTTATTATTATTAGTAGTAGTAGTATTATATTTCCTTTGATTTCTGATGTTTACTCATTCTTTTCCGGGTCTCAGCCAGAGACCTAAAGCTAGAAATTAGATCATGACTTTTTCAACTGAGGATTCAAAAAAAAAAAAAAAAAGAAAAAGAAGCAAACAACAACAACAACAAAAAAAAAACAAACAAACAAAAAATCAAAAAACAAACAAAAAAAAGGTCACGCACATTTTACATAGATAAAACTTTTTGTAACATGTGAGTTGTACTTGTTAGTACAATTTCTTTTTGTATTTCTTTAAGTCATGGGCTACTAGGAATCCTCTCAATGAGTCTATCTGATCGTTTTTCAATCAATCCGAGAGTTCCAACTACAACGGGAATTATTGATGTCATTCTGTGCAACATATGTGATATTTCCACTTCAAGCTTCTTGTACCTACAAAAGATTTTTAAAGATCTTCAAAGAGAGATTACAATCTACAGCACACTGCTATGTCAATAAGAAAGCATATTCTGTTCTTGTGATTTTTTTTTTATCACGATGTCTGGTTGTTTATATATGATTATTCTACCTGTTTGTGTATATTGTAAAGACTCATAACATTGTTACATCTCTGTAACCGGTTCTGAGTGATGTTCATATTAATTTCTTGGAGTTTCCTTATCTCCAATGTAGATATTAGCTCACTCTGCCATGCCGGGTTTTCAGTCGGTGTCAATACTGTGCAATCTGATACAAGATGATTAACTGTTTCTGGATATTTATCACAGAATCAGCATTTTAGGCTCACACGTTTCCTTTGATTTCTGTTGCAATACCCATTTCCTCCCGGGTCCCAACCAGTGACCTAAGGTCAAACAGAGTATTATGACAATTTCCACGGTATATTTGCTTAAAAAAATTTAAAAACAGACTTTCGAATGTATTCTTATTTTATATAGATAAAACCTGAGAGCTGTGTTTTTGAGAAAATGTTGTCTTTAAAACATGGGTGGCAAAGATCCGGTCACAGTATGAATCTAACCCTGGGCGTCAACCATATTTTTGAGATTTTTATTTTCAGGATTTTTGCATTTTAACAGTTTGAAGATCTGCAGTTACACTATATTTTACAGGAATATATAGAGAGGATATATATATATATATATATATATATATATATATATATATATATATATATATATATATATATATATATATATATATATATAGTAATACATGTGGTAGTAGGGAGAATGAACGAAGCCGACGCTGCCTCATTATTCTCTCTCTCTCTCTCTCTCTCTCTCTCTCTCTCCATGAACATGACAGGAGGGTTATTGTTGTGAATGTTCGTCGCCGATTTGTTTGTGTAGTTGTTTTGTCGCAAAGTTGTAGTGCCCGGTTTGGTCGGATATAAGACACGGAACACAGAAGGTAGGGTCAAAACTGTATTAGTATAACAAGAACAAGATATACAAAGGAAATGTTAGTAATAAGTAAATAGAAATAAGTAAGTCCGAACGGTACAGTTATCCTGATTATTGCCTGAATCGTAGCTGCTTTAACTGCGTTCTAGCTGTCGTACTTAACTGCCATCCGGAAGTCACGCACATAATTATATATAGTAATAAGAAAAGTTCATTCCTCGTAGAAAGGCACACACACACACACACACACACACACACACACACACACACACACACACACACACACACACACACACCTCTCTGATTGAAGACTCTGGAAGAATGGTAGACTTTGAAAAAACAGTAGCTACTCTAGCAGCTACGCATCGCTCATTCAGTAATGAATTAGAGCACTCTGGCCACTGGCGTATGATACATACCCTAAAAGTCTGCTTCCTTCTACCGAGTGCCCACAGCTCAGAGGTAGAGTCGCCGACTGACGCCAATTCAGTCGGATTTCAATCCTGGGTTAAAAGCAATCGGATTTCTAACCGTACTGATGAGCTGTGATACAGCAAAACAGATCTGTCTGCGGATGACTATATATATAAATTATATAAATATCTGTAAATTCAGACAACATTTATATAAATATTTGTAAATTCAGATAAAATTTAGAGGGGAAATAGCCATTTTCAAATTGTCAGTTTAAGACATGTATTGTCAACTCCGTTTAAACAAAGAATGAGGAAAAATTCTAAAGGAAATGGTTGGGTGATATTGGCTATTAAGAGTTAAGCTAGCGGAATCTTAGTAGTAATTTCTTCTATGGTAGTGGGAGGTATGTGGCTTGACCGTTGAGTTAGTAGTGGTAGATAAGATGGAAAAGGTAACTGCTTAGCCAATTTTTTTTTCAATCCTATTGTGACTAAATGGAAGAATAAGAAAATTATTGCAATTTAAATTTATTTCTGTGACGACACATACTAATGATCTCTCAACGCTTATTCAGAGTACATTCTGATATATACAAATAAATACACAACGGTTTTTATTATAATAGGGGGATTCTTATTGAGCGAAATTGCCGTATGCCAATAAATTGACGTTGGTTGCAAAATATCTTCATTCTCTTATGTGCTGGGTCTTTTAAGAAATAGAGAGAACGTTGATCTTCACAATTTCCTATGATTCTGTAACTCTTCGCAATATATATCTGCTTACTCTTCTTCCAACATCCGTGTTCTACCATTCATTTAAACAAGGTAGTTAGGTGGCCCTATTCCTCTATAACACTCTTGATTTCAGTATGCCTTGTGAATATCAAATACGCCAAGCTTTCTTTCCACATTTATGTCTTTTTGGTTATAATTATAATTGAATTTATTCTTATTTCCGATATATCTTCATTGCTCTCATGCTACGTCGAAGGTATCTTCAGATATCCTTCTTTTGAACGACATCTCTTAATCAGTATGAAAAATGTGCAGCATTCACTGGCATATAATATAGATATTTTATAACAGTTTAGCGTTCTTATTTTTTTTTCTACCGATATTTTCATGTTCCTTAATACTTTCCCTAGGTTTTTGAAATCTTCTTTCACTATTGTAATGCGCCTTTGGATTTCGGTGTCACATTTCCATCGTCTATGACATCCCCAGCCACCACCAGAAAGTTAATCTTCTGCGCTTACTTGAATTCGGTGTTTCTAATTCGCAGATCGCATCTTGAACTGACGCTTTCGCCAGTGACCACATGCGCTGTCTTATCACAACTATATGAAGCTTAATGTACTGCTCAATCTGATAAGGGTGTAGCGGGATCATGCAATAGAGTAAACGATTAGATTGTCATAAAAGCAGATCATAACCTTGTAGCCCATTTAAAACTATACTCAATTGTGGTAACCTAGTTCGATCAGTGTATTTCCGATAAGGAATGTGTCAAACTCGCCTTGACGACGATACAAAACTTAAACTTATCCTCTCCATAATTGGTTATGAAGCTCCTCAACTGCTCCCGCTTATGACAAGAGATGGACAGCACGTCAGCCTTTAGGGAACATGTCCTGTTGAATTTAAAGAAATATAGTACTTACAATATTTACATCATTCGGACTATTGTCCTCATCTATGTCTCTATTTGTACGACGTTTCGGCCGTTGTACGCTCCGGCCTTTTTCAGATGCTTTGAATTTCGAACAGAACCCTTTATTACAATGACTGGAGTATATCATCTCTATCCCTTTTGCGTAGAACCTCTTTTTGATAGTCATGAGTTATCTCTTTCTAACCCTGTATGTTACTTGTTCACCACTGCAGTAGCCTGGTATTGAACTCACAACTCTTCGAGTCAAGTCACAGGAACTAATCAACGTCTCTATCCACTAGGCAATGTGTCCTTAACACTGTAAATATTAACTCATCTCAGAAATATAGACGGATAAAGTATTACTTTTTCAATCATTCGTGCAGATCTCTGAGTAACTAAAAATTGCAAAACTCTGAGTCAGCCTACTATATGTATTGAATGTTATTATGTATAATCTAATAATAATAATGATGATAATAATAAAGGATAAAATAAGCTGCGGCACTTTACAAAAATATGTATAAAGATTATGACGTTTTCCGTTTAGGTCCATTAGGCCAAACACTCAAGCAAGAAGGACACACAAAGACACACTCACCCGCCAGAAGCACACACGCACAGCCATGCACAGAGTTTCAGACGTCTAAAGAAGCAAGAGCAGTGTTGACTGCTACACTAGGGAAAAAAGAATCCGCGGTTGATGCGGGAGAAGAGATTTAACAGAGCACATGCAACATATCGAAGAAGGGTAGCGAGATTTCTTTCTCCCACTTTTCCCATATTTATCCCTAGGACCCCCCATCGTCACCCTATTTCCCCAAAGGCGTATGTAATCGTAGATGAAAAGAAAGAGGATTTGATCGACATAGCATGCTAGCAGCCACCCAGCAACCTCTACTTCCTAACCCGCTATTTGTATTCGTCTTTTTGATGTCGTAATGATTACTCGTCTCCTTGCAAGAACGCCTCCCTGCAAGACATCCCATGGTGTAAAATACCAAAGCCGGGGTTTAAAAGAGGGTGGTGGATGCTGAACGCCCTTTGAGAGAGAAGAACATTTTCAAAACTTCCATCACACCAGAGAAAGAAAATATATATGTATATATACATAAGAAAATAAAATGAAAATCACAAGCATAGCAACCTCGCGTCATCTCTCCCCAACCAAAAATACAGAAGACCTCCTCACTCCCGTGCTGGCGTAGAGGGCTCCTCCTTAGACTTGCCTATCATTAGTGAGTAAACAGTTTCTATGGAAGCCCGCGTGGATCAGCGATTCTTAACAGCGCAGATTGAACGATTTACGGGGATTTGACGTATGTCAGTAGAGCACACATGTGAAATCCATCCGATAAAAAATAAAAAAAATGTTTGAGTTCGTGTTTAATATGAGACACGTTCTGCCAACTGGGTTCTGTTCACAAAGCGAAGAGGGCGCTTGCCTAGCTTTTATGCAACTAGTTACGGTTCAAGCCATGAAAGTTGCCTACTTTTGAACAGGATTCTTTTCAATATTAAATTATTACCGTATTTGACGGCATATAAGACGCAAGTTTTATTGAAAATATCTTTTAAAATTTCCCTGCATCTTATGTATAGGTTTAAAATTCGCGATAGTCGGCTGAAATTAGCTGAAATTAGCTGCCTGGCAGCTGCCTGGCAGCTCTTATTGGCTTAGATTTTAAAGTAACTTAAATGACAGTAGTATTGAAAATGAGTATCAGAGTTTTGATAACGAAGACAATGAATTTTATGGATTTGAAGATGAATAAACTTTTAATGATAATTGCACTGTTTTGCTCAATTGTAATAATTGTTTGATGTATATTTTGTTTTCTTACCTTTTGATATAATAAAACTTTCATAGGTTCATGTTCTTTTTTCCTATTATTTTTCGTTTAATTGTAATCATGGCTTGTTTAACCAAAATCAGACCTCATAATATACCCTAGGCTGTACCGTTTACAAATAATTTTACTAATTACTAATTTTTTTTTTATTTGCTCTGCTGGAATTAGGCAGCGTCTTATACACCCGTGCGTCTTATATGCTGTCAAATACGGTAATACATATGTATAATTCCAAATTATTGCCCTCATCCTGGTAGATATAATGCTCATATAGATACACCATTTCGACAAGGTACCTTATGTTGTACTTATAGTAATATGTATATCACCCATCACCGAGTACATATACTAGGCCCTCGATAAGAACGGCGAAGCTGGATATTTTCAAAGCATTTGATAGGGTATGGCACGCTGGCTTTCTGCGCAAGCTACAGGGTTATGGTATCACTGGACGCTTGCTTGATTTGATCCAATCGTTTCAATCATTTCGTTTCAATCAAACCGCATCTTGAAAGGGCATGCCTCCCGATCCTATCACACGAACGTGGATGTCCTCCATGTTCTATCATCGGTCCAACTCTCTTACTGATCTTCATCAACGATCTAGCTTATGGGATCAAATCTCAAGTAAGCATTTACGCTTAAAATACCACCAATTATTCCCGCCTCAGTAAGAAATATACCAAAGCGGATAACCTAGCTGATAATCTTGAAAAGGACCTCCAGTCTGTGGGAGACTGGAGTAAGAAATGGCCCGTAAACTTTAATGCTCCCAAAACAAAGCTGGTATCCGTCAACTACCTTAGTCAGTCCCTCCTTCCCCTATCAGCATGGATTAAGCTAGTCTCCCTGAAAATACATTGCACCTCCTCGGCTTCACTCTCTTAGCGGATCTCAAGTGGAACAACTACATTGACTTAATAGCTAAATATACTGCTAGTAAGGTTGGATCACGGTGTGATATCAACCATCTACCCATTCATAGAATACCGATGTCATATCTGATCGAGTGTCCCTGCTATTCATCTCGAGGTTCTCGACAAGATCCAGAAGAGAATCTGCAATGTAATCGATTCTGACCTGGCAGCTGGACTCCTTCCACTTTCTCACCGACGAGATGTGTTTTCCCTCTGTCTCTTAATTTAACATTTTCGCGATACAGAATTGCTCATGTTTCGAAATCATATTTTTACTATGACTCCATTACCCAATGATCACCTGAAGAAGTAAAATTATGATTCCGAAACATGAAAAATTCTGTGTTGCAAAAATGTCAACGTAATTATATATATATATATATATATATATATATATATATATATGTCCATCACATATAAGCCTGTTTCGCTGTATCACAGATCATCAGTGTAGCTAGACGTCGACTTGTCTCTGGGCGGGATCGAAACTCGACCGATTTGTGTCAGTCGGAGTCTAAACTTTAAGCCACAGGCGCATGGAATGAGAGAGGGAACTTTTAGCGTATTATATATAAGAGGCGTATACATACGCCAATCACCGGAAGAACTCAATTCATTGCTAAGGAGTAACGCATATATATATATATATATATATATATATATATATATATATATATATATATACTAAAAGAAAATATAAAAGAAATTGCTACCAACAAAAATTTTAATTTAAAAATCAGACAGACACGTTCTGCCGATTTAACCAACTGGGTTCTATTCAATAAGCCAAGAAATTTTTATTTCTAATTCAGAGGTCTGTTTAAAAAACCTGGTACTCGACTTCGTCTTTAAGAACAAATAAAAAATGTAATATTTTCTGCCTCCCTGTCAGTTATAGCAGAAATAAAATAACAGAAAAAAAAATTGACAACGCACTGCAGGTGAAATTGCAACACACGCCGAATTCATTACAAAACAGTAAAGAATTAGTATAGTACTATGCTAGAACCCGAGCCACATAGGAATTAAAGGAAATGCCCGAGTAGACTCAGTCGTAAATTCTGCCTAAAATAAAACTCTTGATAATTTTAAGATCCCTAAAAATTAAAAAAAATTTAATTAAACAAAAGTGGCAGAAACACTAGGCCGACAACACGAATAACCGGTCCTGTGTGAATGGAGACTGTCAGTTAATTGCCATACCTGATACACGCTTGGGCGATCATATCTCTAAAGAGACAGAACTGACTGGTTAGAGTATTTTCCCGTAGTAGATTGCCATTATTTTCTTTGGCAGACTGGTTGCCAACCAAAGCTATAGAAACTAAACCTGGAGGGAGAAGAAACGGTTTAGTACTTTTCACAAGTGTATTTGCGCGTAAGTGATTTCAAATAGAATTCGAAATCGGTTCTCTGATTTCTCGTTCTGTGCCTATACCCACTACACCACAATGGAAGCAGGTGTTGAGAAAAGGAAGAAAAGATTTTGTATTGTTAGCTCGGCTGCACATAGGCCACACATACCTCACCCATTCATACCCGCTGACGAATGAAAATCAACAAACATGCACATGTCAAATCAAACACACGACGAAACAGATTTTAACAGAATATACTTACTTAAAATGGGCCTTGCGGTATAATGTATATTAAATTTTCAAAGCATCGCTTAGATGTGGCACAAAGCCGAAAGTATGGGACACCCAGTAAGGATCGAACTCACTACTCAGTTATAATAGGTTCTAGCAAAACAAGATTGCTAACCATTACACCACGCCGAGGTGCTCATTGTGGTGCAATGTATATCGGCTCCGAATGAGAATTCCAGTTATATTCGTTGCATTTACTTACGCACAAACACCCTTGGGAAAAGGTATAAATCCATCTCTTCTCACTCTGCTTATGGGTTAAACAGCAGGACAGATTGGATTCTATAGTCCTGGTTTGCAACCAGTCAGTCTACCGCAAAAAGAAATGGCCAGCTACTGCGGAAAAAATCTAGAAAGAGACATGATCACCAAAGCCTGTATTACGTATGGCAATTAACTGACTGATTTACTTAGCCCCAGTAATAAATAAATGCGACAAATAAACCAACGCGAGAAAACTATTCTAAAATATTGGAACCGCTAACATAATACCTTACCTTAAATAAACAGAATTATACCAAAATATTTAATACCTACAGTAAACTATCTATAATATTATCTAAATATATGTCTATAAAACATAGTTGTCCCCTGAAAGTATGAAATTAATTACAGAATATGTAGTTTAAAGTATAGAATGGATTTCAATATATATTTTCTTGAAGCCATAATTGAATATACAAAATATTTAGATTTCAGCATTAAATAGGCCATAAAGATTAATATGCCAGTGAACAAAACCAGCCAAACCATGATAATAGGAATAGTTCGAGATGATGCAAATGAACTGACGATTACTAATCTCAGAAATTAAATACCAGTTTATTATTATTATTATGTTATCATTTTTTATCATATTTCGATTTCTGCTATGGTTGCACTACCCCCCAACTTTGCGGAAATACCTAAGGCAGGTCCTGGTGTGTCGTTATGGCTCCATTTCATGTTTTTTCTATCTCCCCTATCATCCCTAGCGTTACATAGACAAAGTTCTCCTTGGTGTGTGGGCTGTACTTAACAAGACAATTTTTTGTATATCTCTTAAGCTGCGGTTTCCAAATATTCTTTCAATGTGTTGTTTTGTTCCATTTTTTTATTCCTTCCAAGTGCACCTACTATCACTTGAACGATTCTTGCTTTCAATTCCCACATTTTTCCTATTTCAATTTCCAGGTCTTTATATTTTGACAGTTTTTCAAATTCCTTGTTTGTTATGTTACAATCCGATGAACCATATCAATTAATAGACAAGTTTTTTCTTTCTAGTTTTAACAATAATGTCCGGCCTATTTGCTTCAATTTTTCTGTCTGTGTAGATGTACACCATAGAATGGTGCCATCTATTTCTGTAACCGGTGCTGGTTAATGTTCATATCAGTGTTTGTTTACAGATTCTCCATAGTGTTTGCACACTGTCCAATGTAAATATTGTCCCACTCTATCGTGACGATTTTTATATTCATTTGGGGCAAGTACCGAATATCCTGAGATTAGATAGTTTATTGTTTCTTGGTGTTTATCACAGAACCTGCATTTTGGATCTACATTATTATGTATAATATTTGCCTGAAAGTTTCTAGTGAAAAGACTTTGGTCTTGCGCTGCAAGAATAAAGCATTCAATCTCAGACTTTAATCCAGATGCACGTAACCATCGATGAGTATTAACTTTATCAACATTGGATTTATTGGCACGTTCTAGATATTGGTCATGCAGAGGTTTGTCTTGCCAGCGTTGTTTCATCTGTTCAAGAGCTTTATCTTTGGCTTTCATTTTCATATTTTTTGCCGCAATAGTTGCTTCTTGGCTTCTGTTTTGCTTTTCTGCAGAATCTACTAAATGTAAATCTTGTCTGTATTTTCTGCTTTCTTTCTTTATTGAATATGTTTCTTTCTGTTTTCATGTTGTTTGACTAATTGTATCATCCAGTCCTTTGTTGTTTCTATGTATGTTAGTAAGCCAATAGTTGTTGTCTTCTAGCTGAATAAGACCTCTTCCATCTTCTTTACGGGGTATGTATAGACGGTTTACATCAGCCTTTGGATGATGCATCTTATGCTTAGAATGAAGCTTTCTTGTTTTAGAATCCATTTGCCTGATGTCGTTTAGAATCCAGTTTAAGATGTTGAAACTATATTGGACGTTATTATGAACATAGAACCATAAAAGAGTAATCAAGAAGACGGTAGATAATGACTGACATTGCATTTAAATTATGGAAGATCAAACTTGACTGGGAAACAAGACGCCGGAAGAAAGTTTTACAAGCGAGAATTACAAGAGAAGAAACTATTAGCATACAATTAATGGTTAAATTTGGATATTTCAACTGTAAAATAACGAGATCTTCCTGCCAATCTAGAACTATGCTTAAATTCTTAATTTTAGGTAACATAGAGAATAATTATAGATATAGTTCATCAGAATAATTACCATGAAAATATTTATTAAAAAGGCACAAATTCTAATTATTGAATTTGTTCATATGGTATATATTTTTCTGTAACCTGGCTGCCATGAGTGGCTCTTGAGACCTGTAAAATGGTGACCTCTTTAGAACAAAGGTTTCTTATTGACATAAAATCTGATTTCAATCATCTAGCTTGAATAAAATGCAATGCACCTTAACTATCATTATGAGCTATAAATTCTTTTTTATAATGAATTTTTAAATCATTTGACCTTAATGAAAGCAATAAAGCCACTTAGCCGCAAGAGGTTACTGAGTCTAAAAGAATATGTAAACAATAAAAGAACAAACAGTAAAGAAACAGAAGATAACGATTGACACTGAATTTAAACTTTTGAATATCAAACTTGAATGGTAGAAAGTTTCACACGAGAGAAGCGAGAGAGAAGAAACTGTTGGCATTGTACTTACAGTTACATTGAGCAATTTCAAATGTAAAATGAAGAAACCTGGCTATTAATCTAGAACTACGCTTAAAATCTTAAAGTCGATGTACGAAACAAGAAAGTTAATCAGAAAAATTACCATTAATTTTTTTGTAGAAACGCCACAGGAAAGATATGTTGCAGCAGTACAAAAAAGACTGAAACCGAGATACTAGGTCAGGGCCGATAACTTTGCAGATTTTTTTTTATTTTTATCAGAAAAATCTATATATTTAATAGAAGCATCAAATCATATGTGACATCAATATACAATACATATACTTATAAATTTTTAAGATTCTACCGAGAAAAAATTCTAGCATTACACAGTGAATCACCGTTTCTATTAATCGACTAAGAAATTGATTCAATATAATCATTCGGCTGACATTATCCAGTTTTCCCAAACAGTGACCCTTCCAAATTTAACATTTTCCGTTGTACAAATCTCATTGATAGTTTACAAATTTTTATTTCATTCAGATGTAATTATTTATCATTTTATTAAATCTTAAATGTTCAACACTTCAAATTAACAGACAACTTTTCTTAATAACTGTAATCATTATTTTTTTTTAATTTTTAAAAATTGTTCTGCTGATGATTGGACAGAACGTTAACAGCAGAATAAGATTGTAAATAGCAATCCTATTTCCTCAAATTCCAAGTTACATACATTATTTGGATATTTTCTATCAGTCATCCTATGATATATATTTTTTTTTTTTTTTTTTTTTTTTTTTTTTTTTTTTTTTTAATCATATCACCCCGAGCAAGGCAGTAACGCCACTGATGCGCAGGGGGCTACGTAAGGGTAAAAAGAATGGAAAAGAGAAAGCCGAAAACCGCATCCTAAACAGGAAACAAGGGATGAGCCTCTTCACCTGTTCAATAGATGTGGGTGGAGTGTGAACCGGGCGATAGTTTAGTCTATCTACTCCAATTGAAAAAAAAAATAAAATAATAAAGGAAAAGAGTGAAAAGATTGGAAAAGAGAAAACCGGAAACCGCATCCTAAACAGGAAACAAGGGATGAGCCTCTTCACCTGTTCAATAGATGTGGGTGGAGTGTGAACCGGGCGATAGTTTAGTCTATCTACTCCAATTGAAAAAAAAAATAAAATAATAAAGGAAAAGAGTGAAAAGATTGGAAAAGAGAAAACCGGAAACCGCATCCTAAACAGGAAACAAGGGATGAGCCTCTTCACCTGTTCAATAGATGTGGGTGGAGTGTGAACCGGGCGATAGTTTAGTCTATCTACTCCAATTGAAAAAAAAAATAAAATAATAAAGGAAAAGAGTGAAAAGATTGGAAAAGAGAAAACCGGAAACCGCATCCTAAACAGGAAACAAGGGATGAGCCTCTTCACCTGTTCAATAGATGTGGGTGGAGTGTGAACCGGGCGATAGTTTAGTCTATCTACTCCAATTGAAAAAAAAAATAAAATAATAAAGGAAAAGAGTGAAAAGATTGGAAAAGAGAAAACCGGAAACCGCATCCTAAACAGGAAACAAGGGATGAGCCTCTTCACCTGTTCAATAGATGTGGGTGGAGTGTGAACCGGGCGATAGTTTAGTCTATCTACTCCAATTGAAAAAAAATATAAAATAATAAAGGAAAAGAGTGAAAAGATTGGAAAAGAGAAAACCGGAAACCGCATCCTAAACAGTAAACAAGGGATGAGCCTCTTCACCTGTTCAATAGATGTGGGTGGAGTGTGAACCGGGCGATAGTTTAGTCTATCTACTCCAATTGAAAAAAAAAAATAAAATAATAAAGGAAAAGAGTGAAAAGATTGGAAAAGAGAAAACCGGAAACCGCATCCTAAACAGGAAACAAGGGATGAGCCTCTTCACCTGTTCAATAGATGTGGGTGGAGTGTGAACCGGGCGATAGTTTAGTCTATCTACTCCAATTAAATATATATGTATATTGTTAAATATAACAGACAATGAATGTCTATTATATTAACGTTCCTGTAACCTCTCAGAAGATGGGTCATGTGAAAGCTTGGAACCAGCATAATAAAAAATATCTAAATGTTGGATAATTTTTGTCTTTATTTTCATCTGAAATTAAACCTAAAATATGATGCTTAGAACGACTCATGATTAAACATAATAGATATTCATTGTCTGTTATATTTAACAATAAATGTTTAGAAAATTATCTGCTGCCTAGATACACTATATATATATGTGTGTGTATGTGTAAAAAATTGTCAAAATGTTCTATTTCTCCGAGGGATTTTCGTAATCTATTAGCCAATTACAAAGATTTTTTAAAATTTTTTAACTGAATATGTAGATTTTTGTATATGTATCTGCAATGATAGAGATTTTTTTTTGTGGGTGGGGGGCTAATAGAATTTTTTTGCTAATTGAGGTCTATCAAATGGAATGTGGCTTTATATCATATCATTGAATTCAATGTCAGGTTTTAGTTGCAATTGAACGAAAAAGAAAGGAAAAGACAAATATGGCGGCTTTTAGATTCAGACTTCCGTCGGGTAATCACGTTGGCGCTCCGGGCAGCTGCTGCTGACAAATGAGAAAACATCAGACTTGCCATGCACTAATCACTACCATCTGCCAACATCAAAATATAAATAATTCACACTTAGTTTCCACAGTGATGCTTTGACACACACAATACTTGTAATCGTTTTAAAGTTCAATCATGATATTCTTGCTTGCCACTGTAAATTGAAACTTTCGTTCGTTTTAATAGGGTTGTTGTTACGCTTTTCATTGTCAGTATTCCGAGGAGAAATTATTTAACTAAAGTGGTCCAATCGTTAAAGAATAAGAACATTTTTCAGGGAATAATATTTGTAGATTTGCATTCATTAAACCATCCGCTAGTTACGACATTTGTCAGAATCGAAAAATATTGATTATTATAAATTTAGAAAGTGATTTATCGGGTGCATAATATCGATACAGTGTAAAAGCGATCAAATTTGAATCTTTGTTTACATATATGATAACTATTTTTTTAAATTTTTTAAAGTTTTTGAAACATTTTTAGAAAATTTTGTGGGGCATTATTTTTTCTTAGAATATTTTGAACTTTTTTTATAACCCTTTAAAAAACTTATTTAGGAGCAAAGGAATTGTGAAGAGGAATAGAATTAATCACCCGAACAGTGAACACTAGGTAGCTCCTATCTATCTGATAGAATATTTGCTGTCTGTTTATATTATGGTTGCCTTCTAGGTGGAATGGACTCTTCGTCCTGTTATAAATACTAACCAGAGTGACTTCCGGGGACGCAGCTGTGACGCAGTCGAGACGCAGCGTAACTATACCGTTCAGAATTACACTTCTATTTATTGATTACTAACACTTATTATTGTCTATATTCTTCCGTTATTCTAATACACTGTTTAAACCTACCTTCTTGTTTCCGTGTTTTACTCCGGCCCCAAACAAGCCCACAACAACTTGGCGACGAAGATTTCTCCACAGCAACTCCATGACAATTTACTTTCAACCTCGTCTGCTTTCTTACATTGTCGTCTGCTTGCGTGAATATTCTAGACGCATGAATGACAAGTAAAAAATGATAAGTAAAGATAAAAAGAAAACAGCAATAAACGAAATGAATGAGTTTAGAATGAAAGAGAAGAAAATGGAAGAAGGAAAGGAAATAAGAAAACAAAAATTAAAATAGAAGTCATGAATGAAAATAATAAAACGATTGAATTTTGTATTAAAAAAGAGAAGAGGCTATTTTACCGGTCCCGGTAAAACAGACGAAACTTGCTTTGAAGCTTATTACCGGTTTCGATAAAAATGGCATTTAACCGGTAAATATTTTAATCATTCTGAAAGACGGTAATGTTAAAAATAACAACACAGAAATTTAAGACAGAAGTGTGTTTATTTTCACAGTCATTTGTTTAGACAATTTAAAATATTTTCAAAACACAAGTTAATACATCGTCAATTATTAAAGAAAAATAGAAATCTCTGAATATCTAAATCACTTTAGGCATAAAAGTTTCCCAAATCTTGCCCTTGGGCATGGTTCCCTTGCATCATTGAAGACTACAGAATTCATGTTGTTCAAGTTCTGCCAACAATACTCACACACTGACTGCGCTGACGATCTCAAGGATTCATTTTCCAACTATATGGATCAAAATATTTGAGGAACTCAGCTATTGGCACATTTTAACTTAGACATGCTACTGATATTATCTCTAATATTAAGATGCTTGGCTATCTATCTATCTATCTATCTATCTATCTATCTATCTATCTATCTATCTATCTATCTATCTAAACCATCCACAGACCGACCTGTTTCCATGTATTACATATCTTTAGTGCGACTAGATTAACCGTTTGCCTTAAGCTGGGACTGATCTGTCAGCAGTCGGAGATTCACCCACATGGCTATTGGCGCACGTCAAAGAAAGGAAGGTTTCACTGCGTTTAATATTTTTACAAAATGTAAATACGCCACCAGTTGAGAATGCTATCTTGTATCTACATCGAATGAGCGTTCAAATATATATATATATATATATATAAAGAATCTCGGTGTCTTTCCCTGAAACCTATGAAATTATCAGAACTTAAGGAATAACTTTTTTAGTT
Source organism: Ascarosepion bandense (assembly GCA_037127315.1). Taxonomy (NCBI): domain Eukaryota; kingdom Metazoa; phylum Mollusca; class Cephalopoda; order Sepiida; family Sepiidae; genus Ascarosepion; species Ascarosepion bandense. The sequence goes on along the minus strand of JBBBDQ010001274.1, from coordinate 252,393 downwards.
CTTGAAAGCTTGGACTTTCGAGATCAATGAAGTTAAGCGATTCAAAGAGTGACTGTAGGGCTACAACGAGTATATTAGAGTTGGATGTCCCTAATTTAAAAAATATTAGAATATTGTATTTTTTTTTAATATATGTCTCTTTTGAAAAATTTCAAAACTGCTGCACTGCACCTTGTATATGCTTAATGTTTTATTGTTTTACAATGAATCTTAGTCAGCTAGTTAAGTGCCATACGTGATACAAGCTTTGGCGATCATGTCTCGAAAGAGACATGACTAACTGGGCAGGTTTTTCCGCAGTAGGTTGCCATTACTTTCTGCGGTAGACTGGTTGCCAACCAAGGTTATAGAACACAACCTATTCTTCTATTTAGCCTATAACTGAAGGGAGAAGAGACGGATTAATACATTTACCAAATGTATTTGCGAGTAAGTAAATGAAACAAATTCAAATGGAATTAGAACTCGGCTCTCCAATTTCTCTTTCCGAGACTATATCCACTGTCTTGGTGTAGACATGAAATTCTAATGTAATGTTACGATGAATGTTTTACAATTAAACATATTTCTTCTCCATTCAAATTTATCGGGAGCATTAACATACAAGCTTTTTATCTGACAATATATCTGACAGGAAATGAATAAGCACACTATACCTGTGACACTAGATTAACCATCAACCAAAGTGTCAAGATATAGTTGCTTGAAATTGGCCCGTTGAACAAGGAGAGCAACTGATTGTTCTACATTACAAAGACATCGGCTGAGATGCACTCCCCAGGTAACATTAGTTACTGATAGGCATGTGGTCAATACATTTTTCGAAAGAAATATTACCAGTAATACATTTTGAAAAAGAAAAAAACAAATAAAAACATTACAAAAATGTGTCAATGAAACCTGATCTACAAACTGATTTCCTACAAAGAATACATATTCTATTCATACGAACCTATCTTTAAAAAAATTGTCGTTAATTAATTGGTTAACTAATTGAGTCGATTTTTACAGTATATCAACCAACGGTAAAAAAAAAGAAGCCAAATCGAATCAATAAAACCAGACCTTAGGCAAAAACCCTCTTTACAATAATAAGTCAGTGAAATCTGATCTATAAAGGGATATATTACAAAGAATACATATTATATTCATTCGAATATATTGTAGAAACTTTGTCGGCATTCAATGAGTCATTGAGGTTGAAATGCCGTAAACTTAAAACAAACTAAACCGAAAGAATTTTTTTGAAACATCATCGACCGATAGACAAATAAAATACAAAGATGCATTAGGTGCTGGAATTTTACCGTGAGGAGCAACATTAACGAAAACTCCCAAATCTGGTCATCGATCTTCTGAATTTAATAAATCCCCGAGTTTCAAGGCGGTTTTATTACGTGATTTTCTTTTACTTTTCAAGGATAAAAAAATGCATGAAATGTTTTCATATTAATTTCAATTTTTTAATAAGGTGACTTTTTATAGTGTTTCATAATTATGTATACCACCAGTGTGGTGATGGCAAGGTAGAAGGCTTTCTAGATTGAAGACAACGTACAGAATGATGTAGTTACGCCGTCGCAATCAACAACCTTGCGTCCATGACCAAAGCGAACTTTTAAGTTGAACGACATCAGCTGTCGTTTACAAGATTTGATCAAAAAGTATCGGAACTTCATTAACGGAGCTAAAGTATGTAGAGTGAAACCGTTTGGTATTGATGGATCTTGAATTCTTTGCTTATACAGACAGCATTATAATGTTTTTGCTCACGTCTCTTATTTATCGCAGTGCTCGGAAGGAAAGTGTAGAGTGTGGTCGTCTGAACACACGTTCCATCATTGACCATGGCTTGAGCAGCACTTTTGGGGCCAAGACAACATACCTTATGTTCGACAATTAACATATTTCCCAAGATTTTGCCACCTGCAACATTTTCCTCTTTTGAAATCAAATCTCACTTAAAAAGAACAAGATTTAAAGACGTCGAGGCAATACAAATAAATGCGAGGTGGCAACTGCAAGCTATCCCAAAAATGGAGTTTCAGGAATATTTCCATCAGTCAAAACAATGCTGATTAAAGTTTACTGCCTAACTTGTATGTTTTGTAGTTTCCTTTAATTAGCACCAGTACCGATACTTCTTGATCAGACCTTGTATAACATCAATAGGTTTACAAATTTTTATTTGTTAACTTTCTCTTGATTTTATTTCGCATTATTCACGGCCATTTTTTCCTTCTCAGAGATCTTTATTTAAATATTATTTTCCCCGCAACATTTCTTGAATTTAGAAACCTAACACAATTCCGTTCTTGAAAATTATAGCTTGTTAATTTTAACATTATCAAAACGAATCTGTCTCCTCTTGTTTTTTCAATGGTCTGAGATAATCCTTTTTTCCTTCCAGCATTACGGTTGATGCTAACCTCGTTGCACTATCTCGGACTAACCTTTTCTCCTGACACGAAGTGGAAAGATTATATTGAATCAACAGTTGAGTCTGCTTTTAAGAACGTTGCTTTCCTGTGTCGGGCAAGAATATTTCTCTTATCATAATCTATCTTACATATTTGTAAGTCTACCATTCGTCTTTGCTTTGGATATTATTGCCACATCTTGTCTAGTGCTTCAGATATATATTTAGAGATTATTGATATAATCCAAAGAATAATATGCAATGTTATAGGTCTTGATCTGGCATCTCGATGGTAATGTATCTTCTCTGTACCATTTCTATAAATATTTTCATAGTAACTATTCTGGTTAACTTTCCTGTAAGTTAGTTAGAATTATGAATTTAAGCACAGGGCTTGATTAGCGACATGGTTTCATCATTTTACAGTTGAAATGAGGGTAGTTCTATGCTAATTGTTTCTTTTATCGCACTTCCCGTTTGTAAAATTCTCTTCTGGTTTTATAGTCAAATTCGATAATTCAGAAATTTAATCGTAATGATAATTGTTATCTACTGTCTTCTTAATTCTTGTTCTTTTACTGTTTCATTTCTTTATTAGTATTTTTTTGTTTTTCATAAGCCCTAACACTCAATAATCCCTTGCAACTTAGTTACTTTATATTCCTTACTTCAGATCTATTTGCTCATCTAGTACTGCGCGTATATTCATGAAATCTAGGTACCAAAGCAGAAAGCTCATGAGAACAATTGCAAGTAAATATTTTCAGAAACGTCATTGAAAGGCTACATGACGGTGGTAGAAATTTGTGTGACGCCGAGATGCTAGGTAAGTACCAAACCAGATGCAACAGCAGTATTCTGTATAAAAATGAACGGTAGACTTTTAAAAGTGTAAGATAGATTCTGGCGAGAAAAATTGTCACGTCTAACGTAGTGAAACACTTTTCCATGCAGTTCACTATGTCATGTAAAAATTTCTCTCCACACACACACACACACACACACACACACATATATATATATATATATATATATATATATATATATAAGAAAGAATATTAAAATATTTTGAGTTTAAAAGTGTGTTTTTTGACAGTATTTGTTTATTTCTATTTTTATATTTTATATTTCAAACCGCCCTCGGTCCTTCATCAGAATATAAAATATAATAATAGAAATATAAATATAATATATAATATATATAAGAATAGAAATATCATATAATAATAATAATAATAATAATAATAATAATAATAATAATAATAATAAGACAAACCTCTGCATGGCCAATATCCAGTACGTGCCAATAAATCCAATGTTGACAAAGTTAATACTCATCGATGGTTACGTGCATCTGGATTAAAGTCTGAAACTGAAGGATTTATACTTGCAGCACAAGACCAAAGTCTTTTCACGAGAAACTTTCAGGCAAATATTATGCATAATAATATGGATCCAAAATGCAGGTTTTGTGATAAACACCAAGAAACAATAGACCACCTAATCTCAGGCTGTTCTGTGCTTGCCCCAAACGAATATAAAAATCGCCACGATAGAGTTGGGCAATATTTACATTGGGCAATGTGCAAACATTATGGAAAAGCTGTAAACAAACACTGGTATGAACATCATCCAGCACCGGTTACAGAAATAGAAGATGTAACCATTCTATGGGATTACACCATCTACACAGACAGAAAAATTGAAGCAAACAGGCCAGACATTATTGTTAAAAACCAGAAGGAGAAAATTTGTCTATTAATTGATATGGCTTGTCCAGCGGATTGTAACATAGCAATCAAGGAATTTGAAAAACTGTCAAAATATAAAGACCTGGAAATTGAAATAGAAAAAATGTGGAAATTGAAAACAAGAGTTGTGCCAGTGATAGTAGGTGCACTTGGAATGATAAAAAATGGAACAAAACAACACATTGAAAGAATCCCTGGAAACCCCAGCTTAAGAGATATATAAATATTGTATTATTAAGTACAGCCCACACACTAAGGAAAACGTTATCTATGTAATGCTGGGGATGATAGGGAGGATAGAAAAACATGAAATGGAGTCATAACAACACGCCACTACCTGCCTTAGGTCTCCCCGCAGACTTGGTTGGTAGTGAGACCAATGCAGAAATCGAAATATGATGAAAAATGACATAATAATAATAACAATAGACCACCTAATCTCAGGCTGTTCTGTGCTTGCCCCAAACGAATATAAAAATCGCCACGATAGGGTTGGGCAATATTTACATTGGGCAATGTGCAAACATTATGGAAAAGCTGTAAACAAACACTGGTATGAATATCACCCAGCACCGGTTACAGAAATAGAAGATGTAACAATTCTATGGGATTACACCATCTACACAGACAGAAAAATTGAAGCAAACAGGCCAGACATTATTGTTAAAAACCAGAAGGAGAAAACTTGTCTATTAATTGATATGGCTTGTCCAGCGGATTGTAACAAGGAATTTGAAAAACTGTCAAAATATAAAGACCTGGAAATTGAAATAGAAAAAATGTGGAAATTGAAAACAAGAGTTGTGCCAGTGATAGTAGGTGCACTTGGAATGATAAAAAATGGAACAAAACAACACATTGAAAGAATCCCTGGAAACCGCAGCTTAAGAGATATACAAAAAATTGTCTTATTAAATGCAGCCCACACACTAAGGAAAACTTTATCTATGTAATGCTAGGGATGATAGGGAAGATAGAAAAACATGAAATGGAGCCATAACAACACTTCACGACCTGCCTTAGGTCTCCTCGCAGACTTGGTTGGTAGTGAGACCAAAGCAGAAATCGAAATATGATGAAAAATGACATAATAATAATAGTAATAATATATATAATAATATATATAATATATATAATAATAAAAATAAACAAATACTGTCAAAAAACACACTTTTAAACTCAAAACTTTTTAATATTCTTTCCTATACATATTAAGACAGTATACGTGGATCATCACTAGGTTATATATATATATATATATATATATATATATATATATTAACTGGGAATGTGCGTTGTGGTGCAGTGGATATCGGCCCGGAACAAGAAATTGGCGAGTCGACTTCAAAATCCAGTTGCATTTGTTGTATTCTCTTACGCGCAAATCCCCTTGGGTAATGTGTGAATTCTTTATTTCTCTCTCCAGCTATGGGTTAAAAATCAATATAGTTTGGGTACTATATCCTTGGTGTGCAACCAGTCTTTCGAGACATGATCACCCAATAAGGGATCACGTATAACTGACTCATATAGCTTAATACTATCAAATTGTTTTAGCATTCTATTCTGTTGCTTCAGTCACATATGGCGAAACCTAGAAAAAAATTAGTCATTTTTACTTAAGAATTATTTGAAAGCAAAAACTTTGTCGAGCGATGAATTCGAAGAAATCGTATAATGTTTCCTTCGTGCGAAAATGTTCTCGGCTTGAGAAGAAAAGAAATCCTGTGCTATTGTTGTTGAAATCTCGTGTTGCATATTATTACGAAATGGGAAATCCGATATCATCATTGGTACGCAGCTTTCAGTGACATAAGCAGTTTTAAACTTGACAATTTGTAAATAGAAACCAAGAACAATAACTCTTTAAAATTTCAGGGGTCTATTTGGTCCTGTATTTATATTATGAAAAAGACTCGCCTTCTAACGTAAATATTTTTTAGATTCTGAAAAATGGTGTGCAAATTACTAAAATGATTTAAGGTAATTTTTTTTTTATCGTAGGTGCCTCAACTATTTTAACTTACAGAAACTGTATGAGTAAATATCTGCCTTGGAAATAGTAGGAAAGTTGATATTTTTCTTTAGAGATAACCTTTTTCTATGATCATAAAAATAAGTCATGATATATCATATTATCGTCACTGATGATTGTATGATTAACACATGCTGCTGCGTGTGGCTTATTTTTGATTTATTCATCTTAAAATAAAAAAATATATATGTTCTTGAAAAGAAAACTAGGATGAACGCTTTTTCTTTCTAAATGAAAGTGTGTTTTACACGTATGATCTTAATAAGTGTAGACCGCCGATGGTTTAAAATGATGAAAACGATGCATTCAACGAAAGGATTTTAAAAAGTGCAAGAAAATTTGTTCTTAATCATTACTTCTCTATGTGGTTATGTAAGAGAGTGTGCGAGAAAATAAAAGTGAACAAAAGGAAACAAACACATGTAACAAATATTATTTACCTCAAGAATTTAGGCGTGCCATTCAGAAAAACATACGGGTTGCATGCGGCATGTCGGCCAAAATTTAATCATTATTGGTCTAATGAATTTACAAAAAATATTCCCAATCAAATTTTTCCTTGTTTTAATTTTTCAGTCAGACCATTTATGTTACAACCAAAATTTATTTAACCTGACGCAGTACTGTAATAGTCGTTTACGGATTTATGTTGCAGTGGATATCGGGTCAGAACAAGAAATCGGAGAGCCAAGTTCGAATTCCAGTTGATTTTGTTGCATTCATTTACGGGTAAATACCATTAAAAAAGCTATTAAAACATCTGTTCTTCCTCTTACTATGGGTTAAATAACAGGACAGACTGGATTCTATAGCCTTAGTTGGTAACCAGTTTACCGCATGGTAGACCGATAATGGCAACCTACTGAGGAAAAATCTGTCCAGGATCAAACTCATGACAGAATAGGCGTGCGTGACCTTGCTAAGACGTGTAAGAACTGGGTAAAGGACGTTTTGGTTTAAATGTTTAAATGGCCATCATATTTCATAGGAGTTTTTTGAATATCCTCACGTTCTCACCAGCTGCGATGTTGAAGATATAAAAAAAACAGATGGGCAATAACAGAAACGGACTGAGAAATTGCAGGATAGCAATAAAAGGTTGAAATTCAAGTCGAACTAAACAACACGAACAAATCAGACGCATTCAGGAATTGGCAAGATTGGCCCAGAAGCTCGGCTGTAAATATCGCGCCTCGCTAATCAAAGGAGCCGTCCGTTGTAAGTTCAGTCACCTTGGACGTGGGCAGGCAAACATGGGCAGGCGGTTGCTGATGTTGGTCATGGACCAAGGGCGAAAGACAATGTCCCTCACTGCTGGTGGCGCTCGTCTGGAACCTCTCGCAGAGGTGAAGGAAAGAACGGCAAGAGGGTGCGTTAATTTACTTTCCATACGCGAACTGACAAAAAACGAAAGACGTGGAACAACTTTAAAAGAAATAAATGAATAAAAAAATCAAAAGTAAGAAAGAAAGTAAATGTAAGAAGAGTCAATAAAAAAGGGGTGAAAACTGAAAGCAGAAAAGAAAAGAAACTGAATTTGTTTTTTGGCGAGTTCAACACATTTCTGTTTTTTTAGCACTTTTTATTTTTTCTCAATATATATATATATATATATATATATATATATATATATATATATATATATATATATATATATAATCAAATTAGGAATATATATATTCAAATTGGGAAGATCAGCCAATTACGCTTCTATGATTCCAAACATTCGGTATCGTCATGCGTTAACTCTTAATGCTATATATTATATATAGGTACCTCCACTTTTCGCGGGAAAAACAGCATAGCGTAATGCAAAACGCCACAAACTTAACGAAAATAAATTTTTATCGTCAAAATGTTTATCTTATTATTAAGATGAAAGACCAAATTATTTTTTAATTATTTTTTGAAATTTTTTTAATCCTTCTAACACGTTCGAAATTTTGGTTAAAATCTTGTTTTGTTTTATAATATATATTAGAGTTGATATATATATATGTATAACTCTTGACGATGCCGAAAGTTTAAAAACGTAATAGCATAATCGGTTGATTTTCCTAATTTGAATATTTAAAAGCTATACATATTAATTTTTTTCTTTAAATATGTATTGAACACTTTTCAATATAACGGCTTACGGATCTAATTTGACTCTGACCAGTAACTCCTTAATTATATATATATATATATATATATATAATTAATTATTACTTTAGAACATGTGCAAACTACAAAATTGAAAAAATAATGTCTTATCAGGTAGTTAATAATGATAATACCTGATTAACTAACTGATTGTTCTTTCAAAGTCGAAACAAAATGTATAATTTTTTTAGTAGTTTTAGTTTGTACATGTTCTAAAGTAATAATAATTAATAATAAATATTCATTGCTCTATTATTAAATTGCGCACTGTTTTAAATTAATGTTTAGTACGCTTTATTTTCTTCGTTCTTATTCATTTGTATATATATATATATATATATATATATATATATATATATATGAATTTAATTTAACACTCTTGGCTAATGACGTTTATTTACATTATGCATATAACACGCTAAAATCAGCCTTTCTCTGTGCAAAGAGACTGTCACTGTTACTGAGCAGATTCATGCCTACATCGATGTTTTGTAAGGACACTGTTATGATGCTCTCACTCATCAGAGCTCTTTGCCGTTAGGCTCCGTTTTTGTTTTTTATATATGGAACATGGTGTGATTTTCGTGAGACTGATCATGTTTGCCAGTAGTTGATTTTTCTTTTTGTCTATTTTTTTTTTTATTGCGCTGTTTGATTTATTTTTATTACTATTTTATTGTACGCATGAAAAATTGTTTAATATTAGGTTAGGCTTTTTTGTTGTATTGACCTCTTTAATTGACGTGATCTTTTCACATCTTTTTTTTTATAGTTTGCTGCGTGACGGTTTATTTTTTCTGTGTTTCCGTTCGGTCTTTTTTGTATATTTGTGTTTGTGGGCTTTATGTGTGTTTTTCATTTTTCGCTTGGCGCTTTTGTTGTCATTTTTTATTTAAGTCTTGATTTTGTGTTTCTGCATATTTTTATTTTTCATATGGAAATCATTTGCATGTTTTGCTTTTGTCTCTTATTTTCTGTTTATTATCGTTTGAGCATCCAAATCATCACAATTACTATATATATATATATATATATATATATATATATATATATATATATTCTATGTATTCATCCAGTAAATTTAATTGAAGACAAAATTAAAAACAATGTAAATTATGTGTCGATTAATCATGATAAATGGTTATTACCAATTACGAATAGACCTTCTTAGACAAGGAGGAGATTTTTTCAAAAAACTGCCCAAAGTTCATTTCGGAAAAAAATATGGTCGAAGCATTCAATTTTCTTCAGATTAAACCATATTTCTTGTGCTTTCTTTGCATAATAAACTTCGGGCAATTTTTGATAGAATTTTTTCTTTGTCTTTGAAGGATTATTCGTAATTTTGTAAATTTCTAAAAATTTAAAAAAATAGTTTATATAAAATTTCATAAAAATTTTCTAACTAGTTCATAAAATATTGCAGCCTATCTTAAAAGAGAAAGCAGTTTACTAGAACAAAAATGTAAAGAGGTTAATTTATTCACTATATTATCCACATTAAATTTACTCCCAGGTTCTTAAAACATTTTATATTTCTTAGCAGATTTTCAGTTATTACAACGTAGGATATTTAATAATAAACATGAAAAATAAATGAAATCAGTTAAACACTTATTTTAAAAAAATAATTTAAATTTACAGCCTGTCTCTTGTGTGTGCATGTGCTCGCATCAGCATTGGCATCACTTTAGACTAATGAAATCCTAAGACTTTCGTATGAAAATGAAACGCTTTACACGAAAAATTTCCACTTTTTTGTAGATAGATAGATAGATAGATAGATAGATAGATAGATAGATAGATATGAACAGAATTTGGAGACGTTTCTCACTTAGTTGAGTAGTTTTATTTCAGTCGTGTCGACACCGAAGATTCGTGAAGGCATTATTTTGGTGTCTTTACGCTTCAGGTTTTTTTTTTGTTTTCTGCTGCTGTTTCCCTACTTTTTTTTCGTATTCATATGAAGTTTAGTGTAATTTGACATCTTTATGTGAGTGGCTATTTTTGCTTGACGGTTGTTGCTTCTTAAGTGGTGTAGAATTTGCAGGCGGTTAATTAATTTTTATTGTGTTGAACTTTTTTTTATTTTGCTAAATTGTATGTCTGCTTAATTCTTTAGTTGACCTATTTTTACAATTTTGGGTTGACCACATTTTACTGTTTTGGGTTAGCCTTTTTTTACTGTGTGATTAGATATAATAACACTGCTCAGTTAAGTAACAAACTTCTCCACATTTATTCGTTAGAATATCTTTATCCTGATATTGGGCACTTTATGACAAAAAATGCTTGCCTAAAATTTTTTCTAACTACTGAACAAAGCAGTAATTTTGACACGAAACATTATTACAATTTAACATTAATATATATATATATATATATATATATATATAAAGACAAAAAGAAAACTTATCTTAACCGATATACTTTATCCTCTGATGGGCTTTACAAAGAAAATATAAGGATTTTATTTTGCAGCAAATATTTCCAAACAAAAAAAGCAAATGTGTTTACACTGTTTACATTATTCGGACAATTGTCCTCATTGTTGTTGTCAAATTTACGGCGTTCCGGCTGTTGTACGCTCCAGCCTTCTTCATGTACTAGGAATTTCGATACGACCCTTTATCACGATCGCTGGGGTATATTATTAGCATTTCTTGTGGTAATCATGAGTTATCTCTCTTTAACCTAACTCTATAAGTTATTCACCATTGCTGCAGCCTGTTACTGAACTCACAAATCTTTGGGTCAATTACTGGAACTAATCAACGTCTGTATCCACTGGGCCATCTGTTCATGAGGAAGTGAATTTCGGGAACTTATAAACTTAATGTTTTTGTGATCATTTTTCACCAGATGAAGACAATAGGCCGAATAATGTAAATAGTGTAAATACTAAATTATCTCAAAAGTATAGAGAAATAGTTTTAGTTTTTCAGTTATTCATTTAAGAAAAATCAAAAACATGCATCAGGCTAACTCCGAAGTTTTGGAAAATTATGTGAGATGCTATGTGACATAATTTAATGTCTAATTAAAAAAGTGAATAAATGATCTTGTTGAAAAGTTTTTAATGTAATTATTATTTCTGTTATTTTAGTTTGGGGGTAATTTATGTATTATTTATTTTAAGTAAAAGCAGGCTTTGAATTTAACCGTTTTCTTTTAACTGAAACAAAATTAAAAAAAGAAAATTTCCTTCTGTATTTATTCATATTCTCCTTTTACAAATGTATTTTTTGTTATATCTGTAGTTTTGAAGACACACACACACATATATGTATGTGTGCGTCTATGTACGTATCTATTAAAAAGGATAGACATTTTATGTCTATTTGATTCCTTGATCATTTTTAATATACGTGAAAGGAGAAAGAGGAAATACTCCAGCGATGGGATGAATATATAAAAGATCTTTGCCGTGAGAAGAGAAAGCAACCAAAAATACACAAAGCTGAGGACGGACCAGAAATATTAAAGTCTGAAGTGGAAGCTGCAATGGCCAAACTGAATAGAAACAAAGCAGCTAGACCAGACAGCATTGTAATAGAGTTACTGATAGCCCTGGAAGAATTCGGTGTAGAGAAAATTACAGAAATAATAAATGAAATTTATAATAGTGGTGTAATACCAGACAACTTAAGCAAGTCGAATTTAATAGCACTGCCTAAGAAACCAGGAGCAAACGAGTGCGAACTTTACCGAACAATCAGTTTAATGAGCCACATTACAAAACTGATCGTGCGAATCCTGATGAATAGAGCGAGAAGCAGAATGAGGCCAGAGATAGAACAAGAACAGTGTGGGTTTGTCAAATATACTGGAACAAGGAACGCCATATTTATGATTAGGATTCTCTCTGAAAGGGCTATACAAATGAAGAATTACGTATACCTATGTCTTATCGATGATGCGAAGGCGTTTGACAGAATACGCCACAAAAACTTGATGGAGATGCTCAGCAGCCTCGACAAATTTGGACAAGACAAAAAAATAATCAGAAATCTCTACTGGCAGCAAACTGCCTGCATACGGACAGGTAACGAATTCAGCAGATATGCAAAGATAGAAAGGGGCGTAAGAAAAGGATGTGTTTTCACCGGATCTATTCAACTTGTACAGCGAGACTATTCTGAGAGTCCTAGATGTTATGCAAAGATTTGTCAACGGAGGCCACAAAATGAACAATATAAAGTACGCAGATTATGCAGTGCTGATGGCAAACTCAGAAAGGAAACTACAAGACCTCCTACAGGAGGTAGCTGAAGAGACGACAAAAAAGGACTACAAATAAATTGCAAGGAAACCGAATGCATGGTCATCAGCAAAAAGAGCAACCCAAAATGTCAAATCAAGGAGGGGGAGGGGGATACTAAAATCAAGCAGGCACAAAAATTTGAATACCTGGGAAGTGTTCTAACAGAAGACGGAAAATGCCACACAGAGATCAGAAGGTGAATTGGCCTGGCGAAGGAAGCATTCCAGATTCTGAGTAAAATATTTAGAGACAGAAAATTTTTGTTAGAAACAAAGAAGAGAGAACTGGATTGCTATATGATGTCTGTTCTTGAATATGGTAGTGAATGCGGGACTCTATCATTGATGATGAATGTAAAACTTGAAGCAACTGAAATGCGGTTTTACAGAATGGTGTTGCAAATATCATGGACAGAGCAGGTGAGCAATGATGAGGTTTTGGAAAGGATGGAAACGAAAAGGAAATTAATACTGAGCATCAGGAAGAGACAGCTAAAGCTCCTGTGACATGCAAAGAGGAAGGCGGCTAGGAAAACCTGATATTAACAGGCCAGGTAGAGGGAAGAAGAGATAGGGGAAAACAGCGTGTAACGTACTTGACTGGCATGAACAGGTGGATGGCAGAACGGGGGTTGCGTGGTGCAACAGGAGAAAGCGTGCTAAGAGCCACGCGGGATAGGTAGACGTGGAAGGCCATGATCGCCTACATCCTGAAAGAAGAAGAAGAAGCAGAAGAAGAAGAAGAAGAAGAAGAAGAAATTTTTACAAATGCGACTGCTGTAGGTATAAAAAAAATAGTCAGAATTTATATTTGTTTCAAGCTTTCAACTCCCACGTGTCAATGTCATTCGTGTGAGAATGTAAATAGAAAATAAGCTCAGTTCTTTGCAAATACCTTTCATCAGGCAATCGTGATAAGATCTGATCAAAGGATTGCAAATAAATCCAGAATTTCAGAAAGTGTGTCTCCTATCTCCCATTAACCAATCGCGATAATTCATGTTTTCTTTAGGGTTCTTTAGGCTGTGTCCACACTGACTCACCAAATATCAAAAGGTTTGTGCTAGGTACCTCCACTAAATCGTTGAAAATACTCATAGTACGAAGTAAAAAGGCTCTAAACTTAAATATTTTGATGAAAAAAGATTGTTTTTATGATGTTATTAAGAGGAAAGATCAAAGTATTTTCAAATTATTTTCAAATTTTTTTAATCCTTCCTAACTTGTTCGAAAATTTGGTAAAATATTTTGCTTTGATTATCGCCAGATGGCAACCAAATCGTTACGAGTTTACAATGGAAAACGTGATTTTACATAACTCACTTTTTTCCGGTAACAAGCACATTAATTTGGAAATTCTTGCAAAAATCAAATAATTGTCAGATTTTAATGACACTTTCAGGACTTATTTACAAATTAATGAAATTATTTTTAAGAGCATTATTTTTTAAACAATGTGAATAAAATATTTTTCTATACATTTGTTAGCCCCTCTTCACGTATTCATGAAATTTCAAGAAATTAAATTCTTTAGGCAGAAATGATTTTTTTAGTTAAACGAATGTAAATCATTTATTCTTTTTTTTTTTAAACCATTAAGCCCTTCTACCAAAGTTTGTTCCTAAAAGTAAAATAAATATGCAATAAAACTATGACAATATTTAATTAGATAAGCTTTTAATTGCTTTAATAAAACATATAAATTAAGGACATAAGGATATAAATTAAGTCTGCAGAAAAATTTTTTTTATTAATAATGAAATTTGAAAAGAATTGTTTATACATTTTTTACAATTATAATAATTCATAAAGTTTTAAAATATTTTTAAATTGTTTCCAACTCTTGTAGACGTTAAGCTGACAGGTTACACAGTGAAGATTATATTTACTAATCGAAAATTAAAAAAGTTTAATACATATCATTTAGCCATCGTATTTTTTCTTTTGGGGGGTGTATTAAATTTTTTTTTTTTGTTGGTATGTTAATTTCTGTGTGTAAATTAAAAGGTTATGAATTTCAGGGTTATTCCCCTTTGGCGGAAAATATTGTACAATTATGTCACTTGTGATTGCCAGACGCTCGATCTATCAACACTTTAATTACAGTGGATAGGTTAGAAAGGTCAATTCTATGTTTAAAATTTGTTATATTCTAAATTTTATGATATAAATAAGTAATACTTGTGTAAATCAGATTCATTTAACATTAAATTTATTAATTTTTTGAAAATAATATGCTACAGTTTTATATTTTATTTTTGCAAGTATTTTTAAAACCTAAAATTAAATTTTGTTTACAAATCTGTCGATCGCTAAAAAAATGACCGAAAAATTAAGAAATTAAAAAAATTTCTCAAAATTTTCTGTTCTAATCAGTATAATTTCTGTTTGAAATATACCAGAGTATTTGGCTTATTGGAAATAGTAAATTTAATCATTTAGCTTTCAAAAAATAATAGTTTCAGGTAAAATCTTTTTTATTTTTAAAAATTTAGTTTAAAATTTAGAAATCGAAAATGAGTGGAGGTACTTCGTTTGGGCATTTCCATGACATGAATCTATTGTACTGCTAGCTATCGTTACCATAATATGATGCTATCCCATATATTTTACACATATATTGTCTTCTTTCAGTTTAAATTTGATTATAATAAATCACAAAGTTTCAAAAATATTTTAAAATTAAATGTAATATTCAGCAGATACTTTTGAGCAACAGAGAATATGAAAGTATTTTTTTATAAATGCACTTGTTCCACCCCACCAGAAGAAAATGACAACGAAATAACAAAAGGTTTCAACTTTTAAATAGAAATATTCAGAAACATCGCGAACATACAATAAATCAAATTAAACCAAGTAATACATATAAACACACACACACACACACACACATATATATATATATATATATATATATATATATATATATATATATATATAAGCAGTAAATAAAAAGGACGAAGAAGAAAAAAAGCCTTGCAAGAGAAGAGCCTGTTTACGGCAGGTTCAGTTTCTGCGCCAAACGCTAGCAGGTCGGATTACGTTCACCTGTTTGGACGGACGGCCTGTTGTGCTGGCTCGTTATTCACGCAGTTGTCAAGTCTCGTCTGCGAGACTTCATCGGCCACAAGTGAGACGAGCGCCGCCTTTCATGTAGCGGCGTTCTTTTGACAGACGGCAACAAATGGGGGTTAGCAGCACGGCCTGCCACTTTTCATATAAACTGTAACCATCATTCTTGCCGACTCCGCCTCCATCACTCATCAGCCATCAGTATCAGAATCTTTGTTAACATTCACAAGCTTTTCATCATTATCTTCACCTGAATAGATTTGCCAAAAATGTTCCACTTGACTTCTTTCTTTCTTTCTTTGGCTTCTGTTTATTAGTCTTTATCTATCTATCTATCTATCTATCTATCTATCTAGATAAGTAGGTAGGTATCTAGCTAATTCAAGTCTGTTCATATCTATCTATCTATCTATCTATCTATCTATCTATCTATTTCATCCGGGTTTTACTTTGCACTTAAAATCAGCGGTTATCCTCCTTGAAAAAAAATAATTGTTTCCTCTCTTTAATGCTCGGAATGATTCACATCTTATTCTAAAAATACACTTTTGCATACGGCTAGAAAATTAACGGAGTGTATGCACAAAAATAGAAAGGCATGTAAGACAAGGATGTGTCTTCTCCTTGGATTTACTCAACTTTTTCAGTGAAACAACAGCAAGAGAACTAAAAGTCATGCTAGGATTTATTATCCGTGGTCACAATGCTATTAACATTTTGGTACCTCCCCTCATTTTTTTATATCTAACTTTTCAACTGAATTTTTAAAAATGAAAACGTTTTCTTTAAACTTTTATTTTAGTTTTATTTGAAAGCTAATGGATTAAATTTACTATTTCCAGTAAGCAAAATACTGATTTAATTCAAACAGAAACTATGTTTATATAATAGGCAATATAATCTTCATTTCGTAATAAAAAAATCAAACCGCAACAATTCTTTGTAGATTTAAAAAAATAATTTTGAAACTTTATAAATTATTATTATTATCATGAAATCATTTTTCATCATATTTTGATTTCTGCTATGGTCGCACTACCAACCAAGTCTGCAGGAAGACCTAAGGCAGGTCGTGGCATGTTGTTATGGCTCCATTTCATGTTTTTTCTGTCTCCCCTATAATCCCTAGCGTTACATAGACAAAGTTCTTCTTAGTTTGTGGCCTGTACTTAATAAGACAATTTTTTGTATGTCTCTTAAGCTGGGGTTTCCAAATATTCTTTCAATGTGTTGTTTTGTTCCATTTTTTTTATTCCTTCCAAGTGCACCTACTATCACTTGAACGATTCTTGTTTGTTATGTTACAATCCGATGAACCATATCAATTAATAAACAAGTTTTTTCTTTCTAGTTTTAACAATAATGTCCGGCCTATTTGCTTCAATTTTTCTGTCTGTGTAGATGTACACCATAGAATGGTGCCATCTATTTCTGTAACCGGTGCTGGTTAATGTTCATATCAGTGTTTGTTAACAGATTCTCCATAGTGTTTGCACACTGTCCAATGTAAATATTGCCCCACTCTATCGTGACGATTTTTATATTCATTTGGGGCAAGTACAGAATATCCTGAGATTAGATAGTTTATTGTTTCTTGGTGTTTATCACAGAACCTGCATTTTGGATCCATATTATTATGTATAATATTTGCCTGAAAGTTTCTAGTGAAAAGACTTTGGTCTTGCGCTGCAAGAATAAAGCATTCAATCTCAAACTTTAATCCAGATGCACGTAACCATCGATGAGTATTAACTTTATCAACATTGGATTTATTGGCACATTCTAGATATTGGCCATGCAGAGGTTTGTCTTGCCAGCGTTGTTTCATCTGTTCAAGAGCTTTATTTTTGGCTTTCATTTTCATATTTTTTGCCGCAATAGTTGCTTCTTGGCTTCTGTTTTGCTTTTCTGCAGAATCTACTAAATGTAAATCTTGTCTGTATTTACTGCTTTCTTTCATTATTTAATATGTTTCTTTCTGTTTTCATGTTGTTTGACTAATTGTATCATCCAGTCCTTTGTTGTTTCTATGTATGTTAGTAAGCCAATAATTGTTGTCTTGTATGACAATTCTAGCTGAATAAGACTTCTTCCACTTTCTTTACGGGGTATGTATAGACGGTCTACATCAGCCTTTGGATGATGCATCTTATGCTTAGAATGAAGCTTTCTTGTTTTAGAATCCATTCGCCTGATGTCGTTTAGAGTCCAGCTGAAGATGTTGAAACTATCTTGGTCAACTGGGATTGCAAGGCTATTAATGGCCATAATTCTGTTCTGAGAATTCAATTCAGTTTTTAAATCAGTCGATTTAAAAAATTCACCGGCGGATAGTAGATTTGTATACGTGCAGGATTGTTTCAGATGGGAAAAACTTCCTGGCACTGCACAGAAAACTGACCTTCTCAGCAGCGGATTTAGCTATGGATTCTGTTGAGTCATTCCACTTGAGGTCTGTTGTGAGAGTTAATCGGATTAGTCGCAGTGTTTTACTTTCAGGGAAACTAGCCTAATCCATGCTAATGTGGGGTAAAAACGATTGTCTGTAATGGTTAATAGAGAGCAGCTTTGTTTTGGAAGCATTAAAATTCATGAGCCATTTCTTACCCCACAAAAAAATAAAATGAAAACAATTCATTTGAAATTTCATTAGTAATCGAATCTTTTTTTCTTCAGACGATAATACCCCTTAATTTTTATTATTTATTCAAGCAATTAAAAGCTTATCAAATTAAATAATATCAGAGTTTTTTTTTATTTTACTCTTCCGAACAGGTTTTCGGATACAGAGCCAAAATTTAAAAATAAAAAGTAGATAATTTATATTCCTTAATGAATCTTTCGTTTAACTGATAAAAATATAGACCGCAACAGAGTAAAAATTTATTAAAATTTAATGGATTTATGTGGAGTTGGGTAATAGAGCCAAAAATATTATTTTACCAAGATTTTTAAAAAGAAATAATTTCAAAAATAATTTCATTCATTTGTGAATGAGTTTTGAAAGTTTTATTAAAATCCTACAATTATTTGATTTTGCCAGAATTGTCAAATCAATGTGTTTGTCACCGGGAAAAAGTGGTTGATGTCATCATTACGTTTTCCATTATAAACAGTCATAACGTTTTGGTTATCCACAAACTCAAATCAAAACAAGATTTTCTGGCACAATTTCGAACATGTTAGAAGAGATAAAAACTTGTTTTAAATAATAAAAAATTACTTTGATCTTTCCTCTTCATAATCATATAAATATTTTGATGGAAAAGGATCGTTTTTTATTCATTCTATGCTGTTTTTTTTAGCGATTTAGTGAAGGTAGCTACATAAGATATGCAGCTGCCACAGTAATGACAGAAGACACAGAAAGTAAGCTGCAGTAACTCTAAGCTAAGTTAGTAAAAGAATAGAGTGAAGAAAGGAGAACTGATAAAAGTTCGAATATATTTTTGTCAACAAGAGAAAGAACCCATAATACCAACTACGAACTGGAAATATTAAAGCCAGACAAGTGCAGAAGGTGAAATATATGGAAAGTCTTTTAAGATAAAATGGAAAATGTAACATCGAAATCCGATGGCTTATTATATTAGCAAAATATTCCTTCCAAAAACTATGCAAAGTAAAGAAAGAAGAAAAATATGTTAAAAACAAAGAAAAGAGTCCTCATTTTCATAGCCATGTTTTCGACGTTTCTGTCATTGTACGCTCCGGCCAGTTTCATGTGCTAAGGAGTTCGAACCAAACCTTTTATTTCGGTCATTGGGTTATATCATTTTCATTCCATGTGCGATTTTATTTCCAGTAGCCATGTAGTTATCTCTAGCACCTGAAGACTGTCAAAGCGTACAACGACCAAAACGTCGTAAGTACTACCTCATCTCAAAAAGTACAGGCAGGCAAAGAAAAGAGTGTTGTGTTGCTATGTAATATTAATCCTCTTTCTAATGTATTTAGCAGGCAAATGTAGATAATTGCTGATTGATTCGTTTTCTACGGCTTATCAACCCTTTGCAAGCTATTGAAAGCCACTATTTTCGGATTGTAATAATTTCTGTTTCAGAGAAAAATTGTTTTGTGATTCAAATTGGGGAAAGAAATAGATTCATATCTTTCTCGAGAGTATTTCCACGTAAGTGAATATGACGAACCCAACGGAAATTGGAACTTTATTTTCCGAATCACTTTTCAGAGCCATATCTATTTCGCAAATTGTACATAAAAAATGTGGTGTATTCACTGGATGTTGAGGAAGATATTCGTGTAGAGAATTTCGGCTGGTTGCTTGATGGAAAGTTCTTTCGACGTCTTGAACAAATAACCAGAGAAAGGTCACGCCTGGCCGGTGGTAGCTCAGCAACTCTATGCTTTTCTACTATTTCTTCCCTTTTATATAGAAACAGAGGCTTATATACATTGGCCCTCTCTTTCTCTGGTCTTTTCCTTCTTTTCACTGGAACCATAGTTACCAGGCTATTTAATCTCTTTTGGGGAAGGGTAGAACCCGACCCACTGTGCTAATTCATACTACTCTCCTTTCTGGAGTGGTAGAATCCTGAGCAAATGACCAGTTACTAAAACTGTTAGTAAGGTGACTATTTTAATCATGACCCATTTTGGGGGCGAAAAAATGCTTCTAACATCCTCGTTACAAATTGTCAATGCAATAATTGTATTAGTAAATGTAATTGCATATTTAATGTCAAAATAAATGTTATTATTTATTATCTACACACACACACACACACACACACACACACACACACACACACACACACACATATATATATATATATATATATATATATATATATATATTCTTCGAGTTATTACGCGACCTAGAAGACACCACATGGTAGGAACCTAGGTTGCATAATAACTCGTTAAAATGAAAAATATTAAAAATTTGTATAATATAATTGTATTGAACACTTTTAATGCAACTGCGTACTGGTCTAATTTTATTATGACCAAAAACTAAGTAATTAAATAATATATATATATCTATATATCTATGTATAAAACATAAATGTTATAATATCACTACAAAACTAGGTATTTTGTTTCAACACTAAAACACGAGTAGTGTTTTATGATGTTCACTGATGAGCTGTGATACAGACAAACAGGACTGCCTGCTGATGACTATATATATTGATTGCACTGATGAAGATGTCAACATCATGCAAAAAACGTGAGAAAAAACGTAACTGGAAATGTTTCTACAAAATCTGATCTAACGTGTAACGAATATGGCATACGCTTCTGTCTAAGCAGAGCAGGTCTAAAAAATCTTCTAAGACTAGAGATAGAGAGGTAGTTAGTTACATTTTCTGTGGCATTTATAAAAGAGCTATTGCAAAAACCTAACAACTTTACCATATCTACGAAAGAAAGTGTAACATCCTAGAAGAACTAAAATGTCGTTTCTCATATTTACGAATGGATCAAGCGATAGCATGGCTAGTATGTATGTTCTTAATACTCCTGGGTGTCTAACTAGCCGCATCAGTAAAAATATCTGGTGGGGAAATAGTCACCAATAACTTAACCATCAAGCATCTGTTACATCTGTTGCATGGTACTGTTAGCACTCGTAGATAAACATGAAATGAATAGTTAGGTAGCTGTCACCTAGTATTCGAGTATAACCATTATAATGTATCTACTTTCGATATCAAGCAATGTCTGTGCATGAAATTTTCAAAGTAGGGAAAGACGTTTCTCTTGGTGAGCTCTACTTTCTATACCCGCCGCCTAAAAAAAAAAAAAGAAACAGTCTATATCATTGGATTCTGTTAAGCTGCAGGTGTTATATCAGAATTTTCTTTTTGCTAGTCAGATATTATAAATAAAGCTTTTGGTTTTTATATAGATTCAATACTGCACGCCGCTTAAAACATGTCCTACACCAGTACTACTTCTTTATCATAAGTTGATTCATTGTGATGACCACACTCGACTACGATGTCATAGCCATCATCAGGTATGTATGCATGTATCTACAAAAAGCCAGTAATACTCATAAAAAATACCAGGATGGAGGTTGTTGACACCCATACCTTGAAATCACTATATCAAAGGACGGTGCTCTGAATCATGGGATTTTTTCACGCATTCACAAGGTTGCAGTTGGTAAATTGTAAAATAAAGTTTCGTCAGATGATGCCATTACCATGAAGACTAAAGAGAAAAGTATTTTAACATCCTTTTTGAAACATGAACGGCATATAGGAGACAAAAAACAAACATGAGACGAATACTTAACATCAAATGACAGTCGTTGAATACAGACACTGTTGTTTTCCAACAATCTGAATAATAATATTCAATCAGATGCGATGGACAGAACGCGCTGTAAGAATTGGGATACCAAGATTCCCAAGGATCTTTTGTAGTGATGATGTAGCACAAGGCCGAAAGTATGGGGAACGTAGTGGGAATCGAACTCACGACTCAGTTGTAAATGTTCTAGGGAGACAAGCTTGCTAACCATTATACCACGTGTGGTGGCCAAATCTATACGATGATTTCTTTAGCGTAAATTATATGTGGTACAAGGTAGAAAGCATTGAGGGAAGAATTCACTATTCAGTCGTAATTGATGTTGCGAGACAAACTTGCGTCGTCGTACTCCCAAGGAACTTTTGTATGGGGAAATAAAAACAGAAATTCATTCAAAACACAAGCCGAGACATATGTTTAAAGATAATTTGAAGGGTAATTTAAATGCTTTGTACATGGATGTGCAGCAGTGGGAAAAAGGGATTTTAAATTGTACAGAGTGGAAGCACTTTATGAGAGATAAATACAATAGCTTGGAGGATGAATGTCTCAGCCATGCTCAGATCAAGTGTTATGTAAGAAAAGGCATTCATTCTCAATTCCAAGCTAATATGCAATCTCGGAAGTATGGTGCATGTGCGCGTGCTGTTGTCGAGGGTAGCTTATGCAAACCATCTGAACGGTCATCATAACAACCAACTATGCCAGCCTGCATCATCACCCTGCCAACAATACCTATTGTTACTTATATAAATAGCCACACACACATCCACACACATATATTGAGATTAGTCTCCGCGTGGTAACAACGAGATGGTCACATGGGAACCTGAAGTCAGTTTTGGGATAGCTTGACCCAGATACCCTTACAAATGTAACAAATGTCTAGACAAGAAATAGACAGAGACTAGACATGAGGTCGTGAAGCAGCAGGAGCTAGAATCCGCCAGGACAAGTCACTTAGAAATCAGAGATTGGAAATTAGTTGCAGATCAGATCTTGGATTAGCAAGTCACAATTGCTGAACGCTGATAACTTATGAATGAAAAGGAAAAGGCATTTGAGATAATGGCGTAATTTGACCAATTCATCTTAAGCAACTCCGGATAAAAAAAAAACGAACTTATAAATTCTTATTTGTTAAAACAAAAAGAAACGAAGCCGTATCGTTTGTCAAGGAAGAAGGAAAGACAGCGACGAAGAGAAGATAAGAGAAGAAACTGTAATGATATTTGTATGCTGATTCTTATTTGTTAAAAGAAGAGAAAGAAGGCAAAGCCGAGTCGTATATCAAGAAAAGAAGGAAAGATAGCGACGCAGAGAAGATAACGAGTGAACGAAGTGATATTAAAGATAAGAAACCGCAGAATTGTTTGAGTGCAGGAAATACGAAGCTTGTTTGAAGAAAGAAATAAAAAAAAGTGCGGATATTTCAGTACATTTGCATGCTGAAAATATGACAGCCAACTGAAAGAAAATAGAGACAGTCACAGATACATACATTTCAAGAGGACCGTGTTTGAGTCCGAAGTTATCTAAAGAAAGAGGAAGAAAAGAAAGAAAAGACAGTGAAATAAGAGAGAAGGAACTGACATAAAGATAAGTTACTATATTCTTAGGCCCATGGTAGAATACGAATACACTTCTACGAATATTGTTACCACAAAAATCGTACCACATGTGCTCATAATTATATGGTTCTCTCCATTTTATTTTGTGTTAATCTCTTGCATTCGTATTCGCTTGTATTCGTTCATATTTGTTGATATTTGTCGTAAATTGTTATTTCGACTGAGTTGGTTACCCGAATATAAGTTTTGAGGTTCAAGTCATTGGACACTCTTATTCATACTCATATATATATATACATTTTTTTTATTTTAATACTTTGTTACTCATTAAAACTTTATATCAAAAATCATTTCGCCTCGTCGTTCATCCTTCAGCGCATGTGTTCATATTGAAGCAGACCTGGGAAGATTACAGTTAGATTATATCATTCAAACAATGATCTCATTTTCTTATTTTTGTTTATCATTGTCCATTTGTCATGCTCTAAGAGATAACCCATATCTGTCCATAGATGTGGAAATGTAAATATTCCTGAATTGACGTGTAATCATCTTAATGCTTATCGTCGAGGCAGGCATATGACACTATGTTGTTTGCAACAAGATTTCTAGATCATCTGGACTGAAGAGACATATTGGGTGGTACACAGAAAACTTGTAGGGCATGCAGACCCAATCAACACGATCGTGGCTAAATAGATTATCTGTCATATACCTATGAAATCGAATGCTGTTCTCAAGTGTCATCTTAGGGACCATGGACGCTGGAACGAGACGAGAAGCCATTACAAGTGATGAGAAGAGTGAGAAGGAGGCTGTCATCTGAGTAAGACTTTACAGTCACCATATATGTATGTATTAATGTGTATATGTTTGCATGTTAAATCAAATCACAAGGATTAACCAGTGGTGTCCAGTAAATTGACATGTTCTATCTGTTGGTTCAAGTGTAAATCAATAGCAGGAATAAGTAAAAAAAATATATAATAATGAAATTTGAGTCATCTAAGACGACACCATCGAGAGTATCTTCATCCATAAAAATCTTTATATTAAAGTCAAATAATCATGCTTGGCCATGAGTACACTTCCATCATCTATGCATGTATATGTGTATGTTTTGGTCTTACATTATGTGCTCATTACTTTACAATAGTGTTTTACATGATATTCAAGGACTTTGATGATAGCGTATATATACGCTATTGCACCGCTAAAAATCTATTTACTATCACAAGAATATCATCTATTTCTAAAATCGATATTTAAAGGTGGCTTCGAAGGAATAAAGACTGTAGGTTTTAGAAAGGGTCATTCTTCTTCGACCCGTTTGAACTAGACAATGGCAACTGTTAACCTGATAAGAGAATTGTTTCAAGCAGATTGGTAACTTGTGGCACATACCAAGGATGTTATGCAACCCCGAAGTGACACGTTAATCAGTGCTTGCATGACTCTAAATTATAATTGTATAATTGGACAGGGAATTTTGCTTCTGGCATTGTGGTTGTTAATGCCACATATTCCGCTTCGTATGCGAACAATATTGCTCTAGAAGACTTCTTGTTTTCCAAGAAATCATAACATTTTTAAACAATAATAAAAAACCACAACCTGTGATACTGTGTGGATCTTACGAATTTCTCCAATCAACGTCGTAAATACCTCTATAATTTCCTCATAACATAATCTCTTGGGTGCATACTGCTAGCGGAGCGGCCATGTTTGCACTGTAACAGCAGCAAGAAAACTGAAGTGATCATGCTCAAACTTAGATCATGTGACCCCAATTGTACAAACTAAAAGCAGGGATGAGCAGAAGACAATGCGGCCAGCCTAAAGATATGTTTTGGTGAAAGTGCTGATAATTTTTTTACTTGCCGTCATTTATCCGAATGTGTTGCCGTCATAATATTCATTAGACTTTTGATTATTTCTCCGTAATATTTTTCATCTACTGGTTCAGCAATGGCTTCATATATATTGATATCAATTTTGCATTCCAAATTCGATTATAATCTTGGGTCATCTCACTCGAATTGATATTAAATGTAAATTTTATACCTAGAAAGAAAAAAAATCTGTCGAGATCAGTGATTTTGAATTATTCATTTATATATTTTTACATTAATTAATGCAGAATTGCAAATTGTAGTAATGATTATTTCATCATCCCATAAGAATAAAATTAATATTCTATTCAAATTATTCTTTATGTAAAATTCAGAAAAATTTCTAAGTAGCTAGAGAAACCTAACCAGGTTAATGTCTTCAATATTTCAATTTAGCCCGTGTTTATTAAGTCTGTATCATGTTTCTTTTTAATCTCTATAAGTAACAGATCCTGAATTGGCATCTCTACTTCATTCACTTTCTCACCAACGTGACATGGCTTCCCTTTGATTTTTTTCACTTGAAATATTTCCATGGCAACAGATCTGGCGAGCTTTTTTCACTGCTTCCCCGACCACGTGAATTTATGAGTGCTACTAGATTGACATCTAGGTACCACCTGTTTAGCTATTGAAATAGCTAACTGTATCCACAGCTTCTACTCTAACAGTTTCTTTTCTTTTACTTTCCATCTGTGGAACTCTCTTCTGTTTACTTGCTCCCCTGACACCAACAATCTCCAGAAATTTAAGCGTAACGTCAATCGCCATATTCTATTTTATTAAATTCCGTTCATTTTTTCTTTTTTCCCCTTTCCTCAATCCGCGATATAGCTTGTCTTTTCACTCACTTTCACTCCCTGTAACCCCCTGAGGAGTATGTCATTCTTGCTTTGCTTGGGGTGAAATGATTAAAAAAGTTTTTTCATTATTTTCGCTTCTAGTGAGATAGACTTTTGTATGTGCGTTGTGGTGCAGTGCATATCGGCTCGGAACGAGAAATCGAGGAGCCGAGTTCGAATTCTAGCTGGATTCCTTGCATTCACTTACGCGCAAATACCCTTGGGAAAGGTATTAATTCGCCTCTCCCTCAAGTTATGGGTTAAATAATAGGACAGGTTGGGTTATATAGCCTTGGCTGGCAACCCGTCTACCCCAGAAATTAATGGCAACCTACTGCGAGAAAATCTTCTGCTCAGTCAGTCTTGTCTCTTTCAGGACATGATCGCCTAAGTGTGTATCACTTAACTGACTGACTGACGGAAATAAACTTTAGGCTCTTTTATATACACCTCGTGATCGTTCGTGGCATTTCGTGTGTGGTTTTTACGTTCATTTAGTTGACAAATAAATTCTGTTGAATAGATAAATCCATTAAATTCCTTAAACATGTGTAGGGAGAGAAAGTCTCATTACAATCTCTTCCGGCGATGTGTGAGTAAACATTAGCAACAAACCAAGCCTTGTATTATTCGTTGTCATTTTTATTATTTTAGTAATAATATAGATCCATCCACTCCTAACAAGTCTAATTAATTGATATGTATTATTCATTTTCAGAGCGTTTATTTCCCTTTTCATAACTCCATGCAATTTTATAGAATGATTTGAAGTAATACCTTTGATATAAGTATTGAATAGGTATTAAAGAAGAAGAAGAAGAAGAAGAAGAAGAAGAAGAAGAAGAAGAAGAAGAAGAAGAAAAAGAAATATGGCATAAAGATTGTAATAAATAATGTTACAATTTTTTAAAATAAATTTAACTAGAGTACTGAAAAACAGTAAAATCTCATTGCAAACAAAGAAGTGAGTGCTGGATTGCGATGTGATATCTGTTCTTCTGTATGGCAGTGAATGTTGGACGATCTCCTCAAGGATGGAGGCTTGAGGCAGCAGAAATGTGGCTTTACAGAAGAATGCTGAGGATACACTGGACTGAGCATGTGACTAACGCCGAGGTGTTGGAGAGGATGGAATCGAGGAGAAAATTCATACTTAATATAAGGAAGAAACAAATGAGGTTTCTGTGACATGTAATGAGAAAGAAGAGCCTGGAAAATTTAATACTCACAGGACAGATAGAGGGAAAGAGAGATAGGGAAAAGCAGCGCGAGACCTACTTGATAGGCCTGAGTAAATGGATGGTGGAGCGGGGTTTTGTGAGATGCCCAGAGGAAGAATGTTGAGAGCGACAAGAGACAGAACCAACTGAAAATCTATGACTGCCTGCGTCCTCAAGAGAGATGGCTCATAAAGAAGAAGAATTATTCTCATGGATGTAATTTAATTCCTGTCTTTAGCTTGAGAAACACGCGGACGTATTATACGTAAGTCTTATTATACACAAGGAAATTCACTGTCTGAAAGAGAATATAACTGACAGACATAAAGAGAGAGTTAAGAAAAAAATTAAATTAATAGAAGACAGAAAATGAAGGCCAAAGTGAGGGTAAAGAGAAACAAGAAAACAGAAAGAGAAAGATAGAGAAAAAAAAGGAAAATGATGACCGTAAAGAGGAGAAAGGAAAAGAAAAAGAGCTAAAGAAATAGACAAAAGCAATGGAAATAAAAAGGAGAGGTGAAAGATAAAAGAAGAGAAAAATAAAAAGACAAAAACCAGGAAAATAAAAAAGGGAATAGAAAAGGAATGTGTGAGAAATAAAAATTAATCGTATAAAATAGAAAACAATACGAAAAAAAAGAAAACTGAAACGCTTTGCGCATGTGTAGACACATGCGTGCTTGGTAGACTTAGTCTCGCCCACTGGAGGAGATGAACTTGAAGAAGAAACTAATTTGCTAAGAACTCGAAGAAGCCGAAATATTTCATTGAAGGGGAATGAAGGAACATATGGCAAAAATGAGTGAAAAAATAACTTTTCAAACAGAAGAAAAACGGAAAGACAGAGAAAATGAAGAAATGGAAGACATATGAGACAATAATTATAGAAAAAATACAAGAAACAACAGAAGTCATAAACAAAAAATCAAAGAAAAGACACGAAAGAAAGACAAAAGAAAGACAACTAGAGGCTTGAAAGAAAGAAACAAGGAATTAAACAAAATGAAAATCGCGGGTATATAGGGGAAAAAAAATGAGAAAAATGGAAGTCATAAAAATTTGAAAAAAATAAAGGCATAAAATAGATAAGAAGAAAGAATGAATGAAAAAACAAAACAAACGTGAGCAACAAAGAAAGAAAAGGGAATAGAGAAAATGTGAGGAAAGAAATGAAAACAAAAAATTGAGAATTGAGAAAAATTAATGAAATAAGAAAGAAACGAAATTCAGATTGAAAGACAGACGGAAAGAAATTGAATGCGTATTGGAAAAATAAGAAAAAAAAAACAACGGAAGACATAAAAGAAAGAAAAACAAAGAGAAGACAC
This sequence comes from Ascarosepion bandense, assembly GCA_037127315.1. Classification (NCBI taxonomy): domain Eukaryota; kingdom Metazoa; phylum Mollusca; class Cephalopoda; order Sepiida; family Sepiidae; genus Ascarosepion; species Ascarosepion bandense. The sequence continues at coordinate 223,567 of JBBBDQ010001274.1, read as the reverse complement.
AAAAGAAAGAAAGAAAGAAAGAAAGAAAGGGATTTATATGGGATAATAATGATAAGATAAAAACAAAAAACATACAAGAATGAAAGAAGCAAATAAACTTATAAGGAGTAAGAAAAATGAAAAAAAAAAAAGCAAAAAAAAGAAAGCAAAAAATAAAGATAAGCTCGGAAAGATCGGAATGAAGTCCCGTGGGTTTAAATCCTGAAAAGGCATCGGAACTTGAAAGAGATTGAATATGAGATACAACATTTTTTAAAGTCATGGGCCAGATGCCATTGAGAAGGAAAAAGAGACCACACACAAACAATTAATAATATGCGTATGTTTTTGGCAGAGGGACGACTAAGGCCACTCGCTAGTTGTCCACACTCATCACCTACAAACCGTAGGAATGCTAACTTATCAAGGCAGGTAGTTCTTCAGTCAGTTAAGTGCCATACGTGATACAGGCTTGGGCGATCATGTCTCGAGAGAGACATGACTGAATGGGCAGAAGATTATCTCGCAGTAGGTTGCCATTAATTTCTGCGGTAGAGTAGTTGCTGACCAAGGCTATAGAACTCAATCTGTCCTGTTATTTAACCCATAACTGAAGGGAAGAGACGGATTAATACTTTCCCAAGGGTATTTGTTCGTAAGTGAATACTAGAATTTGAACTGGAATTCGAACTTGGCTCACCGATTTCTCGTTCCGAGTCGATATCCACTGCACCACAACGCACATCCAAAATGTAAAAGGTAACATAGACACACAAGTGCTGAAGATGAAATCTTATTAAGACACTGATCAGTTTCATAAATTCTAGAGGGGGGCAAATCGAGGGGTCATCTTTTGTTCCCCCCTTCGTAGAATCGCTCCTTCAGTATTACTGTCTTTGTTTTCAACGAAATAATCCTGTCTCTCAATAAACCTGCTTAACTTTTAAAATGCGTCCTTGGCCATACCCAAAGTGCGTTCGGATCTCAGTGTTGCACTTTCTGTCCTATCTCAGAACACTTATTTAAATTTCTGCATCTATTTGATTTATACTCTACCCGACCGTTTGCATTTTATGCTACTCTTTTTTTTGATGACCATGCAGCTTTCGTGTAGTTACTTCGTTACAGCATTGAGGTCGATCCTCATGGTAGTCTTTATTTCTGTGACTGTGTATCTTGACGTAGGAAACTGAATATAGTTTTTTGTGGGGACTGAGAAAACCAACCACACAGGCCCAATTAACACCCCAAAATGAAATTAATAAAAATTCCCAGCCAGAAAAAATTAAGTCACAATATATATTAAGAATAAAAATATGCACAGAGTTTAATATTGATTTATTGATTGATTTTATTTTACATATTATTAACCATTTGCAGGTTATTTGAAGCCTGAAAATATCATTGGATGTTAATAATTTTGGGAGATAATAATGATTTTCATTGAGTTGTGGTGTAATGGATATCGTCTTGGAAGAAGTAATGGGAGAGCCGAGTTCGAATTCCAGTCGAATTTGTTTAATTCACTTACACACAAATATCCTTGGGGAAAGTTATTCATCCATCTCTTCTCCCTCCAGCTATGGGTTCTATAGCCTTCATTGCTTATCAGTCAACCGCTGACAACCTACTGCGGAAATTTCTTCTGCCAAGTCAGTCATGTCTCGAAAGAAAAATGATCGCTCAAGCGTATGGCAATTAAATGACTGAATCATTTTCCGATATAAGCTTGACTCTTTAGCCCATAGATACGGGAGAAGAGATGGATTCATACCTTTCTAAAAGGTATTTGCCCGGAAGAAAATATGTCGAACTCTCCGATTTCTCATTCAGTCGTTATCCATTACACCACCCATACATCCGAGCTTACAGCACATGCTATTCCCAAGCGATCACCCATCTAGGTACTGACCAGGCTCGACGTTGCTTCACTTTGGAAAAGAACCGGTGTATCAAAGTGATTTAGTCGTAAGACTAGAGTTTAAAATGTCTGTGTGCAATATTTTAATATTTACAAATTTGGCGCTATTCGTGATATAATTAATTTGTCAAAAATGTCAATAATCTTAATGCGTCAATTTATTTCACCGTAATGAAAAATAAAAAAACACAAATCATTTCTGTTCATTTTGCATATTATATCATGATTTTTTTGCAACTTCAAAATGACTGCTCCTTTTTATCCGAATTGTTATTGATTGATCAGTCAGTTCCACACTTATGTCTTAGTGTCGTTATTGCCTTGCGTGATTGTTATCGATTAAATTTTAAATAATTGTGAAGTAGATACACTGCTAGTGAACTGCTAGTCAGTATAATCATTTTCCTCTTCTCTCTTATTCAATAGTGTTCACGTATTTAAGAGGATAAGAACATTCCATTTCTGTATGCAGGTAGTTATACAACAATATAGAAAGTTAAGATATTAATCTCATTTGAGGATCTGATTCAGTGTCATACAAGATACTCGCTTCGACGATCATGTCTTGTAAGAGACATTACTGATTAGACAAAAGATTTCCCCACAGAAGTTTGCCATTACTTTACGTTATAGGAACCAATCTGTCACACTTTAACTCATAGCTAGAGGGAGAAGAAATTAATTAATTATATTATTAAGTAGTAATTACTGGGGGATCTGTTTATTCCTTAATGATAGTAAAAAATAGATCCCCTACTTTATCGCCAGTGAAAACTTTAATTGTTTCCATCTATTATATTCAGTCAGTCAGTTAAGTGCCATACGAAATACACGCTTAGACGATCATGTCTTGAAAGAGATTGACTGACTGGACAGAAGATTTTCCCACAGTAGTTTGCCATTATTTTCTGTTGTAGACTGGTTACCAAACGAGGCTATAGAACCCAACCTATCCTCCTATTAACCTATAACTGGATGGAGAAGGGTATTTGCACGTATGTGAATGCAATGAATTAGACTGGAATTCGAACTCGGCTCTCCGATTTATAGTTCCAAGTCGATATCTCCTGCGCCACAACGCACATAATTTCTATAAGAGAAATTAAACTCACATTTTTGGTTGACTAAATTAAATCTGTATCTAGTGCTAGGAAGGGATTTAGAACTCATGGCTGGATGAAACTGTAAATTCTTTGCTAAGAGTTTCTTCGCTCGCATTTTTCGCGTGTAGAACTCTCTTCTAATCTCTTGCTTTCCAGTCAACTTTGTTCTTCAAAAAAGTAAATCGTTATCTTCCGTCTTCTTAATTCTTGTACTTTTATTATTTTTCCCCTTAATAATGTCTTTATTTTTCTCATATTTGTTCGTACTCAATAACACTTTGTTTCTTAATGGCTTTATTGCCTTGCTTGGCGTGAAATGATTAAAAATCACCCAGTAAAAAGGTACCACACACGAATTCCATTTCCGAGTGAATGAAAGTATCAGGTTCTTTTAATAAGAAACGGACTAACAGACTAAGTATAACTATAGCATCCGTAGATCAATAATATTTAAATTGAAAAAGTTCCTTTATTTTTCTTATCCATTTTACAGATTAACTCAATCAATGAATTGCTGCAGAGCAATAAGTATTTAACATTCCACTGTCTTCATAAACCCATTCATGAAACTCAACCAGTTCACCTGAATTAGGAGGTAAATTTGTTATAATAATTAACGAGAAAAAATAATTAAAATCTCACTTTTGTGTAGTTTTGTTTCTTTTCTGCGGTCTTTGCAGAGTTTTTACACACTATTCCCGTACAACAACAAAGAAACTTAACTATGATTCATTAATTTAGTTGGTTGATTGATTTATTCATTTTATATGCTTTATCAACCCTTTACGAGTTATTTAAAGCCAGAAAATATATATTTTTTTTTAATCATATCACCCCAAGCAAGGCGGTAACGCCACTGATGCGCAGGGGGCTACGTAAGGGTAAAAAGAATGGAAAAGAGAAAGCCGGAAACCACATCCTAAACAGGAAACAAGGGATGAGCCTCTTCACCTGTTCAATAGATGTGGGTGGAGTGTGAACCGGGCGATAGTTTAGTCTATCTACTCCAATTGAAAAAAAATAATAAAAAAGGAAAAGAGTGAAAAGATTGGAAAAGAGAAAACCGGAAACCGCATCCTAAACAGGAAACAAGGGATGAGCCTCTTCACCCGTTCAATAGATGTGGGTGGAGTGTGAACCGGGCGATAGTTTAGTCTCTCTACTCCAATTGAAAAAAAATAATAAAAAAGGAAAAGAGTGAAAAGATTGGAAAAGAGAAAACCGGAAACCGCATCCTAAACAGGAAACAAGGGATGAGCCTCTTCACCTGTTCAATAGATGTGGGTGGAGTGTGAACCGGGCGATAGTTTAGTCTATCCACTCCAATTGAAAAAAAAATAATAAAAAAGGAAAAGAGTGAAAAGATTGGAAAAGAGATTTTGAGATTCATGCTTTACGCAGTCATCAGGAGCATACACCTGATGTTTGCCTAATGCATAGGTATGTGAATTAATAAATATACATATAGGTATACACGTATATATAAAAATATCATGCGGGTGGCACGACACTAAGTTTCATACACTTTGATGACCACATGATACCATAGAAAAATACTTACTCAAATACTTAGACCCAGAGTAACAGAGGTTCCCCTATACGTTTGTTTGTTTCTTTCACACACTCTTTCTTTCTTTCTTTCTTTCTTTCTTTCTTTCTTTCTTCGCAAATATTGAAAAATAATAATAATTATGAACTAACCACCTTTGAATTAAACTCAAAAAGTTTTAATTTTAATTTTTTTAATTTTTTAATTTTAAATTTTTTAAATTTTTTAATTTTAATCTTTTTATCTTCATTTAATGTTTGTCTATTTATATTATACACTTAAAAAATTAAAACATAATACCATAAATTTAACTTGTATGAACATCGAGTGAAATTAGTTTCAAATCACTTCAACAGTCATTTTGTAATATGCATCTGATGATTACGTAGTGCATGAAACTCCGAGTAGTACCACCGACGTAGTATAATATGCATATTTATTAATATATTGGGACCTAGATGTCGTTCCCAGTACTGCGTGCGTGTAGTTTCAGAAGGTAACGCATCTATAAGGAAGCACTATCAGTTTAGTACCATACCTGATACACGCTTTCGGCGATCATGTCTCGAAAGAGACATGACTGACTGAGCAGAAGATTATCCCGCAGTAGGTTGCCATTGCTTTCTGCGGTAGACTGGTTGCCAGCCAAGGCTATAGATCCCAATCTGTCCTATCATTTAACCCATAACTGGAGGGAAGAGATAGATTAATACCTTTTCTAAAGGTATTCGTGCGTAAGTGAGTGCAAGGAATTCAATTGGAATTTGAACTCCGCTAGCCGGTTTGTCGTTCCGAGTCGATATCCACTGCAGCATAACGCAAGGAAGTACTATACGCAATTTTAAAATTCAGTAGATGGCAGTTCTCCGAAGTGTAAACAACTTTGTTTTTCATAGCGTTAAACATGTCGGAATTCGTGCCAAGGAAACTGTATTTGCGGGGAATCTGCAGCTGAAGAACACATAATTCTTGTTGTGACTTACGGCGACTATGCTCTCAACAACAAACAGAGATTGATTTAGACATTTCAAAAATAATGATTTTGATGTTGAAGATAAAAAAAAACACTCTGGCGCCCCGAAAAAGTTTAAAGACAAAGAATTGAAGACATTACTTCATGAAGCTCATGTCAGTCGCAAGCTAAATCATTAGGAGGTGATTAAACAACAGTTTGGAAACGTTTGAAAGCATTAGGAATTATAAAAAAAAACAAGGACATTAGGTGTCGTACGAGTTGAGGCCGAGAGAACGGCACCTCGTCACGTGTCAACAGCTGATTCAGTGGCAGAAAAGGAAAGACTTTTTGCTTCGTATCCGCATCAACATCAGCGGCAAATCCGAATATGCATGGTTCGAAGCTTCTGCTCTGCATTTAGTAGGATGAGCTGAGTATAATTTATTATGAGTAGCTCAAACCGACCGAAATCATCAGGGGAATTCGCTATCGACTACAATTGATGCATTTGAGCCGAGTATTGAAGAAAAACGGCCGCTATACGACCAGAGAAAATACAACATGGAAACGCTAGGCCAAATGTTGCAAAACGGAGGAAGACCTGAAACGCTTAAATGGGAAGTCCTACCTCATCCGCCATATTCGTAGACATTGCTCCGATCGATTATCACATGTTCCGATTGATGGCACATGGCCTGACTGAGCAGTACCTTCATTCTAATGAAGATACCTAAAAGTGAGTTGGCTCGTGGTTAGCCTCAAAAGACGTGTCATTTTTCCAACGTGGAATTCAAATGCTGCCCGAAAGATAGGAAAGATTAGTAGCAAACAATGGACAGTACTTTCAGTAACATGATTCTTACTAATTTTTGTAAATAAAACATTCTTCTTCTTCTATGTGTCAAGTTCCTTCAGAACGTAGGCGATCATGGCTTTCCACGTCTTCCCCCTATCCCTGGTAGCTCTTAGCACACTTTCTCCTGTTATCCCACCCAAACCTCGCTCCGACATTCACCTGCTCAGGCCCTTCAAATATGTTATCCCCAGCTTTCCTCTGTCTCTCTGACCTATGAGTATCAGATTCTCCAAGCTTTCCTTTCTCATCACATGTCCCAAGTACTCCAGCTATCTTTTCCTCATGTTTAGTATTAATTTACTTGTCGTTTCCATCCTTTCCAAAACCTTATCATTGCTCACATTCTCGGTCCATGATATCCGCAGCATCCTTCTGTAGAACCACATTTCAATAGTTTTGCCTTCATCTTTGATGATATTGTCTAGCATTTACTGCCATATTGAAGAAGTACTCTCTTCTTTGTTTCTAGCGAAATTTTCCTGTCTTTCAATACACTGCTCAGCTTCTTGTATGCGTTCTTGGTCATTCTAATTCGCCTTCAGATCTCAGTGCCCTACTTTCCGTTTTCCGTTAGAACCCTTCCAAAGTACTTGAATTACTTTTCATAAAAAATTCAGCGAGAACTTTTTAAGGTCCTAACGTATATATATATATATATATATATATATATATATATATATATATACGCATCGATCATTCTCCAATGAATTAGAGCACTCTGCCTATTGGACGTGTATAATGATAATATATATGCTAAATATAGCCATAGCCCAGAGGTAGAATCGCCGACTGACGCACATTCGGTCGGGTTTCAATCCTGGGTTAAAAGCGGAGTCTAACCGTACTGATGAGCTGTGATACAGCGAAACAGATCTGTCTGCGGATGACCATATATATATATATATATATATATATATATATATATATATATATAATTATGTAATGAATTTCCTGTTTCCTACCATTGGCGTGTTTCAGGTAAGGATTTGATTAATATTATTCTTACCATAGTCTCTACTTGATAGTGTTTATGAAGTCATCCAATGACCTGAAGAAGGAAACCCTTTGGATGACCGCTGAATTACATTACTCAAAATTATCTTTATCTAACGCATTTTAAAAAGAAGATAACTTTGACGTATAAAGCATGTACTGCGCTAAATACTTTTGAAGTATATACGTTTTCATTTTTTTATCTTAGACTTCATTCAAATTACTTTTTTAACAATTCATCCCAAGCAAGACAATAAAGTCACTAAGCTACATGGAGATACTGGGAATGAAAGAGAATGAAAAAGAACCGGAAACCTAGTCTTAGGCAAAAATCAATGGATAAATCATTGCTCTTATTCAAAAGTTCCAGGTGGAGTGTGAACCAAAGTGACAAGAATACATGATTACACCAAATGTTTTTGCCATTCCAATCTGAATTTGGATTCTGATGCATCGATTTGTTATTCAAAAGAGTTCTTCTTTTAATCTTTTCGCTAATCTCACTTTCGGAAACCATTTGTTACATCGCCACCAGATATAACAAAAAGCAGACTGAAACGTAAAACATATTTATCGAATGCAGAAGAGAATCTAACAAGAATGAAATGCCAGTTATCTGAAAGATTTCAGATTAATAAAAACAGACACTTGTCCAACTGAATCAGTTATCCATTAATAGCTTGGAAGATAGATGCAGAGATAAAATATCATAGTGAAAAGGTTGATTGAATGCTTATTTTACATCATGACACATCACATCTAAGCAAAATATATTTAAACTGGAAAAAAAAAAGTATACGCCACAATTTCACTGTTGTCTCTAATCTGGATTTACGGTGAGTGTTAGAGAAAAAAAATGTGGCATTAATATTCCTAGGGCATCGCTGATTTTACAAGTATACAAAGATACCGACTACAATGAAATTAAGCATATAGTAACAGTACTATTTTATAGTATTTTTCCGATGAAACAATGTTGATAATAATTTGTACATTAATACGCTAGTCACCCTTGATCGACAGGCCAACAGGGATGAACACAGAAATTAAAATGGAGAAAGAGAATGAAGGTGATAGAGGGGCGTAGAGAGACAAAAAAGAAAGAATGCGACGCAGAGTGGGATTGGAAGAGGTAATGTTATATAAACGAAGTTGTTTGTCGTGATAGACCGAATGTTTCCTTGAAGAAAAATTCGCGCTTGTTCTGCAAC
>JBBBDQ010001274.1:57500-210000 GCA_037127315.1 Ascarosepion bandense | reverse complement strand
TTATTATCACAGTGTGTAATACCCACTAACAAAAGTGACGAAAAGTAAAAGAAAAAAAACTCTAAATGAATTTGGCCAGAGTAATAAGAAAGAAAAATTACAAATTCACAGCATCCCTGATACGTGCGCATGTGTAATCGCACAAACATTACAAACTTAATCTAATAACGTCCTAAAGAACGAAACATGTCACAAGAAAACTTTTTCCATGTTATATATATTGAGCCTCAGGGGAGGCGCTTCTGGCCAAGTATTTGGGCTTCTCCGTAGCGCATAGCTGTCTACGAATACCGAATTCCCGCGAATAGCCTCATCAAACTCATTTTGACTACTCATCAGGATTAGGGTGTGCTTTCACAGCCATCTCTGCCACACACATATATATATATATATATAGGCATGTACGCATCGCTCATTCACTAATGAATTAGTGCACTCTGGCTATTGGGCGTGTATAATGATAATATACATGCTAATAGTCTGCCTTCTTCTGCCGTGCGCAACGCACATCTAACGTATAATATATGTAACGAGAAAATACATGAGTATTTTATGAAAACAATGGAGGGCCATCTTAAAGGACTTAAATTATATACCTATTTGCATACGTAAACTCTTACATGCACATCCCTGCATGGAACGACATAAGTTCATACATATACATACACTTATATATGCATAGATACTCACATACATACCCCACATATAAGTAGATGCTTGTTGAACCTGGAAATTGTTGTCCTTGGCGTAGAACCGCTGCCCAATGACCATTCACTGTGCATTGAGCAAGAGTGTTATAACTCAGACCTCATATATATATATATATATATATATATATATATATATATATATATATATATATATATAATTCGTATATGGGTTGAACCAATGAGTAAGTGACTGTATCCGAGCTGCCAAGTTGGGATCGATCACATTGCAGATTCTCCACTGAATTTTGTCAAGGACCCCTAGATGGATAGCAGGAGAACCCGACCGAATATGACAGCAGTATTCAATGCACGGGCGGATCGTAGATTTGTATATGTGCAGGATTGTTTCAGCCGGAAAAAAAATTCCTGGCCCAATACAGACAACCGATCTTCTTAGCAACGGATTTAGCTATGGATTCTATATAGACATTCTACTTGAGGTCTGTTATGAGAGTTAACCATACGAGGCGCAGTGTTTTAATTTCAAGGAGACTAGACTAATCCATGCTAATGGAGGTGGAGTAGGAACGACTGTCCGTGGTGGTTAATAGAAAGCAGATTCGTTTTAGAAGCATTAAAATTCACGAGCCATTTCTTACCCCAGTTCACCACAGACTGGAGGTCCTTTTCAAGCCCGGCGGCGAGGTTTGCTTTGTCTGCTTTGGCAGACTTTTGATCGAGGCGAGATTAAACGGAAGTGTCGTCAGCATATATGCCTACTTGGGATCTTATTATATCGGGGAGACCGTTAATATAAATAAGGAAAACTGTAGGACCTAGAATAGAGCCTTAAGGCACACCCTGTAGATGTAGAGAGACAGTAGTTATAGAGTTTTGAGAGAACAGAGGAGAGTTCGGGGGAGAAACTCTTCAAGACAATGTAGCCTCCGCTCGCTTTATGAGGGTCAAGCTTTGAAATTTTTTTAAGACCATCGAGAGGGTGATATGTATGTCAGTCAGTTGGGCTTGGGTTCGGGATAGGAAGTCGAGTACGGGAACTTCAGACGAGTCCAATATCGAAGTATTAAAGAATCTTCGAGCGAAGCACTTAGCTATATCTGTTGAAGAGTAGTCTTTGGAACCAAACTTACGGGATGCTATGCGCTGCTTCATTCTGGCTGCAAACAGCAACTTGGCTTCTGTAAGTATCCTCTTCCACTCAATGCGAGCATTGGCAAAGAGGCACCTGTTATTGTCCGACGCGTGACTTCAATAAAGCAGGAAGAAGTTATTTCGATGTGCGATGGCGGTCAAGCAAGCAGGAGAGAACATCTATCTGGCTGGGATGAAAGCATCGATTCCAGCCTTAACCTAAGAAGAGACCTAAGCCGCACAGTCCTCAACGGGGAGACTAAAGACTTTGTTCCAAGGGACGTCCCAGAGGAAAGCGTGGAATGAATCGCAATCAGCTCTTTGGCAGCAGTAGGATATTCTTCTATTCCGAGATTCTTGGGTGGTGTTGGAGTGGAAGGAGATGTTAACGAAAACCACCGCATGGTCAGAGTTTCCGAGGGGGCAGAGTTACTTGGCATTGCAAGAGTCAGGGATGGAGGTAAAACGGAGATCTAACAGTGAGTCAGGTCTGCTAGGGTTATTAGAGAAACGCGTGGGGAACACCACTTGCGTAAGAAACTGAGTGATTGAGAAATTCATGGTGTGGACACCAGCAAAATCAGTGGCAGAGTTTTCCAGCCACTTAGCGTAGTGGGCGTTAAAACCGTCAAACGGGCAGCTGGATGAGAGGAAATGGCCTTGTCAATATTATTAGAGACGCTGTCAAGAATGAAACAGTCGAGAGTTGAGGGGGAGCGGTAGAGGAAGAAGAGATAGCTAACTGAGCAAAGTAAGGACGAACGGAAACAAATAAGAATGATCAAGAGATTCAAGAGATATCACCCTAGCTAGAAGGAGGTGTTCAATGACGTAGACAGCAAGCCCATGCATGTCTACATTGAAATCCTTCCTGAACATGGAAAGGTAACCAGGGACGTAGAATTCAGAAGATATATATATATATATATTAAATTTGTTTATATTTAAAATTAATTTAATTTTCAATTGTGACACGGAAATTTCTGTTTCGAAATTTTACCTCTTCATCAGGCAATATTGACTAATTGTTGCTAAAATGATTTACACCTGATTGTAGAAAGCAATACGTTTGCTATTTAAAGTGTTAATATAAAAGGGAGAAGAGGGAAGAATTGGATTTTATGTGTGTGTTTAATTTAATTAATCAGAATGATGTTCAACTTTTAAATTTGAAAATATAGGTATATGTTTGGGAAATATAGGCTTTCTTGTTTGATCCTTAACAGGAAAGTGTCACTCTATTGAGCCGCCGTCTAAACTACTCTCTTCCGGTGCGATGTATCTATGAATTATTTGAGTGAAATCGGACAATTATAAAAAAAAAACAATAACAAAAAAGACTCTTTTATTTATGTTAATCATGGTTAATATGTATTAGAAGTAAATGAATTCCTAATTTCGTTTATAACTTTATAATGCGTTAAGTGTTATCCGTGATATACGTTTGGGCGATAATGTCTCTTTCGAGACATGAGTGATTGGGCAGAAGATTTTTCTGCAGTAGGTTGCCATTATTTTCTGCAGTAGATTGGTTTCCAACCAAGGCTATAAAATCCAATCTGACCTGCTATTTAACCCATAGTTGGAGAGATAAGTTGTGTATTAATACATTCACCAATGGTAGTTGCGCGTAAGTGAATGCAACGAATTCAACTGGAATTCGAAATCGGCTCACCGATTTATCGTTCAGAGTAGATATCCTCCGCACCACAATGCATCCCCATTATAATATCATTATATTATTATGCAATCCTTTATAATATTTTTCCATATTTTATTTTTATTAACTTTCAGAACCCTATTAATAATAAATACACAAAAACGCATCTTTTGTTATCCTACCTGGATATCATTGCATGGCGTTTCATAAAAACGAAGGTTTATCGCCAGAAAATCAATAGTTTAGCTGAGTTTAAAGGACGCATTCAGTTAACAACACAGGAGATAAATCCTGAAATGTTTCAAAATGTGTTTCACAATACGAAGGAGAGATTTGAACTTTGCAGAGACACAGGCGAAGCACATGTGGACAATTTTTAATAAAGTTTTCGCGTAAGATTTATGAATCTATTTGTTTTGTATCATAATTAAGTAATCAACATAAAGCTGTGTCATTCTTTTTTAGTCTTCCCGATTTCCTTCAAACAGATCAGTGGACCTCAAACTTTTTTACCCGTTGACACCTTTTCCTTTTTGAATGGAGCCATTAGACCAGGGTTCTCAATAAGGGTAAACATGGATCCTTTTGTTTCTTTGTGTCACTGCCCAATGGGTGAGTAGCCAGAAATAAAACCTTGCTGTGAAGCAGATTAGGAATGATAGTCAAAAGAAATAAAAAAGAAATCCTAATTATAAAAAAAAAGATTACTCTCTGTTATGAGGATGCATTTATATATAAAAATAATACTAATAATATCTAAAAAGTTGTAGTAATGGATTCTATTGAGTCCTACTTTTTATTACAAAAAAGTTTTAATTCATGAAGTAGTTATTAAATAGAGAAATAAGGAATAGAAAGTTTTGGAAGTTTGTAGAATGTTCGAGTAAAATCGAGAGTATTTTAAAGGTTTCTAGAATATGCAAATTAGGTGTTATCTTCTATAAAAATAGGTTTTGGGAAGAGAGTAGATAGTTGTTAACAGGATTTGCTGACATTATCAACTCCGACCCGATTCGTGGATTGGTGCATCCAGCAGAAAAAATCCCCAAGAAAAGTTGCCGACCAACTAAAACCTAAAAGAGAACATCATGGAACTAAATGGGTAAATAGATATTTTTGACTTGTTCATTGACCATAATGGAAATTATTCTTTATAAACACATTTGAGGACTTCCATAAAGTATAGCACTTAAACTACTTCACTAAGTTAATTGGGTATAAATACTTGACTCTTTATCTTGTAGCAGCTACAGATCTATTTCCTTTAGCGAATCAATGCCCCCGACGGGAGATTCGGTCACTCACTGACCAATCAACGGGCGGAGCGCATTGATTCCTCTCTAGAACTATTTTTCCTAGTCCCTGTTTGTAGAACAGAGGAAAGCCAGAGAGCCATTAGCCTGTGGCAGTAACGGACGCCTCTCTCACATCGCTGCCACTGATTCCCCATGGAATGCTTTCGTGGAAGACGCTGCTGCTAGCTTCACCATGGACACTTACATACTATCTGCTGCTAGCTTCACCATGGACACTTACATACTATCTGCTGCTAGCTTCACCATGGACACTTACATACTACCAATCTTGTACGTTTACTATGTAATAAACCATTCTTTGTTGTTATTCTAAAAGCAAGTTTCGTCATCCATTTGTGTGCCTAAAAAATATAGTGTTGGGGAAATTAAGCATTTCCCCATAACTCCTATAAAAATGGTGACCCAGCGGCAGCGATGTGAGAGAGGCGTCCGTTACTGCCGCGGGCTAATGGCTCTCTGGCTTTCCTCTGTTCTACAAACAGGGACTAGGAAAAATAGTTCTAGAGAGGAATCAATGCGCTCCGCCCGTTGATTGGTCAGTGAGTGACCGAATCTCCCGTTGGGGGCATTGATTCGCTAAAGGAAATAGATCTGTGGCTGCTACAATCTTTCCCTTCTCTCCTCGTAACACTCGCCAGTTGTAAACTCTGTTTCTGTTTTGAATGCAAAAAATTGTAAATTTTGTATATATCTTATTTTTTGTTCATCGTAAATTAAATATTTGTCTGTGATTTAACTCTGAGTTTTGTCAGTCATTTTTTTTTGTTTTGTTACACTTAACTCGTAACACTCAAACAGACTTGAGACTTTATTGTAAGGAAGGCAGTATATTAAAGGTAACCTTTAATATACGACACTGCAAATTGTCAAGCTTTTTCTTCTACCTCATTGCGATAAAAAAGAAAGCTACGTAAATATTTCCACCATTATATGGTGTAAATTATTTTAGAAATTCCATTCTCGTTAATATCAACCGTTCAAAAGTAGAATAGTCAAATTCGACAACTTAATAAGCAGATTCGCTTACACGCAAATACCCTTGAGAAAGCTATTAATCCATCTCTTTTCTCCAGTTATGAGTTAAATAATAGGACAGATTTGGTTCTATAGCCTTCGCTGGCAACCAGTCTACTGCAGAAAGCAATGGCAACCTACCGCTAAATACTCTTTCTGCCCACTCAGTCATGTCTCTTTTGAGACATGATCGCCCAAGCGTGTATCACGTATGGCACTTAACTGACTGACTGAATGAGCAGATTAAGATAGATAGATAGATAGATAGATAGATAGATAGATAGATAGATAGATAAAAAAGGAAACAACAAGGAAATCAAGAGATGTGATAAATTTCTACGAATCGCGCATAAGAAAAGATGAAATCTCATTTGAATAAGTATTCGTGGAATTAATCGAAATTTGGTGGGGCGATTTTCGGATGTCCGATTCAGGTGGACGAAATCGATTAGTCTGCGAATATAAATGATTTGACGATCAGTTCTTGTGGGTCGAGAGTGAAGGTGGTGGCTAAACTTTTGGCGTTTGCCTCCACTGGACAACAGAAAGATTTAATAGACATTGAGACCGACCAGATTTTTACAACCCTACGTCAAACGTTCGTGATTGAACGAAATATTCGCGAGAAACGAGATAACATGCTACCTTCATTTCCATTATCTCATTCTGCGTCTCTTTCATTCTTGTCATCTCTCCCACTACCAAACATGTGCGGAGATATCACATGTACATGCGGAAATATATTTGTAGGCGAATGTTTGAAAATGCTCTCTTTTAAATCAACATATTTTTAAATTGCGGATATAACTTGCTACGTTTTTAAAGGTTTACTATGATGAGTGTGCAAATGTTCCTAAAGTTCTTCTGAAACATGAAATTAAATTCAAGGTAGAAAAGTAAGCTCTTAAATTATAGTTTTTAATGTTTCACCCAATTTTAAAAAGCGTTTATGATGCATCGAAGTTGGGGTTGACTGAACAAACAAATACTTTTACGATGTTGTCTTATAAAATAACGTGTTCAAATAGACACATCATCGTGCAATGACTAAGTACTAAAAATGTCATTCAAATAGGCTAAACCCCTGGTTTTTGGTAAAATAAAATAAAAAGCACGGTAGTACCGTTCTTTACATTAATTTCGGGAAAAATAACACTTGGCCGTATATAAAAAGTTCACTGTACAATTTTCAGTCATATCCTTTTGATGGAAATATGTATGCACATCTAACACACACACACACACACACACACACACACACACACACACACACATATATATATATATATATATATATATATATATATACTGATTTAAATATAAGGATCAAATTTCCCTTTATTATTAAAATAAATAATACAAAAGTATCTCGTTAAAAAAAAGTTGGGGATTTAAGGCGCCTTTCGGCCGATATTTCGTCAGAAAATTAATCGTCGGCAATATAAAACAAAGAAGATGATAAAGAAATTGTTATTAACGACCGATGTGAAAAACTAAATAAAAACTTATGAGTACTAAATAGTATTTGTACACAAAAGTTTTTTTTAACATTGGTCGTTAATAAAAAAATTTTTTATCAACTTCTTTAGTAATTTAATACTGCCGACAATTAACTTGCTGACAAAGTGTAGGCCGAAAGGCTCTTTAAATCCCCCTTTATTTAAACGAGGTACTTTTGTATTTATTTTAATAATAAAGGGAAATATGATCCTTATATGTAAATCAATTTTGTCTTTGTGTGGTAGTAGAAAGAACCTGTTTATATATATATATATATATATATATATATATATATATAAACCGTAAGGAGTCATCTACAGAGCAAAAGTAAAAAGATAAAATACACTCAGGATCTATTGAACGCAGGTTTAAAACACGATGGAATAATCACAAATTTACATTCAAACTAGAAAAACTTGAAAATAGCACCAAACTAGCTAACTACATATGGAATTTTTTTTAAATGGCGGAAACCCCAACATAACATAGCAAATATTTTTCAAATATCCAAACCCTGCAACGGTGGTGACATCTACAGATTGTTCTAAAAAGAAAGGGTGGATATAGTATTATTTTCAGGACGACAAAAGCTACTATGAGACTAAGAACTACAATTATAATTACTTAGAGCCAAACCCGAAGCAAAAACTAAAATAAAAGGGCTGAAAAAAAAAAAAGACATACAGGCAGATAAACAGACACACACACAAACATCTTGCCTTATATATATATATATATATATATATATATATATATATATATATATATATATATATTATCGATTTTCTGCACTATTTTAAGAACTGCAACCTTAAAAATTCTGAATATCGTTTCTTATGTCTTTGTCTATGAGTGTATCAAATTTGATTAAAATCGGACCACTCCTCCCATAACCCGATTTTTTCGATTATCGATTTTCGATATTTATCGGGCGTACCTCGAGACAAAACCTAGCTAAGAACACTCGCAGACGCTTATAGTACAACTGTGTAAAATTTCAAGAAAAATGGTTCAGTAGTTTCGGAGTTTATAGGTAACGGATACACAGACACAGACACACACACACATACACACAAAGTCCCATTTATCAATAAGTTTATATATATATGTACTAGTGTTACAATTATAATATAATAATAATAATACTATTTATATCATATTTTGCATTAAATTTAAAATGTAAAAAGTAAAATTTACCATTTATTTTTATACCGTAGATGCAACACATTATTTTTAAATTAAATACAATTTTAAATTTCCATGTCATGTTTTTCAAAGAAAACAAACGAATTGCATTACTGGTTAATACTCACGATTCCATTAACGTATGTTAGTGATATATCTAAACCATAGACGCTATGTATCGATCTAAGACGTTAACTTTAACCTCCTTTCTCCTTATACTTTTCGTTCTCTTTTTCCTTTTAAATTTTTTTATATTTTTCTTTTTTTTTTTTAAATTTTTTACCGGGGAAAATGCTGTTACAAATATCTATTCTCGATATGGGCATGTGAGCGTCTATAAGTGACTATTTTCTGTATGATTTTGGGTCTGAGAAGCGGCTGTTTGGCTGCGAAATACCTATTACCCATGGATTTGTAGAATATCCAAAAATGTTTTCAAGATTATATTACTCCGTTAAATTTAATAAAAACTTTAAAAATCTATCTTTTCGTTCTTTACTGCTCCTTCTCCTCTCCTGATTGTTGCATGCTAGATAGTCTTTCAGACAATATGGACAAAGCCATTTCCCTTCACCTATTTGCTAATATATTTGTGTTTGATGACTTCAACCCACATCATACCAAGTGACTGGAAAACTTCTTCGTTTGTGATAGATTTATTCACACGTTTCCCCAGTAACCATAATGGACACGCTTCTCTTCTAGATCTCTTCCTTACTTCTATCCCTGACTCTTGCCACGTTATGCAGCTCTGCACTCTTGGCAACTCTAATCATGCTGTGATGTCTGTAAATATCCCTTCATATTTTTCCTTCATTCAGGAACCTCATATCAGCAGAATATCTTACTGTTATCAACGAGCAAACTAGGATTCATTCCGTTATTTCCTTTGCGATGTCTCTGAAATAAAGTTTTTGTCTCCCTGTTCAAAACTGCGCCTCTGAGGTCTCCTCCATGGTGAAAGCCAGCATTTATGCTTTAATATCAGCTATAAAATTTTGACTTATGCCACGGCCATCTCCTTGATTCTCTCTTGCTTGCTCGGCTGCCATCGAACACAGGAAGTAGTTCTTCTGGCTTTACAAGAGCAACGCGTCTGATCACAATAGACACCTATTTATCTCCGATCGTATTGAATGAAAGCGTGTTGTAAATTATAATAAGCTGTTGTTTGTAGCGTAGAGCATATTGCAAGTTTGGTTCCAATGATTACTGTCGGCTCTGCAAGAGTGTGATGAAAAACAGAAAGGCATGGTCGAGTGCTTTGTTCGTAAATTCTCTTCGAACTCCATGCTTGACTCGTCGAGAGCATCTACACCTAATTTCCACCTAGAACTCACCTAGAATTTCTCATCTGAGTAATGTATACATAACCCCGTCTCTGTCATCCTCCTAAATAAATATGCCCTGAGCTGTCTCTAGTCTTCTCTCAGCGCTATAACTTTTGTCTCGCTGCTTCTTGCTTTCCTGCTTGTTGGAAGTCCTCCTCTGTAGTTCCTGTTTTTAAAAACTCTGGGGAACACTCTGATTCCTGTAATTATCGCCATAGCAGCATCTTACCACTTTTTGACAACATATTCGAGGCTATTATTAATGCAAAAATAGTTAGGCATCTTATATCTCACAATTTTCTCTCTGACAAAAAATATGGCTTCCGCTTCGCTAGGTCTTCCTCTGATTTGCTAACGACAATCATTGAATATATATACCAGACTCTTGATAAGAACGGAAACGCTTGAGCTGTTGCTCTAGATATCTCAAAAGAATTTAACAAGGTTTGATATGCAAGCCTTCTGTGCAAGCTGCAGAGCTATGGATTTCTGGACAAATATCTGATTTACTCAAATCGTTCTTATCAAATCATGAAATGAACGTTGTTTTAAACAGACAAGCTTCCAGACCGTTTCATACGAACACGGGCTCAAGGCTCTACCCTAGGTCCTACGCCTTTTCTGATCATCATTAATGATTTTGGTGTAATCAGTTCCTAAGACGGCATCTATACAGATAACACCACCATTAGGAAAGGAAATCTCAATAGGAAATCTGCCAAGGCTGAGAAAGTTAACCTGGTTGCTGCTCTTCAAAAGAACCTCCAATCTGTGATTGAATGGGATAGGAAACGTTTCGTAAATTTTAATGCCTCCAAAACAAACTTTCCTGTCTACTATCAGTATAGATATCGCTAGTCTCCTAAAGATCAACACACTGCGTCTCCTTGGCTTTGCTTTCTCTCTCTCTCTCTCTCTCTCTCTCACTCTCACTCTCTCTCTCTCTCTCTCTCTCTCTCTCTCTCTCTCTCTCTCTCTTACAGTTTCTGGGAGAGCACACTTGATTTAGCGGGATCAACAGAGGGCAGCAAGTTAACCAGTGCTACACTTTTCAGACACATTTCAAAAGTGCTGTATGCCGGGGGAAACAACTTATTACTCTCAAACATTCGTTAATACAATATTTAGCCTCACGCAAAAAGAATAATTCTTCAAATCCAAAATGTGTTCAAATATCTCACAAAGTGTTGATCCTCAATCCATGAAAAAACAAAACAGAACTACACTTGAAAATAACCCTGTGTTTGGCAGGATAGGTTGTGTGTCGTTTCTCATGAAGTGTTCGACCAAAACGAAGGAGTAATATGATGAAAAATGTCCATCATTAGTTAATCATAAATTCTTATTACTCTTATATATTTCTATAATACTAAGAGTAGTCAATGAATCATGCATATCACTGAATGTCAAAAATATATAAAGAGGACAGATTAATTAAACACTTCATTGGCTGCTATTTTATTTGAGAATTCTTTATCGCCATTTTATTGAATTTCCTTACAATTTTCAAGACTTTGTTTTATTGTATTTGACTATGAAAATCGCATGTTCTCTTAGAACGTGACTAACCGAGGTTTATTTTTCAATATAGTTCACGTTACAGTCCACACACATCCTTTATCGGTGTTGAAGTTCTTGAATCCTATTGGTGAAGGTTTCATCCTGTTGTTCAAAATATTCATCAACAGTAGATATGATGTCATCTTCACTGCGATATTGGTTCCCAGCCATGTTGGGGAACAAATAATAGTCAAATCAAGAGAATAAGAGGATTGATCAACGTGTTAAAATCCACATGTCATGCACAAACCTTTTCATCAGTTGTTCTGGGAGTTTGGTCATGATCACCTTACGCAGATGCATCAACAGTTAAGTGCAGTACCCACCATTGAAGATAGTCAATAAGCACCATGGCTTTTGCATCCTAAAAACTGAGGCCATCATCTTCCCTACAGATATATCGTCTTTAGTCTTCTTTGGAACAGAGAAGGGGTATAGGTTTTCACTACATAAATGGTCTCTGACTGAAAGTGATGAAGCCAACACATATCCTGGGTTAGGACATTTTTAAGGAAATCAGCTGGATCGACCTTAAAGAATGGCAGATTTTCCCTCCATGTTATCAGCCTGGTACACTTTTGATCAGGTGACAGATGTCATGGCATCCACCGAGCAGAAACCTTTGTTATGCCAAGTTCATTATGCAAAATATACTAATAGGATTGGCTTGTGGATTTATAGTCAATCATCTACCCTTTTCAAGGCCCTCTCTCACTCTCTTGCTCTTTCTCTTTCTCTCTCTTCTGTCCACTAAATTAAGCTGTCTTCTTCTTCTTCTTCTTCTTCTTCTTCTTCTTCTTCTTCTTCTATATGCCCTGTCCCTTCAGAAAGTAGGCGATCATGGCTCTCCACGTCTCCCTATCCCTTGTGGCTCTTAGTATGTTTGCTCCTGTTGCTCCTGGCAACCCCCGGCAATTCTTGGATTTGTTCTGGCAATTCTTGGATTTGTTTGATTCTGTTATCCCCCTACCTGTATTTGACATTTTGGGTTGTATCTTTTGCTGATGACCATGCACTCAGTTTTGTTAAAGTTTATTTGTAGTCCTTTCTTGTCACTCTCCACTGCTACTTTCTGTATGAGATCTTGCAGTTTCCTTTCCGTGTCCGCAATCAGTACTGTATCGTCCGCATATCTTATGTTGTTCTGGTTGTGGCCTCCAATAACAAATCCTGGTGTGTCATCTAGGGTCCTCAAAATATTCTCGCTGTATAGGTTGAACAAATCCGGTGAAAAGACACACCCTTGTCTTACGCCTTTTTCTATCTTTGTGTATCTACTGAGGTCGTTACCTGTCCGTATGCAGGCCGTTTGCTGCCAGTAGAGATTCTTGATTATTCTTATGTCTTTGCCGAAAATGTCGAGGTTGCCTAGCATTTCCATCAATTCTTTGTGTCGTATTTTGTCGAATGCTTTCGCGTAAGCTGTCTACTTTTACACTATTAATACAGCGGGAGCGTCATTTCTAATGTTGCAACAATGTCAGCGTGAACGTCCTTATAATAAACGCTTTTTCTGCGCATACATGATATCTCCATGATGCCAAATTACGTCCATTTTCAAAAGAAATCGCTACTAGCTAATACTGTAGTCTTCATCGATATCAGTTTACCTGGAAATAAACAATGCAGTTATTAATAAGAAATGCTGAATTGAATGCAACCAAGATTTCATAGCTTTAGCATCATTCCTTCATAATCAACTTTAAACTTTTCTGACAACCTTCTTAAGAAATGTAAGTATGCCAAAGATTAATGTCAGCTGGGAAGGGAATACAACAGTATTTTTTAAAAATCTATATGGGTTTCAGATCAATGCAGAGTTGACATTTTTTTTCTCCGAACGTTTCGCTACGGAAGGTATTTTTATATAAACACGTACTAGCATTAACATTTCTCCTTATTATTTTTCAACAGTTCTAGCGCGACACAGTGAACTAACATTCCTTGAAAACCTGAACGCTCAGTCTGGAAAAGAAGTTAACCTAATTTTAATATCTTAACGAGAGAAGATATCATATACCAAATTTCCTGAAACATGCGCTTGCAGCTGCGACGATTAGCGGCGTTTTGTAAACAGACACAGAGGTCAATGTTCCCACGCACATCTGAAAAGATTTACGAGCTAACCGGCTTACAGAGAATGCGATGCAGATGATGGAATAATAATTAACTATGTTCAAATCTCGGCTAAGGCTATCGGCGTTAACTTTAAAGAAACGATCTTGGGAAATGCATCATAATTTTCTTCTGCGAGAGATGTGTGAAATAATAGAGCGGGCAGGATTTGTTAGCCTTGATAGGGTAACAAATTTGAGTGAGACACAACTAACATTTCAAAACTAGCCCGGGTTGAATCAGTCTGTCTTATGTTTGACGTGCCCCTTAACGGTGGAAAACAAAACCTTTTGTTTTTCTCCCTTGCTAACGATGCGAGGATTTCCTCGTTAAAATGGTCATCCATTCATTTATTTTTATACTAGTAGTATAGCCCGGCGTTGCTCGGGTGTAATGAAAGCTTTAAAACTAATCCATGGTCCTGGAGCTCAGACTCTTTGGACGTTGGCACGAAAGACTAAAAAGCAATAGTTGTTTCTAGTTAAAGCGAAACCGTAGACTGAAAGAAAAATGAATGGATGTAAGTCAAATTTTGATTTCCTGGTATCGATATCAAATGAGTTTTTTTCGTCGTAAACTGAATTTCAAGGCTAAATAAGTCCTCTGATTAAATGGTATCCTGGCTGAGACTAAGAACTACAATTATACCTACTTAGTGCAAAAACTAAAATAAAAGGTTTGAAAAAAATAAACAGACACACACACAAACATCTTGCCTTTTACGTATATATATATATATATATATATATATATATTATCAATTTTCTGCACTATTGTAAAAAAACTGCAACCTTGAAACTTCTGAATATCGTTTCTGATGTCTTTGTCTATGAGTGTACCAAATTTGATTAAAATCGGACCACTACTTCAATAACCCGTTTTTTTCGATTATCGATTTTCGATATTTATCGGGGGTACCTCGACACAAAACCTAGCTAAGAACACTTGCAGAGGCTTATAGTACAATTCTGTAAAGTTTCAAGAAAATCGGTTCAGCCGTTTCGGAGTCTATAGGTAACGGACACACACACACACACACACACACACAGACACACAAAGTTCCATTCATAAATAAGTTTAGATATTTGGCTCTGCACATAGAACACACTATTTACATGGAGTCTCCACCTTGATCAAATTTAATATTGGGATTTACCTATTTTTTCATCCTTTTGGATTTAAAATTATATATATATATATATATATATATATATATATAGTGTATCGAGGCAGCAGATAATTTTCTAAACATATATTGTTAAATATAACAAGCAATGAATGTCTATTATGTTTAAAAATGAGCCGTTCTAAACATCGTATTTTGGCTTTAATTTCAGGTGAAAATAAAGACAAAAATTGTCCAATATTTGGATACTTTTACGATGTTGGTTCCAAGCTTTTAACACAAGATAATATCATCTTTGATGGTGGGTGTCTTTATGTTAACGTACCTGTAACCTCTCTGAAGATGGCTGTTATATTTAACAATATATATAATGAGAATTATGGAGACAAAGAAAGAATGACATTTTACTTACATTTTTGAATTTGAAAATTGACAGGAAAGCAAGAAGCCGGAACCGCGAAGTGCTAGAGTAAGAAACTATTAATATAAAACCTGCGGTTACATCTAGCCACTTCAATTTCAAAATGATGAAACCTTGTCGCAAATCTAGTACCGAGCTTAAATTTATAACGTCTGGATACAATAGCGGAAAATATATCAGAAAATTATCATAAGAATATTTATAAAAACGTTACAGGGAAGTTCCGTTTCGGTGGTGAAAACGTGTATGGAGCCAAAATGCCAGGTCAGGACCAATAACATTGCAAATTCTTCTCTTTATTTTTATCAAAACAATCTAAATACATTGCAAAAGCACTAGACCAGATGTAGCAGAAATATTCAATGTATGGTCGAATGGTAGATCTTTAAATGTGAAAAATAAATTCTCATGAGAAAATCTGTCTTGCGCGACTCAGTGAACTAACATTCCTAGTAGCAGACCTAGCAATTGATTCAATATAATCTTTCCCCTTCATGTTAGCTAAAAACGGAAAATATCTATGTTCTTAGCCTGAAGGCATATTGGATCTTGTACATTAGACACGCTCCTTGCTGATGATGCCTCTTCTTCTTCTTTTAAATGCCATAATATTTCAACATAAGAATATCTACAGGTTTCTGCCTTTTGTTTTTATTCTACCGTCCGCTTACTCAAAATCATCAGTTTAAAGCAGTCAATAGTTCTATATGTTTATCTTGCCTTCACTATGTTCTGCGAGTGTCAAATTCTCCAAACATTCTGTTTCGTTCTGATTGTAAGTATTGCCATATGCCTGCCTCGACGATAACCATCAAGATGCTTACATATCGATTCGGGAATATTCACATTTCCACATCTATGGACAGATACGGGTTATCCGTCCTATATCATGACAAATGGATAATGATAAACAAAAATAATAAAATCAGATTGCTGTTCGATTGATATAATCGAATGGCAATCTTCCCAGGTCTGCTTCAATATCAACACGGACGCTGACCAACAATTCAAGGATGAACGGCGAGACGATTTTGATATAAAATTTTAATAAGTAATGAAATGTTAAAATAAAAAAAGATATTTAAGTATGAATAAGAATGTCCAATGACCTGAACCTCAAAACTTATTTTCGGATACCCAGAGAAATAACAATTTACAACATATATCAACAAATATGAATGAATACAGGCGAATACGAATGTAAGAGATTAACACAAAATAAAAATGGGGAAAACCATAAAATTCATAAACACGTGGGATGGTGTATGTGGTAACAATATTAGTGAAAGTGTATGCGTGTTCTAACATGGGGTCTAAGAATATAATAACTTACCTTTATATCAGTTCCTTCTCTCTTATTTTACTTATTTTATGTAATTACCTTCACTAATTCGTGATAACTAAGGTTTGAAAAAATGAATTAAAAAAAAAAATTGAAAAATCATTCATAATTGAACATAAAGATTTACATGATAAAATTTTGTTTTTATTAAATTTGGAGAATTATTATGTATGATTATGTTTTATTTAATGCTTGGAAATTACCTGAATGATCATTAAAACGTTCCACTTTAACATTTTTTGGGGTGCACAAACGATGAACAAACAAGATTGAGCCAAATTTAAAAAACTAGAAAAACTAAAGATTATTATCTCAGTTGTTACATTTTAAATTAATTTAAGAAAATTATATATTATTTTAAAATAGATTTTATTTTCTCAGAAATCATCTTCAAACATATGACTATAAAGCTAAAGTAAATCAAATTTAATAAACTATTAGATAATTGTTGAAAATATGTTCATTTTTAAAAAGTTAGTAGGTAGTTAAAAACCAAAAAGAAATGTTCACTTAGGTTACGTCAATTTATTTAAATTCCGGTCAACCATGCAAGTCTATCTGTCTATAATCAATTAACATATCAAACAAATCTAGACCTCCGTGATTTAGAAATGATAGTATATTATATTTTATGTTGTAAGCAAGTAATATTTGTTTCAGACCAGGTTAATTTAACTTTAAATTTGCTAATTTTCCTAAGATAACGTCACAGTTGTATACTTTATTTTTGCATGATGTTTAAAACGAAGAATTAAATTTTTGTTGAAAAACTTGTTAAAAGTGTGAAAAATGGCCGATAAAATAAAAAACTCTCAAAAAATTGAAATTCCGATCAATATAATATTTACTTGAAATACACAAGAATATTTTCCTTAGTATTAAATAGTAAATTTAATCATTTAGTTTTCAGTTAAAGCAAAAACAAAAGTTTTTTTTAATTTTTTTAAATTCATTTTAAAACTTAGATATCGAAAATTAGTGGAGGTACCTAATTATAAAATGCCTGTAATGCTTTTTTTTTGTTTTATTTTACAAAAATGATCAATGAAAAATGTCATGAAGCTATTTCTAAACTTAGGTCTCTGGTTGGGACCCGGAAGGAGATGCATATACTACAGCAATACAAGGAAATAATAATAATAATAATAATAATAATAATAATAATAATAATAAAAGACCGTTTGTAAAAAGACTGTTTGTAAAAAGACTGTTTGTAAAAGAACGTTACCCAACGTGCCGGGCAACTTTGGGTGGACTTTTGGACCCGTGCGTCACTCGTGGGAAAAACATGAAAAATACAAATAGAAATAAAAAGTCCAGTATGGCTCTTCCAGTGGATAAACAGGGAGCCCGTCCTTCAGGAGGGGACCTACCTGAGGTCGAAAAATCTGCCATAGGAACAAACTCCTACACAAAGAATGAATCTTCAGGTCCCCACAACCAGGATAATCCTAACGATGGTCCTGAAAATTCACCAGCTAGATCTACAACCGTATATTTAAAGAAAGAAAAAATAAAATGGTCTCGTGAGGAGTACAAAGTCGTTATGACTGCATTTCATGAAGCGTTACTCAAACCTCAAAAAACGTGACTCGCCAAACATATGACATTTGGCGTGAAAAAGTTGGTCAAGCAAATAGAAAGTATATTGACGAAAATAAATTAGCCAATGTACGTAGGTACATTATTCGTAATAACCGACTGACAGAGGTTGAAATCAATGAAATTAAAAGAATTGTAACAAGAAGAGACGAATCAACAAAATATGATAAAACCGGAATCAGAAATAAAAAGTAATAACATCAAACAAGCCACAGGTCATAATGTAGAAACCGTGAAACACGCAAATCACTGCGAAGATAATGCTGTAAGTTTAAAAGTGCTGGAAAGGTGTGATCTGAGTCAGTTAAAAGACAAAAATAAAACGAGTTCAGAACACATCGAAGATAATTATTTGACGGGAAATAAGAACAATATACAGGAAGCCAAGATAGAAATAAAAAACCATCTAAGTCAAATACAAAATATTACAATGGAGGAACGTGAACGGCTCCCAAAATTACAACCAACAAAACATAACCTCCGTACTATTAAAATATACAATGCAGCACTGAAATCAATACTGGATGAAGACCCTCATACAAATCTTAACGAAATAATATATGCATCAGCAACAGCAGCAACAAAAAAATTGAATATCAAAATAAAAACAAGGCAGTCTCGTAGACGTGAAGATCCACCTTGGAAAAGAAAAATAGAAAAAGAAATCGAACAACTTAGAAGTGAACTGTCAGTACTGGATGAACTGAGTAGAGGAATAAATGTAAGAACTAGGAAAAGCAGAAGAGCCGAAAGAAAATATAACATCAGGAATGAAAATGACGTCTTATCAAATAAAGAAAAAATAAAACAAAAAATCCAACTGAAGGTTCAAAGAATAAGACGCTATGAAAAAAGAGCAAGATTTTACAGAGAAAACAAGATTTTTCAGACTGATACAAAGAGATTTTACAGGGAAATAGGTAAAAAAAGAATTGAAGTGACAGTACCCCCCAGAATGGAAGAAGTCACACAGTTCTGGGAAAAGATATGGGCTTGCCCTAAAGAACTTAGCAAGGAAGTACATTGGATTACGCAAGAGATAGAACGAATGAAAAATAAACCCGAACAGACATGGTCTGGAATTACAGAAGATGATGTTAAATATGCATTAAAAAAGCACACAATTGGAAATTCGCAGGTATAGATAAAATTCCTAACTTTTGGCTATATTATTTAAATGCAGCACATAAAAAACTAGCCAAAGAACTTCAAGCAATGGTTGACGATCCCACTAAAATTCCTGCATGGATGACCAAAGGAATTACATTTCTTCTACCCAAGAATGGTGACACAAACAACCCGAAAAACTACAGAGCAATTACATGTCTTCCGACTACATATAAACTATTAACATCTATTTTAACAAAACAGACATATTTATTCTTAGAAAGAAATGACATGATACCGCTTGAACAAAAAGGGTGCAAACGTGGCTGTTATGGTTGTAAAGACCAATTGCTGATTAACAAAATGATCCTGGAAAACTGCTACAGTCCAAAGAAAAATCTTAGTACAGCCTGGATAGATTATCGAAAGGCATTCGATAGTGTGCCACATGACTGGATTTTAAAGACTTTAAATATACACAAGATATCACCCGTCATCATCAATTTCATCAAACAGTGCATGTCTATATGGAAAACAACCCTTTATCTCAATCATATAAATGGAACCTATAAGTCTGATGAAATAAACATCAAAAGAGGTATATTTCAAGGTGATTCTTTATCTCCCTTACTATTCTGCATATCATTAATAGCACTAACCAGTCAACTTAATAAGACAGAATGTGGTTATAAAATAGGACAAAAGAAAATAAGCCATCTATTTTACATGGATGACTTGAAGTTATATTCTAAGAATGATAATGAACTGGAAGGTCTTCTGCAAACTGTAAAATGCTTCAGCGAAGACATTGGAATGAAATTTAATTTGAATAAATGTGCTAAAGCTACAGTTTTACGTGGATCAATACAAGAAACATCCTCAATTAGCCTAGACCCTGCTGTAACAATAAAAGAATTGAAACCAGAAGAAGCTTATAAATACCTAGGTGTAAATGAGAGCGAAAACATTCACCATAAAAAAATGAAAGAAATAGTGCGTAAAGAGTACTATAGAAGGCTACGAATGATATTAAAAACTGAATTAAATTCACAGAACAGAGTTATGGCCATTAATAGCCTTGCAATCCCAGTTGTCCAATATAGCTTTAACATCTTAAACTGGACTCTAAACGACATCAGGCGAATGGATGCTAAAACAAGAAAGCTTCTTTCTAAGCATAAGATGCATCATCCAAAGGCTGATGTAGACCGTCTATACATACCCCGTAAAGAAGGTGGAAGAGGTCTTATTCAGCTGGAATTGTCATACAAGACAACAACTATTGGCTTACTAACATACATAGAAACAACAAAGGATTGGATGATACAATTAGTAAGGCAACATGAAGAAAGAAAGAAAAAATATTCAATAATAAAAGAAGGCAGTAAATTCAAACAAGATTTACAGTTAGTAGATTCTGTAGAAAAGCAGAACGGAAGCCAAGAGCCGGCTATTGCGGCAAAGAATATGAAAATGAAAGCCAAAGATAAAGCTCTTGAACAGATGAAACAGCGCTGGCAAGACAAACCCCTGCATGGCCAATATCCAGTACGTGCCAATAAATCCAATGTTGACAAAGTTAATACTCATCGATGGTTACGTGCATCTGGATTAAAGTCTGAAACTGAAGGCTTTATTCTTGCAGCACAAGACCAAAGTCTTTTCACTAGAAACTTTCAGGCAAATATTATGCATAATAATATGGATCCAAAATGCAGGTTTTGTGATAAACACCAAGAAACAATAGACCACCTAATCTCAGGCTGTTCTGTGCTTGCCCCAAACGAATATAAAAATCGCCACGATAGAGTTGGGCAATATTTACATTGGGCAATGTGCAAACATTATGGAAAAGCTGTAAACAAACACTGGTATGAACATCATCCAGCACCGGTTACAGAAATAGAAGATGTAACCATTCTATGGGATTACACCATCTACACAGACAGAAAAATTGAAGCAAACAGGCCAGACATTATTGTTAAAAACCAGAAGGAGAAAACTTGTCTATTAATTGATATGGCTTGTCCAGCGGATTGTAACATAGCAATCAAGGAATTTGAAAAACTGTCAAAATATAAAGACCTGGAAATTGAAATAGAAAAAATGTGGAAATTGAAAACAAGAGTTGTGCCAGTGATAGTAGGTGCACTTGGAATGATAAAAAATGGAACAAAACAACACATTGAAAGAATCCCTGGAAACCCCAGCTTAAGAGATATACAAAAAATTGTATTATTAAGTACAGCCCACACACTAAGGAAAACGTTATCTATGTAATGCTGGGGATGATAGGGAGGATAGAAAAACATGAAATGGAGTCATAACAACACGCCACTACCTGCCTTAGGTCTCCCCGCAGACTTGGTTGGTAGTGAGACCAATGCAGAAATCTAAATATGATGAAAAATGACATAATAATAATAAATAAGGAGTTTGAAAAACTATTAAAGGATAAACACCTGGAAAAAGAAATAGAAAATTGTGGAAATTGAAGACAAGAATAGTACCAGAGATATTGGGTGCATTTGGAATGATAAAAAATGGAACAAAACAACATATTGAAAGTTTCCCTGGAAACCCCAGGTTAAGAGATATATAAATAAAATGTCTTATTAAGTACAGCCCACACACTAAGAGGAACTTTGTCCATATAGCGCTTGTTATCTTATGGGAGATAGAAAAACGAATGAAATGTAGCCATAACAACACACTACAATCTGCCTTAGGTCTTTCCGCAGATTTGGTAGGTAGTGTGAACATCGCAGATATCGAATTATAATGAAAATGACACAATAATAATAAAAGCTCTCTCAACTGGAATTCGGAGTCGAGTAGCCGGTTTCATTTTCGGCACTCTTACAACTGAAGCAAACAACTCCCCTCCCTAAAAAAAAAACAATACAAAGTGACCAATTCCCACCTCCACGTGGACCACAGACGTCGAACATTAGACGAGGAAAACTCTTAAATCTTTATGTGCGGCACCAAATTATGATAACGGATACTACATAAGGACATTTTACATAGATTCATCTCTTCTGATCTAAACTGGAGGGATAACTAGTTACCGACACATTGTAAACGACTAAATGGATTGTGGTGAGTTGAAATCTGTAGGCGACACATATTGCAAGTATGTTCTGAGTCAGTGACCGGGAAAAATTCGCTACGCCCTGCAGCGAATCGACGAATTTTTGCTGTTGTTAGCTATAAAATTCTCCTCGCGATATGAATTTCTTTTATTAAGCACTTTTCCTCAGACACGTCGCCTCGAACGAAAGTCATTAAAACATTTAGGCTTTTTGTCAGCAAAATTTATGACTTATTGTCGCCGGTGAATTATAACAGGAAGAAAAAGTAAGAGAGAAGTGTGAACCAGTGAATAATACATAGAGCGTAAAAAGAGATTTAGAAAAGATGAAAAGGATTGAAGGAAGGAAGGAAGGAAGGAAGGAAGGAAGGAAGGAAGGAAGGAAGGAAGGAGGTAAAAAATGAAGATGAAAAGAAAGAAAAGAAAAACGAAACGAAGGTAAAAAAGAACGTAGAAAAGAAAGAGAGAAGGAAGGCAGAAATTAAGAAAAAAGGTAGGATGGAATTAAATGAACATAGAAGGTGAAGAAGGAAGAAAGGAAATGAAAGTAGAAAGAAAAGAAATAAGGGGAGAAGAAAAGAAGGAAGGAAATGAAGGTAAAAAAGAAATGAAGATATAAAGGTAGGAAGTAATTCAAAAAGGAAAAAAAATTAAGGCACGCAGGAAAGAAGAAAGAAGAAAGAAAAAAGAAAGAAAGAAAGAAAGAACGAAAAGGTAAAAAAAAGTAATAAGAGTAGAAAATTAGGAAGGGTGTAAAAAAAGGAAAGGAATGAATGCAGAAATAAAGGAAGAAAGTAAAGTAGGAAATGAAAGAATGAAAGAAAGAAGGAAATCAAGGAAGGAATGAAGAAAGGAAAGAAGACAGGAAGAAAATCAAGGTTGAAACGAAGGAAGGAAATGAAGGAAAATAGAAGGACGGAAATGAATGAAGGAAAAAATGAAGAAAGGAAGAAAATCAAGGTAGGAAGGAAGAGAGAAATAAAAAAGAAATTAAGGTAGAAAGAAGAAATTAATGTTAAGAAAAGAAGGAAATGAAGATAAATAGCAAAGAAGAAAATGAAGGAGAAAAAAATGAATGTCTAAAAGTTGGAAATAAATCAAACAGGAAGAAAATTATAGCAGAAAGAAAGGAAGGAATGAAGGAAAAAAGAAAGGAAGGAAGTAAAGAAAGAAATGAAAAAAGAAAGAAGGAAATGGATGTAGAAAGGAAAGAAAGAAATGAAAGTAAAAAAGAATGAAGTTAGAAAGATAGGAAGGATGTTAAAAGCGAAAGAAATGAAGGCAGAAAATGAAGGAAGGAAATGAAGGAAATGAATAAGGAAGGAAATGAAAAAAGGAATGAAGAAAAGAAAGAAGAAAGGAAGAAAATCAAGCTTGAAAAGAAGGAAGGAAGGAAGGAAGGAAGGAAGATGGAATTAAAGGTAGTATGGAAGGAAAGCAGGAAGAAAATGAAGGTAGATATAAAGAAAAGAAGGATGGAAATAAAGGTAGAATGGAATCAAAGAAGGAAATGAAGGTGGAAAAAGAATGAATGTAGAAAGGTAGGAAGGAAAGTAAACAGGTAGGAAGAAATAAAGGTAGAATGGAATTAATGTAGAAATGCAGAGAAGAAATGAGGACAGAAATGAAGGAATTGAAGGTAGGTAGAATTGAATGAAAGTATAAAGAAAATGAAGCCTGGAAGGAAAGAAGCAAGGAAGGAAGAAAATTAAGGTAGAAAGAAAGGAAAGAAATGAAGAAAGAAAATGAAGAAAATGAAGATAGAAAGGAAAAGGAAAGAAAGTTAGAAAAAAGTCAGAAAGGAAGGAAGGAAAGACAGAAAGAAATTAAGGCAGAAAAAAAGGAAGAAAATTAAGAAAGGAATAAAAGAAGGAAGGAAAAATTAAGGAAGGATGGAAGGAAGGAAGGAAGGAAGGAAATGAAGGTAGAAAGGAAAGAAGGAAATGAAGATAGACAGGAAGAAAGGAAATGAAGGTAAAAAAGAATGTCGGTAGAAAGGTTGGAAGGAAGTCAGAAAATGAAATGAATGCAAAAAGGAAGGAAGAAAGGAAATTAAAGAAGGAAAGAAGGAAGGAATGAAATGAAGGAACAAAGGAAGAAAAGAAAGGGAACAAAGGAAGAAAAGAAGGAAGTAAATGAAGGTAGAAATGAAATATCGAAGGAAGAAAATATAGTTAAAAAGTAATTAAGTTAGGAAGAGAGAAAGAAGGTCAAGAAGGAAAGAAATGAAGGTAGGAAGGAAGGCAATTAAGGTAGAAAGAAAGGAAGAAAATGAAGGAAAGAAGGAAAAGAAAGTACAAAGGAAGAGAGGCTTAGAAGAAAATGAAGCTAGAAAGGAAAGAATGAAATGAAAATATAAAGGAAAGAATGAAGGAAGGAGATTGCGGTAAAAAGGAAATCAGAAAGAAATAAAATGAAGGCAGAAAAGACGGAAGGAAGAAAGGAAGGAAATGAAGAAAAGAATGAATGAAAGAAATGAAGAAAAAAGAAGGCAAAAGAAGTAAATAAAGATAAAAAGGTCAGAATGAAGTCAGAAAGGAAAGAAATGAAAGCAGAAAAAAAGGAAGAAAACAAAGAAGAAATGATAGAAGGAAAGAAAAGCAGATATATAGGAAGGATAGAAGGATAGAAAGAAAGGAAGGAGGGAAGGAAAGAAGGAAAGAAGGAAATAAAGTTAGAAAAGAACTAAAGAAGGACATAAAGGTAAAAAGGATTTAAGGTAGATGCGATACCTATGAGTATTGACAGCGGAACGAAAACAATCTACCGCGTAGATTAAATAAAGTATTCAGTTAAAAGTTTACCCGGATCGACAAGCACTTGATGTAGGTCGGAGAATGGTCAAAATGCTGTGGTACAAACAACTAAGATGGAAGCGATACTCTGCATCTAAATAATATAAAACTTGATGCTTTTGGGGGAGCACAAATATATACGGGCGGCCTCTACAATACTTGCTACAGGTAAAGTTATTTACTGAAACAGTTAAAATAAAAATAAAGAACGGCAACGGAAAAACCGTAAATAAAAGACTTTAATTTATAAAAAAAAAAAAAAAAGAAAAAGAAAATACTGACAAAGATAAAAAAAAATGTTATATATGCTTTCTCCCAGATCCTGAAAAAGTGAAAAAGCAAGGCTTGGGAATATTATAAAAGTCTCTTTTTACTTACAATTCATGTGCCTCATTTTGAAAAATTCTATGCTTTTCCACGTGTCAGAGAAGCATTCAAAACAGCAGTGTTCAGATTGGGGCGTCACTCACTGACCGTTAAGGGTTAAATAACCGGCCAAATGCGGCACATACGAATTGAGGAAGGGAAGTGAAAGTTTGTAAGGCAATTCTGTGGCTTTAGAAGATTTGGGGAAAACAATTTTCGGGAAACAGAAAAGAGTGTAATAAGATTAAAAAGAAAAGTAGTTGTTTGCTGATAAGATTTATCATTTCATTTAATAATGTACTTTTCCAAATACAGTTTATCCAAGATTATTCAGAAACTTCGATTTTCCGAACTTCCATTATTTGGAGGTGAAATGAAGAGAAAATTGGAACCATTCGAATATTTTTCAGTTATCCCAACTAAACCCATCTTAAAAATTTAGGAAAAATACTCATTGTTTGATAATAATTGAAAATATGTTCAAGTTGTTTACGCTTTCATCCAAAAGTTACCCTTACAAATAAAACGTTTAAGTTGGTTAGGCTTTCATCCAGAATTTGCCCTTACAGATAAATGTGCTTTAATACAACTTCGAGAATTAATCTTAGAATAACGCTGGAGATAGAAAAATTGACGAATTTATAACAAAAGATTATTAAACCGCGTGAAAATGTTATTTGATTTTAAAAGTATTCAGGGCATTTGGTTTTTCTTTTACGATATTCTAGTTATTGAATTATCCGATAATATTTTTCAGCAGCTCTCCCAAAGGTGTCCGGGTCAATGAGGTAAAACTTTACTTTTATTTTCTAAGACAGAAATTACAAAATAATACACGAAAAAAGAGGATGAAAGAAAAGTTACGATTAAAAGGAATTAAGAAAGAAAACAATGACGTGAGAAATCACAGATAAGAGAAAGATAAAAGGAACAAACAAACAAAAACATCACATCAAAAAAGAAAGATACACTACGAAAAAAAGAAAGAAAAACGAAAAATCGCAGAAAAAAAATGAAGAAAGAAATAGCAGAAGTAAGAAAAGTTACGATGTGAATAAATAAAAAAATAAAGAAAGAAAGAAAGAAAGAAAGAAAGAAAGAAAGAAATATTAAAGAAAAATTCAAAGATATGGAAGAAAAAAGGGAGGAAAGAAAGAAAAATAAGTGAAGAAAGAAACAAACAAACAAACAAACAAAGAAATCACGGATGTCAGAAAGAAAGAAATATTAATAAAAATAGATTCAATGATATGGAAAAAAGAAGAGAAGAGAAGAAAGAAAGAAAGAAAGAACTATCACGAAAGAAAGAAAGAAAAAAGAAAGAAAGAAAGAAACATTGAGGAAAAATAAATTCAAAGACATGGAAGAAAGAAGGGAGGAAAGAAAGCAGAATCACTGAAGAAAAGAAGAAAGAAAGCAAAAAGAAAGAAAGAAACCACAAAAGAAAGAATTGTTAAAAAATAGATTCAAAGATATGGAAAAAAGAAAGGAAGAAAAAGATAAATCACTGAAGAAAGAAAGAAAGAAAGAAAGAAAGAAAGAAAGAAATTACAGATGACAGAAAGAAAGAAATATTAAACAAAAATACATCAATGGGAGAAATAAATAAAAAAGGAATTGCGGAAAGAAAGAAAGAAAGAAAGAAAGAAATATAAATCAAGGAAAAACGAATGAGATAAATTTAAGGAAGAAAGAAATCCAACAAAAGATTAAAAATATAAATAAAAAGAAATTATGAAAGAAAGGTAGAAATTCTTTCACAAACAACGATGAAATAAATAAAAATAATCCGATAAAAGAAACAAATGAGGAAAAAAAGAATATATTTGTGTGTGTGTGTGTGTGTGTGTGTGTGTGTCTGTTACTAATAAAAGAAATTGAAAGAAAATGAATGAGAAAGCCGACTATAAAATAAGAGAATGAATTTCATAAGAAGGTCGTTTTGACGAAAACCTGGAAAGTTTTATTGAGAAAAAAGAGAAAACATCGTAGAAAGTGTACAT
Organism: Ascarosepion bandense; assembly: GCA_037127315.1. Classification (NCBI taxonomy): domain Eukaryota; kingdom Metazoa; phylum Mollusca; class Cephalopoda; order Sepiida; family Sepiidae; genus Ascarosepion; species Ascarosepion bandense. The sequence goes on along the minus strand of JBBBDQ010001274.1, from coordinate 182,661 downwards.
TCTGTTGAGGGTAACCAGTAAAATGTTTCTTTAATCCTTGATCAGCTGTGTAGACGTGACTACAGCAACAACATTTTCAAGTAACCACCATCTTCACAGAGCTTTTCTTCAAAAACAAGTAGACAGTGTTTGTTCTATAAATATGATTCGCTCCACGAAGCAATTGACGATTGACGACATCAAAGGAATCGGAGTCTTCTAGAATTGCCCACTGTATTTAGCTAGGAAATAATACTTCAGATTTTACCTCATGGGCTTACATGAACTGACGTGCATACATCGACATACATACACAGTGTGGCAATAAAGTGTAATAAAAAAGCAAAGCAGAATTAACAAAAATTCCGTTTTTGAAACGGACAAGTAACGATGACCTCTTTAATCAAAATGCATATTTAAGCCATCAGAACCATTTGTGTCGTGATATTTGTCGAAGCGTTCACTTCTGTTGTAAAGAATGAATAGAAGCATTTGGCGTGCAGTTTGAACAGAACTAGCAATTAATTTACTATTGTTTACTATAGCATTTTATTGTTATTAACCAGAACCATGTTTATAATAAATTTCTGAACTGTTAAGTTGCTTTGTCTTAATTGTTATTGAAACTGTAGAGTAACTTTATTCCCACCCATATATATATATATATATATATATATATATATAGGAAAAACTACTAAAAACTACTAAAAAGTTGTAAGTTTAAAAATGTATTTTTCTGACAGTATTTATTTATTTCTATTATTATATTTGATCTTTCAGACCGTCCTCGGCCTTTCATCAGAAAAAAAAATGATTTTAAAATTTAAATTAGAAACGTATTTCGCGAGAGCGTCCCTGGAGAGATTGTTTACATCACGTGATGCAGAAAGCGACAGATTTTTTTAAATATTTGTAAACGTAAACCGATCTTTAATAATACTTATAAAATTTGTTTTAGAGAAAAAATTTTTAAGTGTATCTAAAAAATGTTTAGCTATTGAAATATTTATAAAGATTCAAAACACCTAAGTCACTATTTAACCCTAGCCTGTGTGTATTTAATTTTAAAATCCAGTATTTTTCTTTCTTTTTGCGTGAGTGTGAAGAACTAAAATCGGAGTCGATTAGTAAATATTTGCAGTTTTCTAATGTGTCCCGGTTGATTAAAATGTTGGGATAAATGGAACTTTGTCTGTGTGCGTGGGTGTGTGGGTGTGTCCGTGTCCGTTACCTATAAACTCCGAAACGGCTGAACCGATTTTCTTGAAAATTTACACAGTTGTACTATAAGCGTTTGTGAGTGTTCTTAGCTAGGTTTTTGTGTCGATAATCGAAAATCGATAATCGAAAAAATCGGGTTATAGAAGGAGTGGTCCGATTTTAATCAAATTTGATACACTCAGAGAAAAAGACACGAGAAACGATATTCAGAATTTTCAAGGTTGCAGTTCTTACAATAGTGCAGAAAATTTGATATCGATACCAGGAAATCAAAATTTGATATCGATACCAGGAAATCAAAATTTGACTTACATCCTTTCATTTTTCTTTTAGTTTACGGCTTCGCTTTAACTGGAAACAACTATTGTGTTTTAAAGTCTTTCGTGCCAACGTCCAAAGAGTCTGAGCTCCAGGACCATGGATTAGTTTTAAAGCTTTCATTACACCCGAGCAACGCCGGGCTATACTGCTAGTATATATATATATATATATATATATATATATATATATATGTATATATATATATATACTAGCAGTATATATATATATATGGGTGTGTGTGTAGGTACCTTCACTGAAAAAAAGCTTAGTATGAAAAATAAAGGTCCCAAACTTAATAAAAACGAACTTTTCCCATCAAAATGTTTATGTTATTATTATAAGGAAAAATCAATGTATCTTTAAATTAAGTTTTAAAATGTTATAATTCATTCTAACACGTTCAAAATTTTCTGAAAAATCTCGTTTTTTATTTTCGTTAGCGGGGAGCCTAATCGTTACGAGTGTTTACAATGGAAAACGTAATATTACATAACTCACTTTTTACCTGTGACAAAGTACTAATTCAGAAATTTCTGGCAAAAAATCAAGTTGTAGGATTTTAATGAAACTTCCAGAACCTATGCACAAATGAATGAATTTTTGTTTATTCTAATTATAATTATTTATAAAGTTTCAAAAAATTTTAAACATATTTCCATGATTTGTAGACGCTAGGTTGGTGATTTGTAGACGCTAGGTTATAAAGTGAAGACTATTTACTAATTGAAAATTGAAAAGTTTAATACAAATCATCTTCCCATTATTTTCTTTTTAAATAATTTTTATTTTTGTGTGTGTGTATTTTTTGTATGGTAATTTCTATGTGTACATTAAAAGGTTATATGTTTCATGGTTTCTTCTCCTTAACAAAAAAAATTGTACAATTATGTCACTTGTTATCGCCATACACTTTTCTTACACTTATCTTTCAACAGATTTCAGATACAGCGGACAGATCAAAATTTCAGCTCTGTGATTAAAAAATAATATTCTAAATTTCATGCTATAAATGAGCAATACTTGTGTAAATCAGATTAATTTAACATTATATTTGCTAATTTTACAAAAATAATTTGTCTCAGCTGTATATTTTTTGCAAATTTTTTAAAATCAAGAATTAACTTTTGTTTGCAAAAGTGTCGATCGCTCAAGAATAGCCGAAAATTGAAAAGTTAAAAATAAATCTCAAAATTTGAGATTCCAATCAATATATTTTCTGTTTAAAATACACCAGAGTATTTTGCTTACTGGAAATAGTAAATTTAATCATTTAGCTTTCAGTTAAAACTAAAATAAAAGTTTCAAGAAAACTTTTTTTTTATTTTTAAAAATTCAATTCAAAAGTTAGTTATCGAAAATGAGTGGAGGTACCTATATATATATATATATATATATATATATATATATATATATATATTCACTGAAAATGCAGGACAAGTTGTTATCATTAAGTTTCTTATATAATTTTTCATGCGTTCCTATTTTTTTCTTTTCAGAACTAAAATTATGTCAATTAGTAATCTGATTCAATCTGTAATTTCATGGAGAACAAGAGCAGATTTTTCGGGTTATTGCACCACTGCCTCAAATAGAAATCTTCTACATCCGCATCAGAAGCAACTGTTACATCAGCTAGAGCATTATCAAACATTTGACCGCTTGTCCTGAACTAAATCGAGGAACAAGGCTTTTGATCGTGAATTTTGTGGTTTTGCGGAGCGTGGAACCACCTCTAAATTGCCGTTGTATTATGTCCATACTGACCCGGGGTGATAACACCTGTTAGTGTCCCAGCTATGGGCAAATAGTGAACCCCCAACCAAAAATCAAAAATATATTTTATAGTAGAATTCTTCGTAATATACATATTTTAATAACATTATAAACAATGTATTTTATAGTAAAATTATCAGCAATATATTCATATAGTAAAATTATGAACAATATACATTTATATTAAAATCATCAACAATATATTTTCATAGTAAAATTATCAGCAATATATCTTTATAGTAACATTATCAGCAATATAATTTCGAGTAAAATTATCAACAATATATTTTACAGCAAAATTATCAGCAATATACTTTTATTGTAAAATTACCAATAATATATTTTTATATTAAAAGTATCAACAATATATTTTTATGGCAAAATTATCAGCAATATATATGTATTCTTGTTTAGGTTAAAGTTAATTTTGTGAGTGCTAGAGAATATGAGAAAAATATACGGAGAGAAGACAATAAAAGAACAAGGATTAATAAGACATTGCTGCATTTCAAACTGAACTTAGATTGATTGGAATGAGTAGTTTTCTTATCAATAAAAATCGGTCATATTAACAAATCTGTCAAAACAACGTAATATTCTTTATTAAAAAATCTTAATTAAGAAAGGTATTTTAACACAGAGATGGGCGTTTTTATGAGTTTAAAAAAATATCGATGTTTGGCATTTTTATATAAAGGGCAAATAACTGTAAAATTACTTGATAAATATAACGAGAACTCCTTTTTTATAATTTTCCAGTATTCATAATAAATTAGAAAATTTAAGAGTAATTTAAAATTTTATAGAATATTAGTAACTATCGTTAGTAATTCATTATAGGCTTACATACGAAAACGCTTCTTAAGGAAATATTAGAAATCTAGAAAAATGTTAAATTTGCTATAGTTACCACACTTACTTTCTGATAATGTTGTGTAGAAAGGTCAGTAATTACAAAAATAAGCACGTTTATAGACACCCCTTACACACATGCTTTTTAAAATATAGCGTGTCGATGGATTGTAATAAGCTTTCCAATTTATCATGAGTAAATACAGTTTTTACTTAATAACAATATCATCTAATAGCTACCAATTAATATAAAATTTATAACTTTATAAATTATTATAATTAACATGTTTATAAAATTAAATCATTCTTGCAAAAAATCATTATTCAACAAATAAAACTTTTGAGGGATATTAGCTGATTTAAAATTTAAACTGATTAAATACAAATATTACTTTTAGTTTAAAATATCGCAGTAAAGTATTTTGTAACATGGAGGTGGATGTTTTTATCTCAGTAGACTTATATTAGGAAATTGTCTCTACGGTAGACATAATTGCATGACGAATATAACATAGTTATGTTTTTTCTAAACTACACAGTAAGCTTAAAATTTAGAAAAAAATTAATCTAATAACTATTTGAGATTTAGATACTTTGGTTTATTTTCTGATAATGTTATTTATGAACGTCAGTATTTTCTAAAAACTGTCAAGTTTATACACTTTCACACACAAAAAGTTAAAAATTCTTTATAAAATATTGTGGGTCGCTGAATCTTAGTAAGCTTTTATATTTATTGTTTGTAAATATAGATTTTACTTAATAATATCACTTAAAGGCTAAAAGTTAATACACAATTTTAAAAGATTCCAAACTTTATGAATTATTATACTTAAAATTTTAAAAAGAAAACAATTTTTGTAAAAATTCATTATTCATTAAAAAAATTGCTAAGACAATAGTGTCCAGGATATATCATATTGAAGAAAGTAATTAGAACCTTTTCTAATTAAATAATGTTTTTATTGCATTTCTTTTTTTATGATTCAGAGCAGATTTTTTTGTCAGAGTCCTATTTGATAAATTTTTTTTTGATGATTTCTACTTGTAATTAACGTAAAAATTAATCACCCCAAAAATACATTTCTCAAAATTTCATTAGATTTAAAAAGTTTGTGGTAAATGATGTAAAAGAAAATGGTTCTTTCAAGATTTTAAAAACTACATTTATTTCTGAATGAGTTCCGAAAGTTTTATTAAAATCCAATAATTATCTGATTTCTGCAAGAATTTACAAATCAATGTATTGTTTACTGCAAAAAAGGACTAGAATTTCTAGAAGTCAAGCAAAACAAAATTTTAAAAAATATTTTAAGGGACTTAAAATGGATTAAAAATATACTTTAATGATCAAAATATATTTTTGGTTTTTACTCTTCAATATTAAAACGAGAAAATTTGATTTGTTAATTTTTTGTAATTTTTATTTAAATATCTCACCTCATTTTCGATGTCTTTAAAATGAAAAAGTTCTCTTTAAACTTTTATTTTATTGTTAATTGAAAGCTAAATGATTAAATTTACTATTTCGAGTAAGCAAAATACTCTGGTTTATTTCAAACAAAAATTATATTGACTGGAATATAAAAGTTTAAGAATTTTTCAATTTTTGAATTTTACCGCCATTTTTGAGCGATCAACACATTTGTAAGCAAAAGTTAATTCTCGGTTTTAAAAATATTGCAAAAATAAAATATACATCTGTGACACATTATTTTTAGAAAATTAGCAAAATTTATGTTAAATTAATCTGATTTACACAAATATTACTTACTTATAGCGTGAAACTTAGAATAAAACTATTCCTAATCAAAAAGTTGAACATTTTGACCTGTCCGCTGTATATCAAAATGTGTTGAGAGGTTCATGATTAAAAAGATAAAAGTGTATGGCGCTTACAAGTGACAAAATTTTACAAATTTTTTTTCAGGTAAGGAGGAAACACTTACATTTTTAATTTGCGCATAGAAATTACTATACAAATGAAAAAATTCAAATGCACAAAAAAAAATAATAATTGTTTTAAAAATGTGAGGGCTAACCAATTTAAATTAAACTTCAATAAGCAATATAAAGGCAATTATTAACTTAAAAATCTAACCGCAACAAATCTTTGAAGTATTTTAGAAATATTTCTGAAACTTTATAAATTATTATAATTTTAAAAAAATGAAAACAATTCTTTTAAAATTTCATTAGTAATCGAATTTTTTTCTTCAAACTTTAATGTCCTTAATTTTTATTATATATTCAAGCAATTAAAAGCTTATCAAATTAAATAATATCAGAATTTTATTGAATTTTTTATTTTAATATTTGGAGCAGATTTTCGGATACAAAAGCCAAATTTAAAAATATAGATGCTTTACATTTCGCAATGAGTCCTGCGTTTAACTAATAAAATCATAGACCGCAACAAAATTAAATTTATTAAACTTTTAATGGATTTACGAGGAGGTTGGGTAACAGATGTAAAAACAAAATACCAAGACTTTTAAAAATAATAATTTCAAAACTAATTTAATTTATTTGTGAATGATTTCTGAATGCTTCATTAAAATCCGACAATTATTTGATTTTGGCGAGAAATTCCAAATTAATGTGTTTGTCACCGGAAAAAAGTGTGTGATGTAATATTGTAAACAGTCGTAACGTTTTGGTTACCCGCTAGCTCAAATCAAAACAAGATTTTCTGCCAAAATTTTGAAAATTTTAAAAGGGAATAAAATTTTTTAAAAATAATTAAAAATTACTTTGATCTTTTTTCTTAATAATAATATAAATATTTTAAAGTTCAGTTTCAGTTTAGGGCCATTTTTATTCATACTGTGTTGTTTTTCTTTAGTGATTTAGTATAGGTCAGTCAGTTAAGTGCCATACGTGATACAGGTACGTATTTTTATTCCATCATATATGCGCATTTTTGAACAAAACTTTGGTGATAAATCTATCTATCTATCTATCTATCTATCTATCTATCTATCTATCTATCTATCTATCTATCACTTTTTCATTATCTGTCTAGCAATCGATCACTTTCATCATTATCTATCTATTTATCTATCATTTTCTTCATTATCTATCTATCTATCTATCTATCTATCTATCTATCTATCTATCTATCTATCTATCACACACACACACACACACACACACACACACACATATATATATATATATATATGGTGATCCTAAAAATAGTCGTACACTAGATGGACTAGGTTTGTTTATCGGTTATATTATTACACTGGTGTTCATTATAACTATGATATCATTTACTGCCCACCTATCTGGATCACCATATATATGCTTATGTGCATACATACATACATACATACATACATACATACATATATATATATATATATATATAGAGAGAGAGAGAGAGAGAGAGAGAGAACGAAAGTTAGACTGGGAGAGAGAGAGAGAGAGTAATGACGGCGGTCGCCTGATGATTGTACCGTCTGGATATACATGAAATTGACAATAGTGACCGGCCAACTACAACCATTATAATAATGGAATATATATATATATATATATTCCAGTATAAATTTCTTCCAATATATATATATATATAAAGAGACAGACAATAAGTCTATACTGACACGCAGGCAAAGAATAGCTAGATAAAATGAGGTCTCTATAAATGCCATAGAAAGTACTCAAGAAACCAGATGGCCTCATAAAACGCACTCACATATGTATCGTTGAATACACGTGTGCGTATTTACACATGCTCATACGTTTCTTGAAGGTATTCAAGAAAGAATCAATGTTGAAAGATTGAAGATTTCGTCGCCTTTCGTAAGTAATTGATTCCTGCTGTTTTCACTCAATCAAAAACGGTATTGCCGCCATGGCGTCTGACTGCGGACAATCAGAGCGGACATAGGAGTTCTGTAATGGCCACCCGTTACCATGCCAAAAAGATCTAATTTCGCGCACTCCAAAATGCCACAAGCAGGTAAAGGGATAGAGATTTGTAAATATATTCAGCAAGCAACTATTTGTATAATAGCACCACGCCGAATGCTAACATTTGCAATGCCACCACAATCGAAAAGTGATTCTTTTGTGCTCATGTTTTCTTGATTCAAATGAAATGTTTGCAAGCGAGGTGAAGAAAGTATAGCAGATTAATGTTAATATATATATATATATATATATATATATATATATATATATATATATATTGGGGAAAATGTATGACTAAGTGTAAAAGTTTTCGCATGACGCATTACGTTCTTTAGGATTTCATCGTACTGAACTGCTTACGCTGGCGCAGTGAAGTATTAAATAACGAAACGCCTCACGCGAAAACTTTTTCTACCTTGTCATACATCTTTAGCTTTATATTTTTCTTGGCATATAAAAATATATATCTTAATCGTATATATATATATATATATATATATATATATATATATATATATAACATTTTTATTATGATTTTATAATAAAAACATAGTTTACTGAACACAAGAGCCGTTGAGTTTCGTTACTATCTTCTTAGAACCTCGTCAGGCAGTGAAAGTGAAATATTTTTTACTGTTAGGAATTATTATATATAGAAAATTAAAAACACAATTTTTCCAAAATCCAGACAATTAAGGTGGAGGAATTTTCGCATGGTTTGTCTCAGTGAACCAATAGAAAGTCAGGTTATGATAGATAGAAAAAATTGATTGTAAGTGTAAATCTGGGTAAGGGACTTGAAATGACTTGAGACCCAGACATTTTCTATGCCAGTGATGAAATAAATTGAATGATATATGAGTAACAATTAACAAGCCTGAAACGTTAACACGTATCATCATGAAACGGTTACAGGATTTTAAAGATATTTTTCAACTTAACGTATTGAACAAGAGACAAAGGCGGGAATGCTTTATTTTTTCTTTTTTTAAATACAATGCACGTCAAACGTATGTAGTTGATTTAGTAGGTGATCTATCCGTTAAGCCGTAACAAATTAATGATCAGAAGATGGGAGAATCAATCAATATATGCTAGCGGATAGATTATAGATGTCTAGTTTTATGGTATTAGGAAAAAATAACTATACTTTAGGGTATATTTTAGACGATGATAACAAATTGATGTAACTTCATTACGTTTATTGAGCAAGTTTAGTTTTGGGAATTTGATAATTTGAAATTTTCCTGTAAACATAGAAACCATGGCTCATGTAAACATTTACAAGTTCTGTTTTTAATATTTTCCATTTTATGATAGGGTTTCATTGACATCTTTTAATCGCCAATGATTAGTAGAATGTGATGTGTCATTGCAGAAATTTTATTATTAAAAGATAAGGTGTGAAAATAATGGCGTGTTTTAAAAGGATTCTTGGTACAACCGACATAAATTTTTATTACTGTGGGATTTTCTACAGTAGAAATAGAGCATGGGTAGATTATAGAGTCAGTTACACATTTACTTTCTAATGGACACTGAATAGCTTTGCAATTATTATTATTGTGATCATAAATTTTTTAGGATGTTTTTGATTGTTTAGGTTATTATATCGGCTTAAAATTCTATTATTATGTTTTTTATCGTCTACTTAAGATTATCCATACAGCTACAGCTCAATTTCAGAGTATTTCTGTTAAGAATTTTGTTAAGGGGTTTATTTTTAGCGAAGTGTTTTACAACTAATTTTAGGAATTTATGCCCTAACTTAGTACTAATCCATCTGGTTAAATGGGGGTGTATATCAGATGAATTTTCTCTTTCTATTATTAAACTTGTGCTTTTTAAGCTTTTATATATGATGATTTCTAACAAATCTAATCTAAAACAAACAGACTTTCCCTACGGACGTGCCGCATGTTGTGAACAAACACACCACGTGATGTAAACACAAAAAAATATTCGAACACTATCGTGAAATACGTTTCTAATTCAAATTTAAAAATCACTCGTTTCTGATGAAGGACCGAGGGCGGTCTGAAATATAAAATACAATAATAAAAATAAACAAATACTGTCCAAAAAAGTACATTTTTAAATTCAAAACTTTTTTTTATTAATATTCTTTCCTATATATATATATATATATATATATATATATATATATATATATATATAAGCTTGCATCTTGCATATAGAATTGATGATAATGTATTTTGAATAACAAATGCGCGAAATATGGATCTTTCTTTTCATTTTCCGGGAATTTACCATTTCATAATCTTATTCATATATTATACCTAATATATGTGAAATTGTGACAAATTGCAACCTTTATCCACAATGCAATTAGCTTCGAGAAAGCACAAGTTGGTAAAAACTAAGAAGGTCAAGAAATGGTGGCAAAAACTAATGAAATCGAACGAGTGGAAAGTATTGCATTCGGAGGATGGATGGCACCATGATGGGCGCTGGCAAATTGCATTCCGACACAACGTCTAGTCAGTAGACATGCTTGACTACACTCACCCTGCGAAAGGACTCTACTTCTGTCAAGTCGACTCTTTCTCTTTGCGATTTGTTTTTTTTTTTTTTGCGAAATGACTCATCTGTTTTTCTTAATAAACTTTCGATTTTGTTTGTTTGCCTTTTTGTACTTTCTTAGGTTTCTCTTTTTCTCTCTTTTTTTAAAAATTTCTTTCTGTCCATTTTCAGTTTTTTTTAATTTCCTTTCTTTTTTTAATTTATTGTGTCTTTATTTTTTCCTTTTCTTCTCGCGTTCTTCGAGTTTGTTAATTTCATTTAAATTTTCTAACGTCTTTTTCATTTTTTCTCGTTTATTTTTCTCTTTATTTTATCTATCATTTTTATTCATATATTTTCTTTTTTTATTTTTCATGTTTTTTTTTCTTCTCAATCTCATCATCTTGTTTTCACTTTCGTATTAGTTTGGCTTAATCTTTTTAAATTTTGGTTTTATTCATATTGTTCATTTGATATTGTTTATTTTTTCCTTCAGGCCTTTTGTCTCCTCTTTCATTCCATTGTTTATTGTACCTTTTTTCTTCATTCTCACTTTCTTACTTTACGATCTTTTTTTTCTTTTAATTCCTTTCTTCGAATTTATTATTATTTTTTTATTTACTTGATTCATTCTAAAATTATTTTCTTTATCTGTTATTTTCTGTTAGTTTTATTTTATTTCAGTTCGTTTCTTTCTTTTGTTTTTTCTATTAGGATTTTTTTCGATTCATTTTCTTCTTTTTAGTTTCTTTTTCTCTTTTCATATTTTACCCATTGATTTTCATTCAGCTTAATGTTAGTTTTCCTTCGTCTCGCTTTCTCTTTCTCCATTTTGTTTTAAATTTATTCATTTTTTCATTCATTTTTTTATTAATTTTCATTTCTTTATTTCATTTTCATCAGATTTTTTTCTTTATTTTTGCTTGTTTTTTATGACACTCTGTCTTTCATCTTCTTTTTAGCACCACGTTTTTCTTTCTGTATTTCTTTACTCATTCAATTTTCTCTCTTCTAATCGTAATTTTCCTTCATTCTTTCATTGTTTATTTGTTTTCCTTATTCCTTGACATGTTTCTTTCCTTCTTTCACATTTTTGTTAGTATCCTTCTTTTTTCTTTATTTGTATACTTCTTCTTTTAACTTTTTTGTTGTTTCTACAATAATTCCTTCTTTTTTTCTCCAGTTTTATTCAGGTCAGTTCCATCTTGTACAATTATTTTTTATTCCTATTTCGTTTTTATATATTTTTCTCATTACTTTTTTCAGTTTTTCTTTTTTCATATTTACATATATGTTCTTATAAGTTTTGTGCCAAACTCAGAACGAAAAAAAAAACAACAACTTTTAGGCGAATTAGTGAGATTTCTGGGGAGTGTCGCATCAATGACATTTCAACGCTCCACTCATTTTATAAATTTATTGATATTATTATTAAAATTGGCGTTAAATAAATCCTACAATTTTTAAAATGCGGCAAGCAAGTTTTTAAAGGTTTTATATTCCTTTTTCCCGTTTAGTAAATAATGTAGTTTAAAAAAAAACTTCCAGTTGCATAAGACTACTGATTGATTAATTCATATGGTAGCACAAAGTAGCATAACGGTTAGTGACAATTAAAATTTCCGTTGGAAACGTTCGCATTCAGTTTGCACTAATCGACAAGGGAAAGGTATGACTCCACCTCGTCATTCAATAGTTAAGTTTAAAACAGTCAAAAGCAGTTTTTTTGTTTTTCATGTATGTTATTCAGTTCAGAAAATGGTTAGCTTGAAAAAGGAAAAAAAATAACATAAAAAGAATAACGGAAATTACATTTTGAAAGTCACCGCAGTTAGTATGAAACCCTGTTTGAAAATTAGGAGATTTAGGCGTTGAATATTTATGACAAAAATCTATATTAAACTGAACACACACACACACACACACACACACACACACACACACACACACACACACACACACATGCATATATATATATATATATATATATATAGAGAGAGAGAGAGAGAGATTGTTTAATACTTAATTTTTGGTCCTAATAGGGTTAGACCAGTACACATTTGTCTTAAAAAAATGTTCTATACAATTATATTGTAAAACTTTTGAATATTTTCCATTTTTAAACGAGTTATTTCACTACCCAGGTTTCTACCATTAGTGGTGTCTTCTGGTGATTTTTAATAACTAAAAATCGCCCGAAGACACCACTCATAGTGGAAACCTAGGTAGCGAAATATCTCGTTTAAAAATGAAATATATATATATATATATATATATATATATATTATGCTCTAAAATGTGATGAACGCGCAAAAATATATGTGGTGTCAACACAAGGCCTGAATAAAAGAATATCCCTGCATATAGATAACATTAAACAGCCAATAACAGAAAACTGTACGTTTCCCAACTTTCACACGAGTGTAGTGGAGGTAAATTCAGAATAATGCATATCTATCAAAATACAGATTATTACACGCTCATGATGCAGGAAGAAATATTTATAAAAATATACAAGCTTTCCCTCAACAAAACAACATAAAAACCTAAGACGCACACATCCACTAAATTCAAACGTGCTAAAATAAAAAAAAAAAAAGAATTCGCTAACCATTGCAAAAAATAGCATTCCAAATACAACAATAAGAACCAGATGACCCGTAGAGTAGAATTTACTCAAAATCGCTGAAAACAATTTTGAAGTATAAAGACGAAATAAAATTTCGGAAGTCAGTGAAAAAAAAAAATTTCATGGCCAGCGAAAAGTAACTGACATCCAAAACGGAAGAGATTTGACGTGCAATTGTGAAAATAACCAAAGAACAAACACGCACGTACATGAACTTTCTGACCTGTTTACCATTTATCTATATATAGACAATATTTTGGCCATTAGAAAAACAAACGGATCTCGATGTGTAAAGTCACAAGTTTATTCGCCTAAAGTGTGTCACCTTTATACTCGAAAGACATGTAACGACAGAAATACCATTACGGACACCTAATATATCATACAAAATGCAAGTAATATTATTAATAATAATAACAATAAATGTATACTTTAAGCGATACGTTCACGGCTTCTCGCACTTTTTTCTTATATATATATATATATATATATATATATATATATATATATATATATATAAATCGAATTCCCTCTGTGTAAGACAGTAGAGCCACTAAGACAAAAAAGGTTACTGGGTGTGAGCGAATAAAAACAGAAGCATTACTGAGAAGCGAGAATGATAGAAGAGTTATCAGGAAGACAGTAGATAACGTTTGCCATTGCATTTAAACTTTTAAAGATCAAATTTGTCTGGAAAACAAGAAGCCGGAAGTAAGTTCCTTACGCGAGAAGAGTGAAAAAAGAAACTGTTAGCATAGCGCTTACGGTTACACCTAGCCAATTCAAACCATTGGGACCTTGTTGCTAATTTACTACTCTGATTAAATCCATAAAGTCTAGGTGCTTCAGCAAAGAGCTTTACCGAACAAATACTATGAAAGTACTTATAAAAATAAACACAAACAGGAAAGCAACTTTACAATGGTTGAAGAGTGACTGAAGCTAAGACGTCAGGTAAGGACCAATAATATTAGAAGTTTATGTTTGGATTTTATCAAGAATCTCTAAATATAACGCAGGAGCAGCAAACCACATGTGGCAGCAATATTTGAACCAGGGAAAAATAGTATACTTATAGATATGTAAAATAGCTTCCGGATCAAAAAAATATCTAGCACAACCTCTAAATAAAAACAATACCTAAAATTACAACGAATTTGAAAGGAATTTTTTTTTCTTTTATTTTCGTTTTGTAGTTTATTTTAGTTGTATGTTAAAACAAATATAAATTTAACTAAACGAGTTGTTTTAAAATAGCAAAAATCGCTGATTTTAGCCATTTTTACACTTCTTTCAGAACAATGTAATTCTCTTTAGTGACACAGAGTCTTCTGTTAAAATCTGTCACACTAGTATATAGCAGGAATAAGTAATTCGCGTGGGCTATAGCGGCTGAACAGACACGAGAGAACCAAGAAGATGATTGTGATTGTATTTCTGTGCTAGCACGAAAACTTCTATATCGTCTTTCATCTAGGAAAAGAACCTAGTGGCACATATCTCAACATATAATAAATAATTATAAATATCATTCCAAGGGACAACTCCAAGGAAATCATGAAATGAGCTCTAATCAGTGCGTTGATATCAGAAAGATGTTCTCTTAATTGGGCTCATTGTCTGATGGGAGAGCGGAAAGTGATATATCTTTAAACGTTACGGCGTGATCGGATTAAGAGGAAGACAGAGCTGCAGAGCATAACATGAGTCTAAGGAGGCGATAAGAAAAGGGTTAAGTAGGAAAGTGTCCCTGTCAGAGTGACTGGATAAACGCTTAGAGAAAACTATTATTTGAGTAAAGGAAACATTTATAAGTTTAAACTTCAGACATTTTGGAAATTTGATATGGAACAGATAGTTCCGATAGTAAAGTTTGTGTTTTTTTTTTCCATTGTTTGTTTTTCATTGGTCAGGTAGATCCAACGTGTATTTTCATTCTTTTTAGAGTCTGTGTGCGTGCACGCGCAAGTTTTCATTCTAGTAGGTATTATTGTCAGTCTGGTAATGTCTGTAGTATGTAATGTTTATATATATCCATTATATATGTTCCAAAATTTGCCATAGTCAGGGGTGATAGTGGCGAGAAGCTTCTACTGTCTATAAAATAATTTCGTGCCATGCGTCTCAAATAGACTCTGACAACTAAATTCAGCTCCATGCTAGCATACGTACGAAGGCGGAAAACTAGCATCTCATAATCAGCTGCTTTAGACAGAGGAAGCCCGACAGCTGAGAAAAGCGGTCAATTTAGGGAAAGAAAAACCCTGATTTAAACTTTCGCTACCTCACGATCATGTACAAACACGGAAACGGTTATGCAAATAAATTCAAACAAATAACATATTGTGGAGCCGCAAAGTGGATGGCTGGCAGCAGTGACAACTTTCCGGCAATTCCTGCCCTGTATTACTTTGGATCTTGTCGAGATGGGTGTGAATGTAGTCTGGGCAGCGCATGGACGCCATATAACATTGTCCAGGTCTCCACACTGGTGAGGTCTCTCCAGTTTCTCTACCAAAAGACTGAATTTTGATCAAACAGGGCACTACCTTTATCCCGCGAGAAAAATGGATGTTTACTACAGGTACGTGTTCACAACCAAAAGGTAACTCTTTGCTAGAATGCTTTATTTTTTTGAGCACCATTCGTTTAAATATAATGGAGACGCTGATGAGAAATTTAACATTATCTTCTTTTACTCTAATCTTAACATTCTCTATTTTTCTGCATTAAAATTGATAGAAACTTTTTTTTAATTAGGCCTCATCAATTTAATCTGTCTCATGACCATGAATGGTCGTATGATCTCTACATCAGTTCTATGAACAGCCGAGAAAGTATCCAGCTTCCATTATATGTCTCGGTTACATGTCAATGCTTGGGTCTCTGCGAATGATATCCCAATCCACTCAGTAACGTTGTCAGTCCATTTCTTTTTTCTATCTGACTCGTCTTCTTTTTCTTGAGGGGGTTACCACATGGAGTGGCAGTGGAGATATTCTTGGTTCTCATGACGTATCCAAACTATTTCAAATTTTTCGTCTTCATCGTGGCATCGAGGTCTTTAAATTGGGCCTGTTTCTTGTCTGTTGGTTTCTCGCAGTGTATCATTTGTGATTCGGTCTAGGAAGGAGATGCTTAGGATTGTTCTGTAAAATCTCATTTCTAGCAATTGGATTCTTCGCCGCAATTACTAACCAAGTTTCCCGGGCATACAAAAAATTGAGAAGTCAAAATAAATGTAACAGTCTGATGTTTGATTTAATCAAGATGTTCTTGTCTTTACAGATATTTTTTATTTTTGCAACAGAACCATTTTTGTCTTCTTATTTAACTGTTATATTTTATCTGACCTCGTGCGTAATTTCACGCAAAAGTGTATTTTTATAAAACAACAAAAATATGCAAACTGGCTTGCAAAAGAAAATAGAATTGTTTTGAAAGTATTTGATTGTTTTTAAAGTTAAAGAATGCGGACATCATGTGACGAGCAAAATTGTGTTTTGATAACAAGCGTAGCCAAGGCCAGATAATGTAAGCCACAAATTGTGTTTGTAAAAAATGAGCCTGAAACATTACGCGTCCAAACGAGATTCGCGATATATACATGGGAAGACAGACCCAGAGAAAGAGAGATGGAGAGCGGCCTTTTGACTGGCTCTCTTGTATGCGTGTGTACTGACGGTCCGATCCGAACCACCCCTACTTCACAGCCACGTCACCAAGAAGCGAATAAAGAAGATATTGAATACTTTTATTCTCATATACCTGTCACTGTCGTTCTTTTATCAGCGTGAAAAAAGCAGTCGATTTTTATAAAAGAAAAGATAAGTTTTGGTTGCAATCTAAATGTCTCTGTCGATAGTATGCAACATAAGTACATATATCATCATCAAAATTATCAGCAAACATTATCAAGAATTGTCATAGGATCACAGCGTAAGGTTTATGAACAGCTGAGCGCGTGACCAGCTCCTTCCCTATGTCTAGGTTACGTGCCAATGACTAGGTGAATCTTCCAGTTCACTCATTGACGGTCTCACTCCATTTCCTTTTTTCTGTCTGTCATATCTTCTTTTGCTTGAGGTATTACCATGCGAAGTGGCAATGAAGTTATTGTTGTCTCCTATGACGTGTCAATATCATTTCAACTTGCTCGTCTTGAAACTGGTCCTGAGATCTTTCAATTGGTCCTGTTTCTTCTGTCGTTTTCTCGCACTGCGTTATTTGTGATGCGGTCTATGAGCGAGAATCTCATTTCAAATGCTTGGATTTTTTGTTTCTAATTGTGCTTTCAAGATACAGTAATAGCTATACGAAAAAAAAACCCGTTGTTCTAACACCACGTGTTGGTTGTTTTTTTTATGTTGTCCTCATCTTCATTGCCATGCTTATGGAGGGAGAAAGGGGATTACCGCTCCTATGGTATGAAGTCGAAATAATAGATAGAAAACGCCACTGGAAATTAAGTAAACTTAAGGAATCAGCGCATATGCTAGGCTACAAAAATCTTCCAAGCCGACCAAGCATAAAAATGAATACAATATGAGAACCAGTAATACGGAGTGCTAGAGAAAATCATTAGCTTCAAAGTTTGCAATATGAGCTCTGGTAAAAATTTGATTGAGACATTAGGTTTATAAAAAATTCACACGCTGATGTCTTCAAGGATACATGGCCACGTAAATATAAGCAAGGTCAGTGGTGAACAAATATTAATCCGTTTCTTCCTTCCAGCTATTGGCTAAATAACAAAGCAGATTGGATTCTATAGCTTTGGTTGGCAACCAGTCTACCGCAGAAAGTAATGGCAACCTACTGCGGGAATATGATTGCCCAAGCGTGTGTCAAGTATGGTACTTAGCTGACTGATACAGATAGACAGTATAGATGGGATAGATATGAACAGACTGAGATAGATTTCGAGCAATCGTTGGTCGGATTGTCATTGACAATCTCACTCATCACAACCGTAGTTCAAGCATTGCTGTACTCAAAATCTACTGCTATGAGTGGACGTCATGTATTTATTCCCGATGACTGATACAGACGGGGAATGCCGGCCCCTATATTCAGGTATTTTTTTTTATATACGAGACAACATTTTAAGGATGATTGCCAACCAATACCGGTGGTATGGTTTTCAGGCACTTTCCAAATGTGCCGTACGCTGGGATCATGGTCACTTTCTTGACTAATGGATCATTGTGAGATTTGGAATCGGGCTTCATGGTCAGAAATTAAACAATAAAATGAACAATAAAATATACAATAGATAGATAGATAGATAGATAGATAGATAGATAGATAGATAGATAGATAGATAGATAGATAGATATGAATCAAATGCCAAAAAAAGAAAATAATGTCACAGATGGACAGAATAAAAGACAAATTGGTGAATATTGTATGCTTGTAAATACGCACATAAAAAAATCAGGACAACGAGAGAAAACTACAGGACATTCATTATCAGCAAATAAATCGACATACATGAAGACAAATCGACAGACAAATCGTTGGATAGACTGGCTATAGAAAATAAGATGAATGTCGTGCAAATTTCAAATGAGTGAGCAGTGCAACGCACTCGGAATAATAGAATAATAAATAATTACTTTAAATAAAGATAGATCTTTAAATCTCTGGCTTAACTCATAAAACAGCACCTTTTAGGTAAAATTCGACTTTCTTCATCAACATAATCTCCTTCTAGGGCGATACATTGATTCCAACGTTTCTCTAACAATCCGATGCACTTTTTGTAGAAGGATATGTCTTTGGCCTGAAAAGTCATTGGGGACCAGATCTGGAGTATAGTGTGGATGCGGAAGCAATTCGAAGTGCAATTCATGCAGTTTTGCCATCGTTGCGATTGACTTGTGACACGAAGCGTTGTCTTAGTAAAAGATCACTTTTTTCATCTTCATTTGTGGCCTTTTCTTGGCGATTTCTTCCTTCAAATGCACCAGTAATGCTATATATTCGTTGTTGAAGGTTCTTCCTTTCTCAAGGTAATCGATGAACAAAATACATTGCGCATTCAAAAATCAGTCAGTCAGTTAAGTGCTATATGTGATACACGCTTTAGGCAATCATGTCTCGAAAAAGACATGACTGACTGGACAGAAGATTATCCCACAGTAGGTTGACATTGCTTTCTGCGGTAGACTGGTTGTCAATGCTATAGAAGCCAATCTGTCCTATTATTTTACCAATAACTGGAGGGAGGAGACGGATTAATACCTTTTCCAAGGGTAATTGTGCGTAAGTGAATGCAAGGAATTCAACTGGAATTTGAACTCGGTACCCCAATTTGTCATTCTGAGTCGATATCCACTGTACCACAACGCGCATCCCAAAATACGCGGCCAAACTTTGCCTGTTGATGTTTGCAGCTTTGGAAGAGTTTCACCTGCTGCTGTCCACTCAGCTGCCTGCCCATATGACTCTGAAGTGAAGTGATGGATCCATGTTTCATCCATTGTCACATATTTACGCAAAAACTACTTTTTGTTGCGTTGAAACAGTTGCAAACAACGCTCTGAATCGTCAACGCATTGTGGTTTTTGATCGACTGTGAGCAAACGCGGCAATCACTTTAAACACAGCTTTCTCATTGACAGATGTTCACGCAAAATGATGAATACATTGCCTTCTGATACGTTCTCCCCTTTTGCTTTCTCACGCAACTTCAATTTACAATCGGCCAAAACGAGTTTGTGAATTGTTTTAGTGTTTTCCAGGACAACTACCGATTTGGGGTGACCTGGGTGTTCAGCATCATTTGTATCTGTATGACCGCGTTTAAAGTCAGTATACTTCCTCTTAACCATTGTTTCTGACGTTGTTTCCGACGAGTAGAGACCGAATAACACTTATCAACCCATTGATTTGCTTGAACAGTATTTTTACCATCAGAAAGCAATGCTTTATCAAATATTTATTTTCCAAATTTTTTAAAATTTGTAACGTTAGCCTTACTTAAATAAGTGTAATTTTGTAAACTAATAATCCGATTGGGCCCAAATTTAGTCACGTGCCATTTGAAAGTTAGTACAGCATAAAAATTAAATGGATTATCTATTAGTGGCGCCATCTATATGTCAGGCCCAGGACGTATTGAATAATGTGATATATATATATAACAGAAATAGGGGTTGTTTCCAACAAGATAAATTACTGTAGAAGTAAAAGTGCGAGAAGCCGTAAACGTTTTGTTTAAAGTGTAGATGTATTGTTGTTGTTATTATTAATATTACTTGGTTTTTGTATGATAAATAAAATGTCCATAATGTTATTTGTTTCGTGTTTCGAGTTTAAAGTTGTCTCTCATTAGGCGAATAAACTTGTGACTTCACATTTCGAGATTCGAGATCCGCTAGCGTTTCTGATGGCCAAAGTATAAATAAGTCAAGTGGTAAGAAAGTTCATATGCATGCGTGCGTGTAGTTTTTTCCACACTTGCTCGTTAAGTTTCTCCTGCCACCTTCGCTGACCTTAAACACTTTTTCACTGTCTTGCGAAATTTGATTTCATCTTTTTACTTTAAAAGTGTTTTCAGCGATTTTAATTGAATTCTACTCTACGGGTCATCTAGTTCTTTTTATTGTTTTGGGGATACTACTTGAATTTTGTGTGTGTGTGTGTGTGTGTGTGTGTCTGTGTGTGTGTGTGTGTGTGTGTGTGTGTTTTGTTTTTTTAATCGCGTTTGAATTTCGTGTGCCCGTGCGTGTGTTTTACGTTTTTGATGTTGTTTTGTTGAGAGAAAGCTTGCATTTTTTTTATAAATATTTCTTCTTGTATCATGAGTGTGTCATAATCTGCATTTTGCTAGATAGGCATTACTCTGAATTTACTTCCACTGCATTCATGTAAATATTGGGAGACATACAATTTCTTGTTATTGGCGAGTTTAATGTTACTTCTGTGGCGGACTATTCTTTTATTCAGGCTTTGTGTCGCGCCCACGTATATTTTTGCGCATTCATCGCATTTTAGAGCATAAATTACGTTCTTAGAGTTGCAGCTCAGATCTGTTTTTATTTTGAATGTAGATGTATTTTCCAACTTGAAATGTTTTCCATCTATTATTATATTGCATACCCATTCCCTTTTTTGTTGCATTTTGTGACCCCCTGTGTTGTGTGTTGCTCGAATTTTGATGAGGTTAGAATGTTTTTTAAATTTTGGGGTTGGCGTTCGCTTTTAATTATTTTAGTTGTCTATTTCCTTCATTTTATAATTTTTGTTGAGTAATGTGCGTTTCGATCTTTGTAAATAATTCTGGGTTGTTTTTTTGTGTGTGGAAACGTATGTTAGAATGTTTTCTTTTTTCATGTTTTTTTTTATTCCGGAGAGATTATAATGGTATTTCTTATGCCAGTTGGAACCCCTTGTTTATTAGTGAAGTAGGGTATCCTCTTATTTGTAATGTTTTTCGTAGTTCCTCTAGGCATATTTTATGAAGGGTTTCGTCAGCTACTATTTTTCAATTTCGTGGTGCTACGTAGTAGGAGATAGATTTTAGACAACTGTTCTGGTGGTGACTCTTGAAATGGAGGTATTGCTGGGTGTGTGGTTTATATAAATAGATATATATATAAATATATATAAGCAAGGTTTGCGTTGTGGTGCACTGGATATCGGCTCGGAACGACAAATCAGAGGTTCCAGTTGAATTCGTTGCATTAACTTACGTGCAAATACTCTTGAGAAAGGTATGAATCTATCTCTTCCTTCCAGCTATGGGTTAAATAACCAGACAGATTGAGTTCTATGGCTTTAGTTTCCAACCAGTCTACCACAGAAAGTAATGGTAATCTACTGCGGAAAAATCTTTTGCCCAGTAAGTCATTTCTCGTTCTATACATGATCACCCAAGCGTATTTCACTTATGAAACTTAACTCACTGAGATATGAACAGAATGAGATAGATAGATAGATAGATAGATAGATAGATAGATAGATAGATAGATAGATAGGAACCATATGTACAACTAGATAGGTAAGTAGGTAGTATTCATGTAACTGTTCTGTTTGATGACCCAAGAAAAACCAACAAGAAAAATGTATTGGTGAGTATTGAAGCAAAAACATCATTCCTTTTCGGCAAAAAGCTTTGTCTTGTTCATGCCTTGCCATCGTTTGCTTCTGTGGTGAGCGATCAAAAAGAGGAATCTGCTTGTATTTTGAAAGATGCCATCGCATCACCACTCCTCTGTGCTTCTGGGAAATGATCGGGGTTGGGAAAAAACATTTAAGTAGGTGTCTCTCTTAGAGCACTGACACAATTCTATACACATACACACACACACACACACACACACACACACACACACATATATATATATATATATATATATATACACAAGACGGACGTTCACATAAACACATGTAAATACACGCACACACAAAGCACGCTCAGGTACACGCCTACACGCAATACAAGTAGCACCGATAAATGTATTTTTCTTACATTTCTTTTTTATATGAATGTTTTTTTTATTTGCTGAATGGCCTCAAAATATGTCTAATGGTATTGATTTGATAAACATTTGTATTGCTCAGAAATTATTTAAACGTAAATCTATTTTATTCCTTTACGTTTTTAAAATCAAAATTCTTTAAATTAACGTTATGATGCAATGGATATCAGCTCTGAATATGAAATAGGAGAGCTAACCTTCCCGTCCAATATACACTTATTTTCTTTCAGCGGTAGACTGATTGCCAACCTAGGTTAAAGAACCAAAACTGTCTTGCTACTTATCCCATAGCTGGAGGAAAAATAGATGGATTCATACCTTTACCAAGGCTATTTGCACGTAAATTAATGCAACGAATTCAACTCTATACAATATTCAACCATATACAATATATATATATTGTATATAGTTGACATGTGTTGTTAACCAGGTCTAGTGTAACATCATTGGAATCTACTATTTTTAGGTTTTTGTTAATCTTAACTTTAAGTATGAAACTTTTAAATTCCCTATATATATATATTAATTTTCTAATTTTATCGGCTTTAATTTTAGTAGAATTTTTAACCACCATAATGTCATCATCTCGAAATAACCCTACGTCGCCAATATTGGTATCATTGTGGACAGTAAGATTATGCAAAATAAATAAACCAACAATGGTTAAAACTCATTAGTCTAGAGATCGCATGGTAATATGAAATTGGTCCTCAGATTTGGTCTTAATCCACTTTTCTGTGTTATGGATAAAAACAGATCTTTTTGAATTCATATTGATGACCAATTCCTCGTTGGAAAGATCGGAGTACACGGTGGCGAATTCCGAAGTTAAAGTAAGTAGATCTTTGGAGATGGATGCGTAGTAATCCACAATATCGAAATGAATCAAAGAAGAGTTACTTTGATCATAATGTCAACTCCCTTCAAATCACATCCGGATAAAAAAATAAAGATATGAACACTTCAACAAAAAGAAATCTTCACTGTCCGAAATACACATGGCACTTTTATTGTAGCCGTATCCTTTATACATATGTTGCCAATACCAAGAACTAGCTTATTGTCACCTCTTAATATAACTCATCCAACTCCACCCTCTAACCTTGTTTCTCCATCCAACATAGACTTAACTTTCTCTTGGTTCATCAAGTCTGACCCATAAACATTTTTAATTCTGTCCCATTGCGTCTACCTGTCCGAAAACTGAAACGAATTGTTTTTAAATTTCCAGAAAAATAATTCCCATCATCAGTTATCAACCATTGACTCATGAAGTACAACCAACAGTACTGAAACATAATAACATTTGTGTAGTAATATAATGTTTTATTATAACTACTGACAATAAAAAATTGAAATAATTATATATACATAGTTATCCGTAGACAATCCTATCTTGCTCTATCACAGCTCATCAGCACTGTTAACCATTCAATTGCTTCCAGCCAGGATTGAAACCCGGCCGATGTGACATTAGTCGGAGATTCTGTCTCTAAGCTATCGGCGCACGGTGGTGGAAGGCAGATTTTAGAGTGTTATGTACACAATGTAAACAAATGCCAGTAGCCAAGAATGTTCAATTTATTAGTGAATAGCGATGCATCAATAAAGGTGAACTGCTGTTGTTTTTAAAGTCTATCATTTCCCTAGAATGCTCAATCGATGGGCGAGAGCGTAACCAGTCATCAGCAGACAGTCCTGTTTCACTGTATCACAGCTCATCAGTACGGTTAAACATCCGTTTGCTTCCAGCCAGGATTGAAATCTGACCGATTTGACATCAGTCGGAGGTTCTATCACTAAACTGTCGGCCCATATTTTAGCGTGTTATATACACAATGTAAACAAACGCCTGTGGACAAGCGTTTTCAGTTCCTTGCTATATATATATATACATATATATATATATATAACGACCACATGTTGTCTTTAAACAAGAGTAAATACAGCAAAAGTACTGTTTTATCAGTACATTTTTGGAAATTAAAAAACAAGAACCCAATTATTACATAGAATATCGTAGCTAAATCCAGACCTTACAATGGAAAAGGAGATAGATGTCATCTCTGCCTTTTAGAAAAACTTGTCATCTTAAGCTATACCAATAATCTTAATTTGCTTAACAAAAGTTATTTAATAACCACATGCTGTCATAGAAAAACATGCTTATATTCTTAGACCCAGATTGATATAGATTCCTCAATACGGTTCTTTCTTTCTTTCTTTCTTTCTTTCTTTCTTTCACAATATTATTTTAACAATTATTAATTAAACCTCTTTAGTTTTTGATCTCTGCATTGTTTAATTTTTAATTTTGATTCTAATTTTTAATTTGTAGTTCTTAATTTTTAATTACATTTTTGAATAAAATTTTTTATCTACACGCAATATTTGTATATTCAAATTTTTACGTTTTATGATTTACACCGCTTTGATTTCTTCTTCCTGCATTTTATCATTTTTAATATTTTTTAGTTTATATTTTAATTTTAAATTTTAAATTTAAATTTTTAGTTTGAAATATGCACCTGATGGTTGCATAACGCATGAAACCCCTAGTCGTTTGTACCATACACTTAGGATAATATATATATATATATATATATATATATATATATATATATATATATATATACTTCTAATATCACCTTTAACTGTGTATTCCTAGCATTTGAGACTGAATTCTAAAATTTTATTTACTATTCATTTCATTTTTTCTCCATTAATAACAGTAGATAGGTTCGTCTGTCACCCGGTTCACATGTCTCCTCGGTCTTTTGAACAGAATTAGAAGTTTATACCCTGTTTCTTTTTTAAGATTGGATTTCTGATTCCTTCTGAAATCAGCTTCAGTTTTATGCACCTCGCACTCAGTCTTTCCTGCGCTATTTTAAACCCACGCAGTAACCCACTACTTTGAGTGGCTCTTCAGCCTTGTATTGATTGAACATTAGTAAAAAAGTCATGTATTTTGGTGGCAATCTCTTGTTAATGTATGTTTTTATAAAATAATGTCTAACAAGGTACTTTTGTTAAGTCTTTTTGATTATATTTTCCTCGTGAGCAACCAAGTTTCTTCTTTTGCATGTAAAAATTATTTAATAAGTTCGAGCACTTTCGGTTAGTCTATTATCCATTTTCAAGGATTTTAGTCATACTGTAATAAATAGCGTGTCAGTGTTATAGTAGGCAGTCTAAGAGTTGCTGAAAAGTAGATATATTCTTAATTCTCGAATAGGATCAGTATATTGTGATCGTATTTATACGTGATGTAGTGGGTGT
The DNA here is from genome assembly GCA_037127315.1 of Ascarosepion bandense. Lineage (NCBI taxonomy): Eukaryota > Metazoa > Mollusca > Cephalopoda > Sepiida > Sepiidae > Ascarosepion > Ascarosepion bandense. Next base: position 156,675 of record JBBBDQ010001274.1, on the reverse strand, counting down.
ATTAGGTAACTAAGAATATATCTAAGATTGGATTTCCGGTTCTTTGTGAAACCTTATCATTTTCTTTAACTCACACTAGTTCTTTGCCTCTATTGGCATAACGCTTTGATCCCTGATTAGGAAATTAGCTGAAAACACACGAAATCAACTAAGAGCATTTATAAATTTTCTACGTTTGCATTTGCTTGAATTAAAGAAAAATATTATATAAAACTTGTTAGTCTTCTTTAACAATATACACACACAAAATTAATCATATTAGACCAGTACTCAGTTGTAATAAAATGTGCTCAATACATTTATATTGTAGAGCTTTTGAATATTTTTCATTTGGAAAATGAGTTATTTCCGCAACCTACGTTTTAAAACTTTCGGTATCTTCAGGCGATTTATAATAACGATTTTCGAACGTACAAAAAAGATTTTTCCGAACGCGCGACTGGAATTTTTAAACAACCGAACACTTTCAAAATTACTTAGGGGTTTCAAAACACTTTCATTATTCTCCGTTTGTATGATCCTAGGATGTATCTCTAGGTGTGATTACATCTGGACATTACTTCTGACCTTTTATTTTTTTTTCGTTCTGGAAGTAATATTATGATTAACTTTTATTCTTGACACAATCTGCAGACATACTCACCGTTGTAAGGTTTAGCATTTTTTTTTGCTATAATCCATGTTATATCAGAGTTTTTTACATTTTATATTTTTAATGCACACACACACGCGCGTGCGCGCGAGCTTAATTCATCAGATTCTGATTGATTGATTATTTTTCTACCGATTATCACCCACTTTTCAGGTTATTTAAAGCAAAAAACAAAAAAAATTATAAATAATAATGATTTTAGTGATAGAAATATTTCTAATTAAACCTTACCTGGAGGATAAAAGGGGAAAATCTTCCCAAGAGTATTTGCGCGTAATTGATTATACTAAACCTAACAGGAATTGGAACTCGGCTTCTCTGGTTAAAAATTCCGAACCATTGTTTATTACACCGTGCACACATCTAAACTTACACCTGGTATTCAAAAGTGGTATTCCATCTAGGTACAGATCTGGATCGACGTTGCTTAACTTTGGTGACCGTACAAGAACCGATGTTTAAACGTGATAAAGACGTAAGCCAAGTAATCATCAAAGTAGGTTGAGACAATTAGTGAGTTTCGTCCCAAGCAATAGCAAAAGACTAGGCAAATCAAATAGCCAAAAAAAAAAAAAAAATCTCAGAATCCTTGAAGCAACAAAAAGTAGGAACTCACATCATCAAATATATATATATATATATATTGATTTGTAATTTTTTAGTTTTTGATCATAATAAAATTAGACCAGTGCACATTTGTATTAAAAAGTGTTCATTACAATTATATTGTAGAACTTTTGAATATTTTCCATTTGTAAACGAGTCGTTACGCGACCTAGTTACTGCAAATTACCTGAAGACACCACTCATGGTAGAAACCTAGGTCGCGAAATAACTCGTTTACAAATGGAATATATATATATATATATATAGTCATCCGCAGACAGATCTGTTTCGCTGTATCACAGCTCATCAGTACGGTTAGACCCCGATTGCTTTTAACCTAGGATTAAAACCCGACCGAAATGGCGTCAGTCGACAATTCTAAACTCTGGGCTATGGGCGCTTGGTAGAAGAAGGCAGACTTTTTAGCATGTATATTATCATTATACTAGCCAGAGTGCGCTAATTCATTAGTGAATGAGTGATGCGTACATGCCAGGGTAGCTACTGTTTTTCAAAGTCTACCATTCTTCCAGAGTGCTCAATCAGGGTGTGAGAGCGTATATATATATATAACATTTGCCTTTAAGAATATATTCTGCCAAAATACAATATAGTGACCCCTATATATTCGCGTGAGTTAGGGATCAGAACCGACCATGAATAGTTAGAATCCGCGAATCCAAGTAACTATCTTGGTTGTTAAAACACTCATCTACCCTAAACCTTCGTCCTAAACATTTTAGAATCATTTATACCCCTTTTTAAAACATTTTTGTAAAATAGTACTGTATTGGTAACTAGAGATTTAACGTAAATTGACTTTTAGACGTATAATAACCGTTTGTAATTATACATAGATCGATACAACCATGAAAATACTATATAAAATATGTATAACAAGACATTAAATACTGTATAAATTTTGAAACATTTTCTAAAAACAGAACTGTGATGGTGCCCCCAGACTTAGCATACATTTTTCCTATACGTACAATAACCGTTATCTTTTACGCGTACATAGTTACAACTAGTGAAAATATCAAAATGTGTACGTGTACGTGTAACAGACAAATAAAAAAGTACTTAATAATAATTCTACTGCTTAGGGTTATGACCGGAAGTCTTAAAAGAGACTGGACATTTAGGCAGTATCCTAGGGCACATGTAAAAAGAAAAACACAAAGCGAATTCACAAATATTCGCAGAAGACAGCACTAGTGAACTAGTCATACCTACGGCCTCCGCGAAAGTAACCGAGCGTTTTGCGTAGCAACCCAATAGGCGCAGGTTTTGTACCGTCATCCGATCACCATTCAATAGCGTTCGATTGTTGGAGCAAACATACGCACGCACACATCGAATTGTTGCGCTACTTTTAAGACGCCAGCCGTAGATATTTTCAAGAAAGATTTCCGGAACGTGTGAAGATGCGAATGCTGAAACGGGAATAGGCAGGAGCTCACTGTATAAATATAGTTTTAGTACAAAGAATTTTTCACTTTAACTGAGCAGTATCATGCCGACTTCAAAGTTTTGTGAGGACAACATTATCATACCATCACTCGTCGGGGCTGGGTTTCTTGTTATAATCAGCCCTAACGTGTGAGGGCATCATATCAATGTCCTTAGAAAACTTCGAAGTCGGCATGAACTTGCTCAGTTAAAGTGACCCATTCTTTGCACTAAAACTATCAACGCTCCATCTCCACTCTGATATCGAGCACTGTACGATAGAAAAACCTGCTTGCCAAAATAACTTTTATTAGTAAAACTACTGAAAAAACAATAATCTTGGCGCTAAACATGATTATGACTCAACACTATATGTATATTTTTGTGTGTGTGTGCGAAAATAAGTCGACTCTTCATAATTTCTGACATTCTCACTGCTTTACTCTGCTTCTTTTGTAAATTACCACCCATCTTTTTACAAACAGCCACCGAAAATCTAAGAACATGAAGGTAGAATCACTCACATATATGTTTGCTATACTGAGAGAATATATTCTGATAGGCTATATTTCTGTAAATACAAATGATTTTTTATTCCAAATTTTAGTGGGGCAAACATAAAATATACCCCTTAAACAATCACCAACTTTATACTTCGATGTAGTTCTTTACAATGTATAAATTTAGGTTTTGCATGATCGTTTTTTTTTTAAGCTTTCATTTAAGAATTTCGACAGCCATAACTTTCTACGGATCTCTTTATTTTGTTATTTGCGAACTGACTTTTATGAAAGCTAGTAAAATGCATATCTTATTTTCTCAACGATTTTGATTCCAATGTTGTCTAGTAAAGGTGTTTCATTTTTATACTATGGCCCTTGAAGTTAGTGTCAGTCATGGCTCTCCATATATATTTTGCCTTTATTATCATGCATTAATATTTCTGTAGTATGTATTGATATTTCTTTTCAATTATCCATTAGAAAGGTCAGTCAGTTAAGTGCTATACGTGATACACGCTTGGGCGATCATGTCTCTTTCAAAACATGTCTGACCAAGCAGAATATTTACCAGCAGTTAGTTGCCATTACTTTCTGCAGTAGACTGGTTTCCGACCAATACTGCAGATAACCCAATCTACCCTGCTATTTAACTAGAGAGAGAAGAGACAATTAATATCTTTAATTAATAATAAATTTTAGGTGTTAGCATCTGCTGACAAAAAACAATGCCAAAGACGACGTATATGTGATCATGGAGAGTGTGAAAGATCATACGAAGACATTATTAGTTCAGTTTCAATTAATTTGCACAAATGTGTAGATGTCAGTCAGTTAAATATCATGCGTGATACACGCTTGGGTGATCATGACTCGAAGGAATCATAACTGACTGGGTAGGATATTTTCCCGCATTTGGTTGCCATTACTTTCTGCAGTAGATCGGTTGCCAACCAAGGCTTTAGAACCCAACCCATAGAAGGAAGAGACAGAGTAATAACTTTCTTAATGGCATTTCCGCATAAGTGAGTACAACGAATTCAACTGTAGTTCGAACTTGGTTCTCCGATTTCTCGTTCTGAGCCAATATCCACTGCACCACAACGTATGTAGGGGTTTAGAATTCCATGCCTGTGTGGTTAAGTATCAGTGTTAGTCGTTATCGTTTATGCTTCAAATCGTCAGCCATAAATCAATGCCCTTCATCGCTTCTTTTAGTTTCCCAAATGAATATTTTCGATTGTGATGTGACTCATTTATTTCCCATTTCGAATTCTGTTTAGTGCTTTGGTCTTGCCGCCCAAGGCTGTCTCCCTTTCTAGCATTTATTTCAGATTCTTCTTCTTCTTCTTCTTCTTCTTCTTCTTCTTCTTCTTCTTCTTCTTCTTCTTCTTATCGGCAATTGGGTGTCAGGTTTTATTTCACATCAAAGAAATTATTTCTCTGATGTGGAATAAGATGGTAAGTAAAGAAAATACATGTCAAGCAATAACGCAAACCAAAATGAATGACGACAAATCATTGACGAAATACGATACAGAGGGGTAACACAATATGACACGGAAAGTAAATTATACTTGCCTGATATATGACTACAATAAATAATAATAATAATAATAATAATAATAATAATAATAATAATAACTATCTAAATTCCTGTATTATGGACATTTCTCTGAATAATAATTAAAAAATAATCTAGCAGACTATGTTATTTTGTTTATTGTAACTGGATTTTTGGCAATTGTCTCAATTGTTTTCCATCGTCCGATGCCGTGCGTTTGAAAAACTTTGTTTAGAAAGACTGGCTGATTTAAAATTTAAGTGATCTAAATTGAAAAATATATTCATTTAGTGTATATATATTTATATATATGTCTTAATTTCAAGTTCATACGTGACTTCGATGGTAGGTTCTACCTTACTGAGTTTTGTGACTAAGTTTAATAGGTTGGTATCTTGGGAGTAAAATTATAAGACTTCATCTATATATCATAAGTAGAATTGTTAGATATAATATATTTGAAAGAACTGGATTCTAAGAACCATAGAAATAGGCAAGCGAGAACACCACTAATAGAAAATCCCATAGGTAAATCAAATTTTTGTTTTTAAAACGTGTTGTTAAAGAAGAAAAAACAATGATTAGTGATTAATACGCATATTTTTATGATTTTTGGATAGGTAGCGAGAGCTTTACTTTTGATAGTTTCTAAGAATGTTTAGACATTTTTTAACGGGTATGTTATACTCACACACATTCCTACATGATTCTCTCACGTTATTTTAGAATAGAAAATCGTTTCATCACTTGATACGTGTATACCTCATTTCACATACTAACTTCACTGACTTATAAACGCACACATGCACATATGGTTTTTCTCAACATATACATTGAAAACTGATTTTCTCATTTTATTTAAAAAAAGAGAATTCTTTCCATCATTTGACATGTGTGTACAATACTTGTTATGTATTTTGAACGGAAATGTTTTTCGTCACTGTCATATATATCTGCCTTTTTCTACTGTGCGCCCATAGCCCAGAGATAGAATCACCGACTGACGCCACTTCGGTCGGGTTTCAATCCTGGGTTAAAAGCAATCGAAGTCTAACCGTACTGATGAGCTGTGATACAGCGAAACAGATCTGTCTGCGGATGACTATATATATATGTTGATATGGGGGTTCTGGGAGACATTTCGTCTTGATAAAGCTCTGCTGAGATCGAAATGCATTGGTTATAATTAGGTTTTTTTATTCATATTGTCCTTTCACAGATACACTGTCGTGAAAATTAAAACAATTGCTTTAGCTCCCTTTTTCTCAGTATACGGTCAGTTTTAGACACACTAAAATGACAGGATGTAATAAATTTCTGGTTTTTCCTCAGATTAGGTCATTGGCAGTGATGTGCAGTAATATGAATCTATTTTCGGGGTGTATACTGAAATTTGTCTCAGATTTTTATCAGCCAGACACAGACTGATCGTAGATATTGTTGGTATCAGCCTTTCAACTCTCAGTCGTCTTATCAAGTTGAAGAAACAAACTGGATCCAATCAGTCCAAAACGTAAGGGAAAATGCAGTCGGAAGAGAAAAACAACGCCAAGAGACGACGTATACGTAATCGGGAAAAGTGTGAAAGATTTTATGAAGACATTCGTTTCATTTTAATTAATTTCTACGAGGGTGTATATATATATATATATATATATATATAGAGAGAGAGAGAGAGAGAGAGAGAGAGAGAGAGAGAGAAAGGTTATTAGCTAGAACGTATAACTTCCACTAATTTACAACTAGAATCAGCTTCTGATGTTCGCGAATATGATAGGAGGCATTACTTTCGGATCAAATCTCATAATTCTTCGAGAGGTCTTTCAAAAATCTCCATGTTAAAAGATTATACAATTAATGTAGTCACTCATATGGGACATCCTTCAAAAAATGTTCTATGGATTTTACAAGTACTACAAGTACTAAAAGGAAACTATTACACATCTAAAGATAACTGGTTACGACATCATTTTGAGAGTGGATGCAATGCAGAAATTCTGATGCCTTCTCCCTTCCCCTAATAAAATAGAACATGATCACTTACCCTTTATAGCAGTAAAACATACTTAAAAAAAAGTAAAGGAAACGAAAGTCCTGTACATACACCTAGAGATGGTCTTGGAGATCGACTTAGCAAGCTAAGCGTCTTAACTGGATTTCATGTAATATGCCCATTTGTAACCTGCTCGACACAAATACAACACCTTAAAACGTTCGCAGGAGTCAAAACATTAGTTGGACATATCCCTCTCTACTGTCAAAGCAAATAAAAACAATAACGAAACTTAAAAAAATAAACATAAAATAAAAGCGCCTTGTAACTACAGCGTCCACAACAAATAGAAATAAAGAAGCCAAAAAACAAAAAAACAAAAAAAAAGAAAAGAAAAGAAATAGGCATCACGCTTATATTCAAGTCTATATCAACATGCAAAGACCTGGAACTAACTCTCGACCGACAACTTCCTTTACGAAAGAGCCACGCCATTAACTTATACATCCAACTGCCTTCTCCAACCATCGGCACCAAGTTTGGCAGTAAAAGAAGAAGCAGAAAAAAAAAAAAGGATAGAAGAGAAAAATAAATAAATAAATAAATAAATACGCACACAAAAATCCCTCTTCTTCTACTTGTAGATTGACCGGTTTCGGGGGTCGGGTTGGCGTTAGGGGAAGATACACCATTGGTCGGGAAGTTATTGGGCCGATCTTATGTCGGATATCGTGAGTTATCGGTTGAAGTGAAGCTGACAGGGTGAGTACGGAGCAAAGGTTTCTGCCGTCAACCGTAAAAGAAAGGCTTTGTCAATCATTGAAAGGTCGCGTGGCAAAGCAGACAGTCCGAAGTGATAGGTTCTCTGGACTTGTCTTGAGAGCCGATGGAGAAGAAAAATAAAAAAACAAAACAAAACAAAAAACAAGAAAATTTAAAAGACACGGCAAAGTTGGGTGTGTTGTTCTTTGAATGATTGATTGAATGAATAGATTGGGCGGTAAAGAAAAGGTAGAAGAAAGGAAAAAAGGAAAGGTAGTAAGTTAAAGGAAAAGAAATACACACACACACACACACACACATATATATATATATATATATATATATATATATATAAAAATTGTCGGTAGGTAATAAAAGAAAGAGTGAGAGGCTGGTAAGATGATAGTAGAGAGAGTTAGGTGGGAGAAAGGTAGATATAGTAAAAAGCTAAAGGAGAGGAAAAGGAAAGGACATAAAGTAATTGCTAAGAGAACTGATTGATAGGATTGTGCAAAATTACAAGGAAGAAGAAGCAAAGAAAACAGTATAAGAAACAGGTTTGAAAGTTAAAAGGAGAATCAAGATAAGAAAACGTTATAGGTAAGAAACACACACACACACACATACACACAAACACACACATATTAATATATAGTAGGTTTCCATTACTTTCTGCGGTAGATTGGTTGCCATCCAATATCTTTAGATCCCAATCTGTCCTATTATTTAACCCATAACTGGAGGGAAAAGATGCTTTAATACCTTTTCCAAAGGTATTTTCGCGTAAGTGAATGGAAGGAATTCAACTGTAATTCGAACTCGGTTTCATATTTCTCGTTACGTTATTGGGTTCTTTAGCCTTGGCTGGCAACCAATCTACCGCAGAAAGCAATGGAAACCTACTGTAGGATAATCTTCTGCCCAGTCAGTCATGTCTCTTTCGAGACATGGTCACCCACTCGTGTATCACGTTTGGCACTTAACGACTGACTAACAGTCATAAATAATTAACAATCACAAAATCTTTTGAAAAGTAGAAACTATTAACTAGATACCATTTTTGGATTTTACTTTCTGTTTTTACAGGTTCGTCATTTTTTTCAGATATATATTTTGGAAAAATATATGAAATGGTGAAAAGTTTTACTGTTAATTTAAATTAAATCGGTTATATCATGTACAAAAAAATAAAAAAAATCAGAAAAATTAAAAATCCCCATAGTTTCATCAATGCAACAAGTTTAGTCATAAGAAGTTCTAATGGACAAAACGCTTCACACGAAAACCATTTTTCCACTTTCTCATACTTTTTCCCCCATTATTGATCGTGATGTATAAAAATTTATACATAGTTATTTCATATATACATGGTGCGAGGTGTAAATTGTCGACATTTTATATTCTTAATTTCGCGCATGATCGTTGTTTGTTTTTGATTTTGTTGGCTGCACAGTATAGTAGGGTCAGTTGGGCACCGTATATAAGAAAAAGAACATCATGACGCAATTCACTCAACAAGAAATTTGGACACGACATGCTGAACTGCTTGACATTCGCGCCGGAATTTCCAACACGCATATTTCAGAGTGTTTGACTGCCAATCTAAGTACAGTACAGAGGATTCGTAAAGTGTTGGATGTATCTAATGGAGGCCTACATCAAATGCCTTGAAGAGGCAGTGATGCCCCTTGTCAAAAGGATGTCTGCTGAAAGATTTTATGTCTGATAACAGGTTATTGTACCATGCCACACAAGCCGGACAACCCAGTCATGGCCGTCAGACAATTTCTGCGACCACATTACGCTTTACATCTGGCCACCTAACATCCCAGACTGCAACCCAATTGATTATTGTATGTCTGGTGCAGTTGAGTGAGAAACCAACAAAGTTAAACTGAGGGCAAAGATTATGACAGCATTTGCAATCTTAAAAAAGGAAACTGTCCCAAAGATTTGCAGGACATTCCGAAATTGTATGGAGGCGGTGGTTGAAGACAATGGAGGTTTAATTGAATCAATTTACTTTTCCGTGATAATTGTGTAATTTTGATAAATATGGCTGCTAAAATATTATATCAGTGTTATTTTCATTTTTGCGTAATTTAGACGAAAATTAATTCATCTCTCTCTTTCTCTCTCTCTCTCTCTCTCTCTCTCTATATATATATATATATGTGTGTGTGTGTGTGTGTGTGTGTGTGTGTGTGTGTGCGTGTGTGTGTGTGATTAATATGAAGAGGTTAACGTAGCAGAGTTATGCTGACATAATATTGTTCTGTAAAGTGACAAACTTCTCTACATTAATCCTATTAATCATCTATATCTATCTCGATATCGAACACTTTATGACAAAAAACCTGCTTGCCAAAATGTCCTTTTCAATAAACCATTGAGAAAATACCGATCTTGGCACTAAGCATCATCACAACTCAAAACAATATATATATATATATATATATATATATATATATATATATATATACTTCAACCCACTTTAATATACGGGGTCTATGGAGAAAGATACCTTATTTAATGTTTGCTGCTTCGCTACTATTACAATAGACTCTAAAATTTTGAATATTTCTTTACACTGTGTCCTGTATAAGATTTTGTTGTTATCTTCTAAAATTTGTCTTAAGTTAATAATATTTTACTTATTTGTCATATGTTTATCGATCTTTTTACGTACAGCACTAAATTTGAGAAATGACAAGTCAGCTTACGAATGAGTGTAAAGCATGTATGGTTAATGTAAGAAGTTAAATTTATTTTTTGATTGTTAGTGTTTTAAATACCATTTCCCAAAGGACAAGAATTCAGAAACAACATAAGTTTTACATGGGTTTGATTTGCGAAATGGTGAATTATTTCTAAGTATTAGATTGGATATTTTAACTTTCTTCATCATAGTATATTCCGGGAAAATATTTATACCGAGTGGAACAAATATAGTGTGGTCTGATGAAGTGACCTAAGTGAAGTGACCTAATTTAGCTCATAGAAATTAATTATAATTTATAACCAATATATATATATATATATATATATATATATATATATCTATAGTGATGTTTAAAGCTAGGCTTAGTTGCGGCACAAATCCGAAAATAAGGAGCACCCAGTGAGGAACAAACATACTACTGAATCATAACTGATCCAGCAAGACATGCTTGAAGTGTCCAATACAGACAAAATTGTGCTAACATTGGAAAAACTAAATAAAAAATAATTAATTTTTAATAATTAATTTTTCTTTCTTTTTAACGAAATATGCATCACGCAACAAAGCAACCTAGAATTATTTACAAAGATAGAATTACTCAACAAAAATGATAAAATAAAGAAATCATAAAGACAACTAAAATAATTCAAAGCAAACGCCAACACCCAAATTCAAAAACATCATACTAACCTCATCAAAATTCGAGCAACACACAACAGAGTGGGGTTCATAAAATGCAACATAATAGAAAGAAACCACTTCAGGTTCGAAAAGACACATTCGAAATAAAAAGAAACCCGAGCTGCAATTCTAAAAACGTAATTTATGCTTTAAAATGCGATGAATGCGCAAAAATATACGTGGTGGCGGCACAAGGCCTGAACAAAAGAATAGCTCTACACAGAAGTAATATTAAACTAACTAATAAGAGGAAATTGTATGTTTCCCAACATTTACACGAATGTAGCGGAGGTAAATTCAGAGTAATACCTTTATACCAAAATATAGTTTATGACAATCTCATGATGCAGGAAGAAAAGTTTATAAAAATATAAGCCTTCCCTAAACAAATTAAGAAAAGCTTAACACACACACACACACACACACACACACACACACACACACACTAAATTCAAACTCGATCAAAAAAATAATAATAAAGCGAACCATTGCAAGAAATAGCATTCCAAAAACAACAAAAGGAACTAGAGTGAAGTAGAATTTAATCAAAATCGCTGAAAACAATTTTGAAGTATAAAGACGAAATCAAATTTCGCAAGTCAGTGTAAAACATTTTATGGTGACGGAAGAGATTTAACGTAAGAGTGTGAAAAAAGCAAAACAAACGCGCCAGAACTATAATATACCGGAACTAGAACGGGTTCAATTTCGTACTACTTTTACACAATATTCACTGGAAAATAAGAGGTGAGTCTAACGAGGAAGATATTTGGAGGATGTTTAAGCGGAATGGAAAAAGGTCATTCAACTCGGCTAAAGAATATATATATATATATATATATATATATATATATATATATATACACAGCTGGGATTTGGTCCGAATAATTAACAAAACAATCTCTACCTTTCACGGCAGCACGTGGTATATTCACTGCATGTTGAGGAAGGTCTTCGTGTGGAGAATTTCAGCTAGTAGCTTGATGGAAAGTTCTTTCGACGTCTTGAACGAATAGCCGGAGAGAGGTCACGCCTGGCCGGTAGCCCAACAACTGTAGGGTTTTCTAATATTTCTTTCACTGTAACCATAGTTACCATGCTATTTAATCTCTTTGGGATGGGCAGAACCTGACCCAGTGACCTAATTCATACTACTCTATTTTCTGAAGTGGTAGAACACTGACCGAATGATCAGTTACTACTACTTTTTGGGGATTGGTGACAACCTGACCAAATAACCTAGTTACTATTATTCATGCTAACGTGACTATTTTAGTCATAACCCAAGGCTTTTGAGACGAAAAAACGCTTCTAACTTCCTCGTTACAATATGTATATAACATTTTATATATATATATATATATATATATATATATATATATATATATATATATATATAGTGTGTGTGTGTGTGTAATTCTGTTTGAGATGTGATTTTGCGCTTGCAGTTATGTAATAATAAATTATTGCGCTTTCATCAGCAATTAATGTGCACTTAATGTGCTTATAGCTATTATACAGTAATCATTGACATGCTCGCAAAGCTCAGCGCTATTGAGATTGCACATTTTTTAGGAATCAACAGGTCGTTTGTGCACGAAATCAGGAAGGCGTTGGAAGCTTTCAACGGGGATGTGTCACTTTTACCGAAGTGTGAAAAGCATTTATAATGTTTAAACAGTATAGAACAGCACAATCCGGACGGTGGGTGAAGAATATTAACGACGATAAATCTCAGGATATCCAGAGAAATCTATAAGTCTGAGAACAATCCATAAGTTAGTGCATGAGGACATTCAGTACAAGTCATACGTGATGAGGAAATTGTAGTTCATGTCTGCACACACACACACACAGAGAGAGAGAGAGAGAGAGAGAGAGAGAAAACAGCGGTGCATCCGTGCAAATGATTTCTGAACAAGTTAAAACATCCAGAACATCATAGAATACACTATACATTTTTTTTTACTAGGATCACAAAGAGAACAAGAGAAATAACAGGTTGTTATTTGCGGCTTTTTTCAGATAGCTCTCACATTGTACACATAAAGTTTCTCGCTTCTGGAATGGTTTTAGAGTTAGTGTGCAGTGAATGACACGTCATACCGCCACACTTCTTTCAACAGTCTTGGGTCTGATACTGTTGACTACATTGTCGTGACGGAAACGATTGTGAAGCTCTAGATATAGCTTTTATGCGATGAAGGGACGTATTTGTTTCAGCAGGAGATTGTTCTCGTTTATAGAGCTGTGCTGATCCAAGATTGGGTTTCTGGTCAAGTTTGGAGGCGTCGAAATCATTGTGACTTCCAACACTTGCTTGCCCCTGTGAAATTTAAGTCTACTTTTAACTTTTTTATACGACCTACATCTGCAGACATTAAATACGGGAAATAACTCTTGTATTTTTTGAAAGAGTTTTTCTCCATGTAAAATTTAAACTTATCTTTAACAAAAGAAAAACACTTGAAAATAAGAAATTAAATCAAAGATTAAGCTGAAGAGCCACACAGAGTTTTTTTGTTGTTGTGTAGAATAATAAATTTACAAGGGATCTGTAAGTTTTAAAACAAACTGGAGGAAAAATGTGGAAGTATATGTCAATAGAAATCAGTGAGGACACACACACACGCACACACACACACACACACACACACACTGAGACACACACACATCTTCAGTTTATATATATGGCTGTGTAAAGCTGGTGAAATGGTCTTGTGAGCCCCACCTAATCTATAATACTACTCCGATTCTACTACATCTAAAATTCCATAAAATAGTACTCATATAAAATACAACTTTTATTGTAAACTAATTATGTGGAATGGACAATGGATGTTTGTTTAGGATATCGGCTCGGAAAGAGAAATAGGGGAGTCGAGTTAAAATTCCAGTTGAATTCGTTGCATTCCCTGATGCACAAATACCTTTGGGAAAGACATTAAGTCAGTTTTTCTCCCTCTAGCTATAGGTTAAATAGCAGGACAGATTGGGTTTATAGCCTTAGTGTGCAACCAGTCAATCAGAAATTAGGGACCTATTGCAAAAAAAGCTTCTGCTAAAAATCTTCGAGACATGATCGCTCAAGCGTGTATCATGTATGGCACTGATTGAAATATAAAATAATGTATCATATGCAATTTAAATTCAACTAGAAAAATTTTAAGTAGATACAATATATCTGTTGTGGGGTTCTCCTTTTTCATAAAGATGGACTCGTCCAGAGTATACTTATACTACTACTATAGAAGCGAGACGGGAGGATACTGAGGTTTCACAGAGAATTAACCGGAGAATACGAGAATCCAGAGAGAGACTAGCAGTTAGTATGCTGTAGTTCATAGTAGCTCTGTGCTCCACTCATTGAGAAGATTATTACGCCGTACACGTCAGCTTCCTACGCGGACATACTCAATATACTACGGCTCTACTTCAAGAGACTTGTAATGTACATATACTTTTTTACTAACCCGCATTCCTGGACTACTAATCTTTATTCAAGTCTGTATCCTTACGTTAATACACTTATTTTCTATCTCAATTACTGTTCGTTTTTCGTTTATTTGTGCGGGCCCCATTCCCGGGATTCACAACAATATATAAATACAAATTAGAGACCTCTCATAATACATCAATCATTCAGTTAATTTCCGAACGTGAAAAACGCTTGGATTGACTAGGCAGATTTTCCGCAATAGTTTACAATTTTTCTGCAGTAGACTAATTGCCAAATAATGCTATAGAATTCAATCTGTCTAGCTAAAGAGAGAAGAGATGGGTACTTGCGCGTCAGTGAATGCAACAAATACAATGGAATTTGAACTCGGCTCTCCGAGTTCCTAATTAAAGTATTTGACCACATTCAACATTAGGGATGAAAAAATAGTAAATTTCGTATAGTGAATAACTAGACTTCTTCTTCTACGCGCCGTGTCCCTTCTGGACGTAGGCAATCATAACCTTTCACATCTCACTACTTGCGCTCTTAATACCCCTTCTCCTGTTATCTCACTCAAGCCCTGCTCCATTATCCATCTGCTCAAGCATGTCAAGTATGCCATGCGTTGCTTTCCCTTGTCTCACTTCCCCTCTATCCGTTTCGTGTGCATCGGGTTCTTCATCCCTCCTTCCTCATTCAGTCAGTCATTTAAGTGCCATACGTGATACACGCTTGGGCGATCATGTCTCGAAAGAGACATGACTGACTGGGCAGAAGATTATCCCGCAGTAGGTTGCCATTGCTTTCTGCGGTAGACTGGTTGCCAGCCAAGGCTATAGAACCCAATCTGTCCTGCTATTTAACCCATAACTGGAAGGAAGAGACGGATTAATACCTTTCCCAAGGGTATTTGCGCGTAAGTGAATACAATGGATTCAACTGGAATTTGAACTCGGCTCCCCGGTTTCTTATTCCGAGCTGATATCCACTGTACCACAACGCCCTTCCTCATTACCTGTCCAAAAGAATTTGTTTGTCTTTTCCTGATGTTAAGTATCAATTTCCGTCTCGTCTCCATAGCCAAAACCTTGTCGGTGTACAGATGTTCTGTCCATGGTATCCTCACCATCCTTCTGTAGTTATACATTTCGGTTGTTTCAGTGAAGGACAGACATCACACAACAATCCAACATTAGGGATAAAAAAAAGTAGTGAATTTTGTACAGCGATCTATTATAAATAAATTCACCGATTTGGACGAAAAAAGCAACAACACAGAAGAATGTCAAAATCCGCGTAAATATTTCATCCTTTAATCATCATTTGTGCTTAATTTAATTTATAACGTATATACATGTAACGTATATAAATACAACAATATGAATGTAAAATATATATGTAACATATACAAATGTAGGTAGAAAAAGCAAACGTTGATAAACACCGCTCGGAGGTCCGTAATTAGGCTTGCCCCATCCCGTCTAGAGTCGTCTATAGGCCTCCTATATATGTGCGTGTATTTGTGTGTGTATGTGTTTCTGTGCATAATGAAAGCAAAGAATAACTATCATTTGTCTGGTAACGAGTGTATCCAGACCGAAGCTATTTCGTCACTAAATCACTGAATCCATATCAGTGAGTTAAGTGCCATACATGATACACGCTTGGGGAATTATGTCTCGAAAGAGACATGCATGACTGGTTAGATTTTCCCGTAGTAGGTTGCCATTATTTTCTGCTGTAGACTGGTTGCCAATCAAAGCTACAGAACACAATCTGACCCATGGCTGGAGGGAAGAGATAATACCTTTTCCAAGAGTATTTGCGCGTAAGTGAATGCAACGAATTCAAGTGGAATTCGAACTCGGTTCCCCAATTTCTCTTTCCGAGCCGATATCCACTGCACATTTCCCAAGGGTATTTGCGCCTAAGTGAATGCAAGTAATTCAGTTGGAATTCGAACTCAGCTCTGCTGATTTCTCGTTGAGAGCTGATATCATCTGCACCAGAAATTATTAATTTACTAAATGTACCCCGGAAGCGGATGTGCGTTGTGGTACAGTGGATATCGGCTCGGAACGAGAAACCAGGGAGCCGAGTTCGAATTCCCGTTGAATCCATTGTATTCACTTACGCGCAAATACCCTTGGGAAAGGTATTAATCCGTCTCTTCCTTCCAGTTATGGGTTAAATAGCAGGACAGATTGGGTTCTATAGCCTTGGTCGGCAACCAGTCTACCACAGAAAACAATGGCAACCTACTGTGGGATAATCTTCTGCCCAGTCAGTCATGTCTCTTTCGAGACATGATCGCCCAAGCGTGTATCATGTATGGCACTTAATTGACTGACTGTCCCTGGAAGCCGTCTAAGAATATCGTTCAAGAATATCGGTACGACTTGCTGAGATTTTTCGCATAATCTTTACTGTAAGCTCAGTTATTTAGTGGTGCCCACCTCTACTTTAATTATCATATTACAAGATTTTCTCTATTGCACACACGAGGAACAAGTCATTCTCACCGGAGCTTCTAGTATCAATCTACGTACATGATATGATCCTTAAATCAAGAATGTTAATTCTGGGTTCCTTAAATATCTCTCGAGTATTAAGAGGCATATGGAATTGATCATATTT
Source organism: Ascarosepion bandense (assembly GCA_037127315.1). Taxonomy (NCBI): domain Eukaryota; kingdom Metazoa; phylum Mollusca; class Cephalopoda; order Sepiida; family Sepiidae; genus Ascarosepion; species Ascarosepion bandense. The sequence goes on along the minus strand of JBBBDQ010001274.1, from coordinate 139,664 downwards.
CCAAGTAACATAAAACTTGTAGTACTAGGTTACATAATGCCGTTAGCAAGTGATGAAATATCTGGGTGTTTATGCTTGTTGCTCAATAGCTTAAAAATTCGAGATCTGTTACTTAATGACATTTTTTTATCATCTCAAATAGCTTAGAGATTATCGAAGCAAAAAATTGAATCCGTTAGCAAAGTTCAAATTTCGATGATGATTTTGTGCCGAAATATATATTTTCTTACCCAGCTATGCGTTAAATAGGACAGATCAGAGTCTCTAGGCTTGGCTAGAAGCCAGTCTAGCTGAACAACAAATGTATTCAAAAACTGTACGAGGCTTCCAGTGGCATCACATTGAAGCACCGGTTCTTGTACGATCACCAAAGTTAAGCAACGACGAGCCTGATCAGTAAGTAGATGGGCGATAACTTGGGAATAACAGGTGCTGTAAGTTTAAATGTGTGGGTGGTGTAATATATAACGGCACGGAATTGTAAATCGGGGAGCTGCGTTTTGATTCCAGTCTGGTTCGTTATATTCACTCACGAGTTAATAATCTTAAGAAAGTTATGAACCCAGTGTTTCTTTCCCCTGCTATGGGTTAAAAAGTAGGACGTATATCAATAATTCGCTTTTATTTTAAAAATATTTCTTACAATATAAACATATTTACCAGCTTTAAAAAAATTTCAAACGTTGATAAACCGTAAAAAAATAAATGAAATCGGTATTGTAGCGAACCACCCCCATTTAAAAGATAGATTCATAACTTACGGCCACATCACATTAAAACAATGGTTTCAGTATAATAACCGAAGTTAAGCAATGTCGAGCCTAGTCAGTACCTAAGTAGGTGACCGCTTGGGAATACTTGGTTCTGTGAGCATTGATGTGTGGGTAAGGAAAAAGTATAATGGTTCTGAATTGTTGAACAGAGAGTCGAGTTCTAATTCCCATCGGGATCGTTATATTCACTTACGCGCAAATACACTTATATGTATGAATCCACATCTTTTCTTCCAATCTATAGGTTAATTAGTAGTACCCATGTCACTAAATGGTTATCTCGAAAGAAAATATTACAATTTAAAAATGCTTTTGGCTTTAAATATCCTGAAATGGGTTGATAAGCAGTAAATAATTAATCAATCAATCAACTAATGAAAAGAAGATGGTCATTGGTCTAGTAACACCACTCCATAAAGCCTACTCCCTGCAGAAACTACGGCATGCTGAGTTTATCGTCCCCAAGTCACATACTTGCTTTAAATTAATGGACACAGTTTCGGAAGAGAATCGATTGTAGGTTAATCTCTCGTGAGGCAAGTCTACAGGGTGCCACTACACAAAATTTGATATTAAATAACCCAGCAAGAGCTGCTCTGCCGTAAAATCAACCAGTTTTAACTATGCAATAAATTCAGTCAGCATTTATATATTTTTCATAGCTTCTGTAGTGCACTAGAGGTCTTCGCTGATACTTATCTCTTATCTAAATATACAATATAATACAGAGATACCTACTGCCAAGAATAAAGAATAATCTCTACGCTACTAGACAGCCAATCCCTAAAAATTCATAGCGTCTATCATGAAAGGAAATTTATTACGTCACGGTTAGTATAGGACATGAGAAAACTGGACATAGAACAGGCTCTACTAGGGTTTGGTTTCCTCCAAGAGGGCAAGATCCTACAAAACTAACATGCTTCATTGAATTGTGTCCATGTGCTTATATATATATATATATATATATATATATATATATATATATATATATATATATATATATATATATGAATTAGATTGGTTTCTATAGTCCTGGTTGGTAACCAGTCTACCGCACAAAATAATGGCAAGCTACAGCGGGAAAATCTGCCCAGTTAGTCATCTTTCGAGATATAATCGCCCAAGTGTGTGTCACGTATAGCACTTAACTGACTGAGACATCAGAACTTAAAGCATAACTTAATTTGAAATTCTTTGTATTTCAAGTTCTTTTTTCTTCTTCTTTCCTCTCAAATAGAAATGGGAATTTTCTTCCGCATGCCTAACGACTATGCTTATAATACTAACGCAAATGAGGTTAGGGGATGTACACGCACCCTCGAAAAACCTTCGTCACACCCCACCCCCGTCTCCGGATGGGTCTTTTAGTCCTCTTGCATATGAGCGGGGTTTTTTTGTGGCCCTCGGTCTCTGGCAGCTAAGATGTTTCAGAACCAAGAAGAAGTTATGCTGCCTGACTTCTAGGTGGTGGGATACCTGCACTCGGAGAATCGCGACTGAATTTTTGCGGTGTTATTTGTTTCCTTATTAAGAGTGATGGAAGTAAGTTTTCTGAGTTTGGCTTTATCCTCCTGATAGTCAGGGATCCGAACCTTCGAGTAACTTTGAAGAAGGCTATCCTATCATAGGTGTATAATATCGGGTTTATGGTGCTGCCATTTTGTGAAATGTTTCTGGACCGTGCAGTAGTCTCCGGTGGATTCTCTCAATGCCATAATGCTGGGTACTGTTACGGTAATATATCCAGGCGAGTCAACCCAGATTATTTATGCTGCATATCCAATGAATGTCTGCGTCACTGATTACTAGTCATCTACCAAAACAAACACGAAAGCAATCAAATTGAAAAAAGGAACAAAACTATTAAACCCAACCTTAAAAATACCATCTCTTACACCAATATAATTGATTTGCGTTCTAACTTTCCAGAAGTGTAGATCCATCTTCTTCAGTCTGAACTTGACCTGCTGTTTCTATCTGAAACGAGTATCAATGTTTCAAACATATGACAGGAGCTCCCAATCCCGTGCTACTTATCCATTATAACAAAAAACGACCACCTAAATCGCCATGGCCACGGCACGGTGCCTACATCAAGGATGGGTTTCTCTGCAGCAAAAAACACAAAAAAAAAAAGTAATATAACAAGGACCATAATCTCTTGTATATAAAACTTTCTTCTTTGCTCTGTATCGTCCTCAGGATGAAGGGTCGGTAATCTTCGATCGAATATATGAGAGGATTGACAATATTATCTCGAAATTTCCCCCGGCCAACTTTCACATATGTGGTGACTTCACTGTTCACCACAAAGAGTAGTTAGTTTATTCTAATTAATCCGATGAGGAAGGCAAATATTACAGAGACTTCGTCATCGATTATGATCTGAGATGGAACAGCAGGCGAACCTCTTTGATCTTTTTCTAACATCATGCCCTGAAAAATTAGCAGCAAATGTTTTACCTCCCATTGGTACGACTAATCATTCCCTAATCAGTGTTCAAATTGACTCCAAACCAATGACATCTCGTGATTTATCATTCCATATATAGGTTTTTCACTATGAGACGATAGACTGAGAGAGCTTTCGGTCATATATGACGGAAGTTCTTCTCCCAAACTGTTTCAAAACTACTATCCTAATCTACGAATGAATCCTTTCTGTAATGGAGTGGTTCATACCCCTCACCTTCAAAAAAATTTCAAACTAAATAGTCAGCCCTGTTTTACCTCTGAATGAGCTGCAGCCTTATCTCACCAAAAATAATACTTCAAAATTTATCGTAAGGAATGGTGTAGTGTGTTCCTTCCTTTTTTCAGAACCGCTCACACTCACTGTAAGACTGCTTGAAAACGCTAGGTACAGCTCCATGCGAGCTGTCCAGGCCAAATTTGAAAGAAAACAAATCACCAACTACATTATGCACAGAGGCAAAACAGCTGTCTACTATTATAAATGGTCCCGAGGCCATATCCTCCTCGACAAAAAAAGGCAAAGCTCTGCCCTAGCTTTGCCCTACATTCAAAATGAGATAACAATGACCATCTCCACTCCAACTTCTTACGTCTCACGGAGCCTAATCTCAGTAATATACTCATTTTGTAAAAGAATTCTCTAGTCTTATCAAAAACCTCGACCTAAAAATGCCATTGACTCGTATAACATTCCATTCAGTCAGTTAAGTGCCATACGTGAAACACGCTTGGGCGATCATATCTCGAAAGAGACATGATTGACTGGGTAGAAGATTATCCCGAAGTAGGTTGCCATTGCTTTCTGCGGTAGACTGGTTGCCAGCCAAGGCTATAGAACCCAATCTGTCCTGTTATTTAACCCATAACTGGAAGGAAGAGACGGATTAATACCTTTCCCAAGGGTATTTGCGCGTAAGTGAATGCAAGGAGTTTAACTGGAATTCGAACTCGGCTCATCCGATTTCTCGTTGCGAGCCGATATCCACTGCACCACAACGCATATCCATTAGTTGTCCTAAATAATATCAACACACAATTATCCCCGATTTTAGCGAAATTATTTAACCGCTGCTTGAAGAAGAAATATCCAGTCTTTCAGAAAGCAACCAATTTTTCCCCTCCCAGTACAAATCCATTAGCCTTCATCAGTAAAACTTTTATGGCCATTATCAACAAGAAGGTCGTTGATCACCTAGATAGGAACAATCTTTTCTGCGACGACCAGTAAGAGTTTTGATCAACCCGATCCATTTCTGACGTTCCAACTACCATTACACACAGAATTAGTGAAGCCCTTGACGTCACACGTACTGTATTAGATATGACGAAGACCTTCGACTAGGTGTGACAGAAAGTTTACTATACAAGCTCTGTACGGAGTTTAATGGAAATGTTTTTTTTATTGTACAGTTCTTCTTAACAGGTAGTTCAAAACGGCTTATCCTCCGAGATCCTTAGAAGTCACTTCTCAGACTAAGCCTCTTTATGATTTAAAATAAACCTACCCAAGAATATACCTCGACCATTTGTGATCATCTATGCTGATGATACGACATACGGGTGAACCTTCAACAGACTTGATTGGCAGCTGACCTTCTCTTCCGATCTACCGCTAACTTCCCAGGGGTAGAAAAGACTGGCTGGTTACATTCAATGCCTCCAAAACCAAACTGGTTACATTCCATCACTGTCAATCAAACCCCAAACTACCACCAAATCACGATGAACAAGGACGGCTCATGTCTTGAGAGGATATTGGGCTTCATACTCACACACAAAAAAAATATATAACTTAATAAATTGACTTATGTTTTAAAATGGCCTTGTCAAGTCGAGACTTTCATAACGAAGTCATTCATGGTAGCATGCATGGTGTCATGCATTGTGTCTAAACTCTCAGTTCTCTGCAATCACTTTCTAAGGTCATTGTTAAAATTACCTTCCACATGAAGCTTGTTCTCAGCAAAGTTAATTCTTCTTTAAACCTTGATTGCATCCCAAGAAGAATGTTATTAGGTCCTGTCATGGGATCTCGACTGGTTACATTCCATCACTGTCAATCAAGCCCCAAACTACCACCAAATCACGATGAACAAGGACGGCTCATGTCTTGAGAGTATATTGGGCTTCATACTCACACACAAAAAAAATATATAACTTAATAAATTGACTTATGTTTTAAAATGGCCTTGTCAAGTCGAGAGTTGACAAGTCCATTTATAAATATATGAATGCTAATTGTTCTGATAAGCTTTCCCCTTTGATACCTAGATTTTATGAGTTAAAGGGCACTACTAGATTGGTGGCAAGGTTTCATCATTTTAAAGTTGAAATGACTAAATGCAACCTTAGGTTCTATGCTAGTAATTTCTTCTCTTGCACTTTTCACTTGTGGAACTTGCTTCCGGTTTCTTGCTTCCTCAAAACTTTAAATGCAATATTAACCATTATCTTCTATCTTCTTAATTATTGTTCTTTTATTGTTCACACACCTTAATAATGGCTGTTTCTCATTATCCCAAACCCAGTAATTGCTCTGCTTTTTAGTGGCTTTATTGTCATTTTGGGAGAAAATGCATAAAGAAAACTATCCCAATTTGTTCATATATATCTCTCTGGCATTTCATCTGGCCATCACATTCCCTTCATATCTATCTATCTATCTATCTATCTATCTATCTATCTATCTATCTATCTATCTATCTATCTCATTTACCTCATATAGAACTCATATCTATCTGCTGAATTGACTATCGCATTCGCTTCATATATCTATCTATCTATCTATCTATCTATCTATCACAATTTGTTCATATTTATTTATCTGATATTTCATCTGGTCATAATATTCTCTTCATATTTATCTCTCTATGTATCTCATTTAACTGATATAGAACTCATATCTATCTGTTCGATTGACTATAGCATTCGGTTCATCTATCTATCTATCTATCTATCTATCTATCTATCTATCTATCTATCTATCTATCTATCTCTTCGACATTGGCCTCTTTACTTCTATTGATATATAACAATGTTTACTGGTATCTGTAATTTGTTGAATGAATGATGTCAACGTATCTTTTAACAGTCAAACTGAAATCGTATTCATTCTGCTCAGAAGTAAACGGCTACTTTTTGTATTAAATATCCTGAAGTTCTTAATTTCAAATTGTCACTTTTGATGCTAAAGTTTTAAAAACGACTCGCAAGTAGAATCTAACGCACAAACAGAAATGGCTCATCCCTCGGCTGGAAATTGCAAAAATGATCGGCAGGTACCCATGAACTGTAAAGACGTTCGTTGAAGTCGAGTCAGATGCAGATCTGATAAGAGAAAGCTGAGATCTTATCTCGGTGATCTGTGTTCCGCACCAAAAGAAATGTTATACAACATCCATCTTTGTCAAGCGGTGACATTTCGAAGATTTATGGTAGCGTGGATGTATGGAGACGTACAAGATGTTGTGATCTAATAAAATAGTAAAAAACAAAAACAAAAAAAAATCACTGAAAAAGATCACAAGGAGTAATTTAAAAAACATTTGCCAAGAAAACCTAATGTAATCGGTAACATGATATATGAAGATCGATTTTTCAACCATTCTTTTCTCTAAAGGATGCAATGAGTCTCTTGACGGACCAGTCGGATGAAGCAAAGGCCGGTCAGCCACGAAAGAAAACTGCCACCAAAAGTTGTGGTATCAAAAACGTGGAGGCTGTTTGAATGTTTTGTTTAGAAGTATAGATCGTGAAATGGCTGTCCCATAGCCAGTTTCAGCGGGTGTTGGGATGACACGCCAGTATTTCAAAGGCACTCGTAGAAACATTGTTCAAGGCGAATACTCTGAAGAAAACAAATGAATATCTATGTAAAATTAATTAGAAAGACACTCCTTTTAAAAACTTGTAGCAATTACAGAGATTTAAATATCTCGAAGGTGTTCTAACATAGAACAAAAATGCGACACTGAGATCTGAAGACACATTTGGATGGCAAAAGATACATTCCAAAAGCTAAGCAAAGTATTAAGAGACAGACAACAATCGATAGAAGCAAAGAAAAACTGTACTGAACTGTGACGTGATATCTGTCCTGCAGTACAACAATCTCCTCAAAGATGAAGAATCTTGAAGCAACAGAAATATAGTTCAACAGAAAGATGCTAAGGATACGATGAATTGAACATTTTAGCAATAACTAGGATTTTGAGGAAACAGAAGCAAAAAGAAAACATATACTCAATATCAAGAAGAGTTAGTTGAAATCGCTGGCGTATTTAATAAGGAAGGAGGGATCAGAAAACACAGGACAGATTGAGCCAGATGAAAGCATTGTGTAACATACTTGACAGGCTTGATTAAATAGGTCATAGAACAGGGTTTGTGAGACAAAACTTATTAAAAAGTACAAGATACTGGAAGATGTGGAGGGCCATTAACGCCAACATCCTGACTTGTAACAGCACATAAAAGATGGATGAAAATCTAAAAAAAATCATGAACTTTGCTACGTTGTTCCGTCGCTTTCACAAGAATTAAAAACCTAATGATTATTGAAGATATTTTTTATAATTGTCATCAGTAGAGTGTCATTGTTTTTAATATATTTTATTTTTAGAAACTATCCTTTTACATTTTACGTATTTTCTGTAATTTTCTTTTTTTTATTACAACATAAAGTTTATTGGGAATTATTTCGTAATGAAACATGGCGTTAAAGTGAATGTAAAATTAATAAAACAGCAAACTTATTAATAAACTTGGGAAATCCTGGAAAATACATAAAACATTTGACATATTTTTGAAACAAATGATTTAAAATTTATACATATTATTTGAAATATCCTTCACATAAATAAAGTAACTATTTCAGTATATCCCTTCATTAATAATCTATAAATCAGTAGTTTCAATAGAGTTTCTACAAATGTCTGATAAAAATGTCTGATATTGTAAGTTTCTATCTATCTATCTATCTATCTATCTATCTATCTATCTATCTATCTATCTATTTTTTTAATCGATCGTGTCGCCCCAAGCAAAGCATTTTACTGCCAATGTTGTGCAGGGGGTTACATAGGAGAAATGTTATGAAGAGTGAGATGTTTCAGGGGGTGTCAGGAAGAGAGTAAGATAGGGAACAGATTACTGATAAGAGTGAGGTAGACGAAGAGGAATGTTATGAGGAGTGAGAGGTTGCAGGGGGTGTCAGAAAGAGAGTAGGAGAGGGAAGAGAGTACTGATGAGAGTGGGGTAGATGCAGGAAAGCATGAGAGAGAGAGAGAGAGAGAGAGAGAGAGGATGTAAGTTAGTGAGACAGGAAATGACACTGACTTTACATTTAAATTCTTGGAGATTTTAACTGTCAGGAAAGCAAGTATGCGGAAGAGAATTCCACAGGCGGGAAGTGCGAGAAAAGAAGCTGATGGAGTAGAATTTGCGTTTACAATTTATTGGTTTCACAGTAAAAGGGTGGGACCTAGTTACTAATCTTGTGGCTCGAGGAAATTCGTATATAGGGGGTACCAGTGAGCTAAGTTCATCGGAGCAGAAGCCGTGAAAGTATGTGTAGAAGAGACACTGGGAAGCCACACTGCGTCGGTGAGAAAGCAACTGCATCCTAGATGCCAAGTCAGGATCGATCACATTACAGATTCTCTGTTGGATTCGGTCAAGAACACCTAAGTGGATAGCAGAAACACCGAACCAGATATGGCAGCAATACTCAATGGGCGGATGGTAGACTTGTATATGTGCAGGATTGTTTGGGACGGGAAAAACTTCCTGGCTCTACACAGAGAACCGACTTTCTTAGCAGCGGATTTAGCTATGGATTCTATATAGTTATTCCACTTGAGGTCTGGTGTGAGAGTTAACCCGAGGAGGCGCAGTGTTTTGCTTTCAGGGAGAGAATCCTGATCCATGTTAATGGGCGGGAGGAACGATTGTCTGTGGTGGTTATTAGATAGCAGCTTCGTTTTAGAAGCATTAAAATTTACAAACCATTTCTTACCCCAGTCCACCACGAATTAGAGGTCCTTTTCAAGCTCGGCAGCGAGGTTTGTTTTTTCAGCCTCGGTAGATTTTTGATCGAAACAAGAGTAAACCGTAGTGTTGTCAGCATATATGCCCACTTGGGATCTTATTACGTCAGGGAGATCGTTAATATAGATAAGGAAAAGCGTAGGACTGAGAATAGAGCCATGAGGGACACCCGCATTCATGTGCTAGTATTGGGAGGCTTGCCCGTTCAATACCACCCTCATTGTATGGTTTGAAAGGAAGGACTGGATTAGGTCAAACAACTGTCCAGTTATACCATAGCCCTGCACCTTGCATAGAATGCCAGCATGCCAGACTCTGTCAAACGCTTTGACCACAGTTCGGGCTTCGCCGTTTTTGTCGAGGGCCTGGTGTATATACTCAATGATGATCGTGAGCATATCAGCAGTAGACCTGGTGAAGCGGAAGCCATATTGTTTGTCAGAGAAGTGTCTATGGGCTGTGAGATGTTGTACCATATCGGCGTTGATGATGGCTTCGAACACTGTCAAAGATCGGTAGGAGGCTGATAGGGCGATAATTAGCGGAATCAGACGGTTCTCCATTAATTTTATATATAGGAACTACAGAGGAGGATTTCCAGCAGGCAGGAAAGCAGGAAGCAGAAAGGCAGAAGTTATAAAGTTTAGAGAGACCAGAGAAGAGTTTAGAGAGACCAGAGAAGAGTTCAGGAGCACATTATCTAATTTCGGGCACCCCGATGTAGTGTAATGGTTAGCAAGCTTGTCTCACTAGAATCTATTACAACTGAATAGTAAGTTCGATCCTCGCAGGGTAGTTCACACTTTTGGCCTTGTGCCACATCTAAGCGGCGCTTAGAACATTAACTATCTATCACTGTTCATTATCTGTCTGTCTATTACAGTTCTCTATCTATTACGGTTCATTTTCTATCTAATTATATATCTGTCTGCATTGGTCAAGCATCTCACATCACAGGGCGTCATTTCAAATAACTTTCGCTTCTTTAGGACAACTGCAGGTGTATTAACTATTATTTCTGAAAAGTATATCAACCTTTAGACAAGGATAGTGAAATTTGAGTTGTGTTCTAGATATCTCGAAGACAATTGACAGAGTTTTTCACAAGTTGAATGACTATGACATTTCTAGACTAATTAATTAACTAATTTAGATTTTCTTATCAAAACGTGAAATGAAATCAATTTTGAATGACCACTCCTCCAGATCTTTCATTTTGCATGAATGCACGTGTGCCTAGTGCCCTATTCTTGCACCTCTGTTCTTTCTTGTTTTCATCAACGATGTCGTCATTTCTCAACTTGGTATCTTTGCTAATAGAACAACTGTTTACTCTAGTCTTCATATTAAGTCTAGTAGGTTCGATATCTACCGTTCTATCGTAATAATATAAAGCTCTCTCTCTCTCTCTCTCTCTCTCTCTCTCACTATCTATCTATCTATCTATCTATCTTATTTAGTTAATATTTTATTCATATCTCAGTCAGTTAAATGTTATTCGTAATACTAGACTGAGAGATCTTTTCTCGAAAATGACATGACTGTCTGGTTAGAAGATTTTCCCACAGTTGATTTCCATTACTTTCTGCGGTAGAATGGTTGGCTACAGAACCCAATCTGTGCTGCAACCTAACCCATAACTGAAGGAACAAGCAAAGGATTAATACCTTTTCCAAGGATATTTGAACGCAAGTTAATGCAACGAACTCAACTGGAATTCGAACTCGGCTCTCCGATTTCACGTTCCGAGCCGATATCCACTGCATCACGACGCACGTTCATACACACCTATCTTAATTTCTTCATATCTATCTATCCATAACAATAATATTCCCCTCTTTCTGCATATGCATATATATATATATATATATATATATATATATATATATATATATATATATCAGTTACAATAATATTCGTCTCTCTATCATAATATTCCTCTCTATTTCTATCGCATTTAATTCATATCTATCTATCTATCTATCTATCTATCTATCACGTATTTGTCTATATTTCTTAGATGAGGTAGTATTTACACTGTTTACATTATTCGGACTATTGTTCTCATCTTTGTTGCTATTTGTACGACGTAAGCCTCTTTTGGTAGTCATTAGTTATCTCCCTCTAACTGGACAATTTACTTATTCACCGCTGCTGTAGTCTGGTCTTGAATTAACAACTCTTTGGGTCAGTTTACTGGAACTAACCAATGTCTGTATCCACTGGGCCATGTGTCCTTAAGGCTTCACGCAAGGAATGAGAATGATACCCCCCGCCAGCGATTGTTCGGTTCGAAATACCTAGCACCTGAAGAAGGCTTGAGCGTACAACGGCCTAAACGTGGTACAAATGGCAACAAAGATCAGGACAATCATTCGAATAATCTATCTATCTATCTATCTATCTATCTATCTATCTATCTATCTATCTATCTATCTATTACGGTTCTCTATCTGTCTATCTATCGTCGTCTGTTCGCATTTATTTTCTTTAAACTCTTTATTTATATTTGTCATATTTTTCAAAAATTATGATTAATATTTTATAAAGTTTCTTGAGAATCTATAGCATACTATGACTTATCCCACCTCTTAGCTTTTCCACTGATGACTACATCGATAGGCTTCCAATACATATTTCCAGCACAATGTTTTACCGGAATATATTTTCTTCTGAAAGAAAGGCGTCTTACATGCCGGCACTTAAGTTAAGTCCCTTCATACAGATCCATCAAATTCTGTTTATTTCGATCTGGAACATTATTTTCATTTCGACCTGTCAATCTATCATCGTCTGCTCATAAAGATCTGTCGATTTAGCAGGTACTCGTATGTTAAATATTGGCGGAAACGGATGAAGGTCGGCGTTTGCTCATGTTGTAAGCAATGCAACAATAGCGTTTGCAATATTAAAGGTATCGGGAATATTGTACGTATACGTTGGTACTTACATATTCCAAATCGGATTATTACATTGGAGCGAAATGTTCTCTGCAAACATTCGCACTGAAAATGGCGGACCTTTCAATAACTGCCATCATCAATATATTTTATTTACTGTTATTTCCGAAATTATGTATGCAACATATTTTATCTTATATTCTGGGCAAAGGATTTCTTTCTTTTAAAAAAAAAATAATGCATGAAGAATGATAAGCATTATACATGACAAATAAGAAAAATATCTCTTCTATTCATTGTTTGTATCTTCAAAGTTCCCCTGAGTTGACTTTTTGCTTATGTTTGTGAAATCACCAACATCTTTTAAAGCACGACTGAGCACTTGATGAATATGCGGATATTTTCTAGCTCTTCTAATTGGACACCGAGTAAAAAGATAAGTTTGATATTTTTAAGGTGGATATTAAATTCATTTAAGTTCTCTGAGGTTTTCTGGCATGAATCACATACGACAGAAATAAAATTTTATCACATATTTAAAATACCCAGATCTCTTTTATTAGCAGCCTCCCTTCAGAACATAGACAGTTTTGCTCTCCACAACTTTCGATCCTTTTTAAAACTAAACAATATTTGTCCCCAGAAATAGCAGCTACTAGACTTGAAAAACTCATTGTGAAAATTGTTTTAAGATTTTATAAATTTCAACCGAGTGTAGAACTGGCTGCTCGGTCAATGAATGTCAAATTTTTCCATATAAGGAAACGACTAATATTATCATTGGCCTTAAAATTCCTAGAAGTCACTATTCTGTGACCGCTTATGCAGGTTATTTAATCTTTTCTTCTATCTCTCTTGCCTTCAAAATATCCTGCGAGTGTCAAATTCTTCAAATACCCTTTTCTCCTTTTTTTAATCTCAGACATTTCAACCATCTTTTTCTAATGAGAAGTATTTTTTTTTGTTCCATTCTTCTTAAAACTTTGTTGTTACATTTTCAGACCATGGTATTCTCAACATCGTTCTGTAGAATTTCATATCTGTTCTCTTTGAAGCTAAATGTGTCTAGAAAAGTTCCCACCGTCAGTGGCAAAAAAATTATTTGGGAACACCAAAGAAAACAATTCACGAACAATTTGTCACATCTTCAAAAACAGCTGAAGCCATTCACTCGTCACGATGCAAGACTAAGAATTAAAACGCCCCCGCCAGTAATTTGCTTTTATGTTATATAAAATATACTTCCTGCACTACGAAAGATCGCACGTGACAATATTGTCTTTAAATATTTGAACTAAATGGACGATCATTTTTCTTTCTGGGTATTTTATATACAAGGCATGTGTGAACTGTTTGCCAGTTCATCTTTCGGTCGTTTTCTTGGAGTGGGGTCTTTCGTTTCCACTACAGACTTAATCTGTGATGCTATTTTGATTAGCAAGCATCGACACATAGTAGAATTTATATTGCGTAGCAGTTCAGAACTTTTTTCTTTGTTTCTAAAGAAGATGTTCCAACAAATGGAAATGAATAATAGAGGAAGGTATTTGAGTTTTCTCACTTTCAATGAATGTCTAAACTTTCTTCAAAGCGAATGTAAACAACTTTAGTGCGGTAATGTGATGTTTATTCTCTTCAGGACTGGAGTTAAATAGAAGGAAGCAATCTTCGTCATTTCTCGTCAGAATGAAAACCTTTGAGACGCTTAACTTAATGAGGATTGGGGAACATGAAAATCTTACAAAGCCATATCTAAGCAATATCAGTTGCTAGTTTCAATAATCTAAACTATTATGAAGAATTTTAAGAATGTCCACAAGACTTACAGACGTATCAAGGTGAAACCACCCTTATTCAAGATTTGAAGTCATAACTTTTCTGAATCATTAATACGTAAGTGAAAGGCATACAACCATATCACGTTGATACCCCGGTTCCTGTAAAATAACCGAAGTTAAGCAAAGTTGAGCCTGGTCAGGACTTATATGATTGGTCGTTTTAGAATGCCAGGTGATGTAAGCTTGGATGTGCGGGTGGTAAAATGGCTCGGACTTTTTAATCGAAGAATCAAATTCAAATTTCAATTGGATAATACCCTCTTGCAAAGTCTGAATCCACCTCTTCTCCCTCCAGCTATGGGTTAATTAGTAAGACTTGATCACTGAAACATTTCCAAAAAAATATTTCAATCTAAAAATGATTTCTGGTTTTAAATAACCTGTAAGCGGTTGATAAGAAGTATAAAACAAATCAGTCTATGAAATACTGATTAGTTAAACAAACATCTCTTTTAGATTTACTCACATTTTTTGCAATATGACCACAAAGTGAGAAATCAGTTTATATATTGATTTTAACAAAGAATTGATCCACCACCTTGTATCCTCATAATAATTTTTTGTTTATCAAACTCTGATTATTTCTTCTCCCTTCAGCTTTGTGTTAATTAGTAAAACTTGTATCACTAAAACATTATTATCTTAAAATATTTCTTAAAATATCTTCTAGCTTTAAATAACCTTCAAAAGGTTGATAAACTGTAAAAAACGAATCAATGAATCAGTCAAGGAAGGAAACGGGTGGTTTTACTGATGATGAGAAAAAATTCTTAGGCATATCAAGAATAAATCGAATTCCCCACCAATGATATATTACAGGTTTAAATGGCGCGAATATGGAAATAATTTGGCAAACACACAAGTGTGTTGTGTATGGCTGACCGCCTTCAAAAAACGATAAATGAAAGTTCTGACGCTACAAGGCAAGTTCGTAAAAGCACGTTTTTTTGTTTGTTTAATGAAATATCAACTCCTTATTCCAAAATTTAATTTTCTTGGGTGCATTTAGTAATTTCTTTTGCAAAACTGTATGACCTGAGAAGAGGACGGAAAGTGGCCAAGGATGAATTCCAGAAGCTGAGTAGAGTATCGAAAGAAGGGATTACTAGATTGTTATGTGATCTCTGTTCTTCAATATCACAGTGAATGCTGGGCAATCTTCTCAAAGACGAGGAAAAGACTTGAAGCAGCGTGGTTCTATAAAACCAAGCACTGTACTCTACGCCAATTGAGCTGTAGCTTAGAACCGGTAACTGTCGTTACCTGTGTTGTGCCAACGCCAAGAACGAAGTTGGAGTATCCTTTCCAGGTGTAGCGTTTTGGTGCAGTACGGTCGGATGTAGGCCTGGACAATGTGATATGGAAGACAGTCCATGTAGCACGTCCCCCTCTCCGCGTCAGAGATTAGACCAAAAGAACGACAGGGCCATTACAATTTGGGACCAGTGCCGTCGCAGGAGCTGCCAGTTGAATGCATTTAGGGACTCCGACTCCGTATTTTAGCACGACGTTTACTCCTGAAGTTCTTTCCATGATTGGATATGGCCGCAAGGCAGCGTAGGTTTAAAATAAGCGTTTCCTTACTACTACTACTAATAATAATAATACAATAGAAAAAATGAATGAAATGGTATCGAGACATCAATTTAGCTAATTTGAGGGCGCTTAAACTGAAAATCACTTCACTATTTCTTGGTTAGTTACCGTTTTTACTGTACACCAATGCCTTATCTTTGGAACAAAAGCATTCTTTTCATTTGTTTTCTGTATCTAAATTTATTTATAAATGGAACTTTGTCTGTGTGTATGTGTCTGTGTGTGTGTATCCGTTACTTATAGACTCCGAAACGGCTGAACCAATTTTCTTGAAAATTTACACAGTTGTACTATAAGCGTCTGCAAGTGTTCTTAGCTAAATTTTGTGTCGAGGTACCCCAGATAAATATCGAAAATCGATAATTGAAAAAATCATGTTATACAAGGAGTGGTCCGATTTTAATCAAATTTGATACACCCATAGACAAAGACATAAGAAACGATATTCAGAAGTTTCATGGTTGCAGTTCTTACAATAGTGCAGAAAATTTGATATCGATAACAGGAAATCAAAATTTGACTTACATCTATTCATTTTTCTTTCAGTCTACGGTTTCGCTTTAACTGGAAACAACTATTGCTTTTTAGACTTTCGTGCCAACGTCCAAAGAGTCTGAGCTCCAGGACCATGGATTAGTTTTAAAGCTTCCATTACACCCGAGCAACACAGGGCTATACTACTAGTATATAATATTGACCAACGGCAATATTTCTCAAAGTACAAACGTAGAAATCTCTCAATTCATATTTAAATCTCAATTCGTATTAGTCGGCTTATTGAGAATACTATTTTTCCATAACAATCAGACTCTAATTCTTTAAAAGTAATTGGATTGAATATATCAAGACCAACAAGTATTTATATAAAATCATTTAATAAACTAACAGGAGAAATAAAACCTTCGTGAACATAAGAACTACGGTAAAAAATGTTCTCTTTCTTGATTGTCATGTTCAATCTTATTTAAGTCTATTTGATACACCAGCAGTAGTCAGCAATTGTTTGTTTGTCCCACCGTCCCTGGTAGCGCTCTTCCAATGTTTTGATGTCCTGATGGAATTATTCTCCTTATTCATCACTCACATCGCCGCAATTATCCAGAAATTTATCTAGATGGCTGAGTATAAAACGAACATTAATACTCCTATTAGCGTATTACTTATAAAGTATATCACTGATATTTATCAAATAATTTGAATTTTGGTGATAAATTGGAATAATTCGGTACTTCAATTTTAGATATTTTACTCGAAAACACTTTTTTCTTATAAAAATTGTTCCTTTCAGGTGGCTGAAATAAATTGCTCGGCCTACTTGAAAATTGATGGGTTTATAAGACCTTTATTTACGATCAGCCAAGATTGTAAATTGATCTTTTTTCCAAAAATCAGCAATTTCAGTATAACAAAAACGGTAGCTAACCATAAAAATCTACGGTCATTTTCTGACTCAGCCTCCATAAAATTAGCTAAAAAACGTGTTTTGTTTCTTATCACCAAAAATCATGTTGATCAGTGTTATTAATAATATCATCATTTATTCAGTTCTCGTATTTTCTGTATCACTGTGGTTATCATTCCCTTTCATCTCGCAATTGTGGTTCAAGGTAGAATAGTGCAATGGCTTGCCGTTTTGTTTTTTTGTTTTTATGAGGATGTTGAGGTTAACCTGTCTCTCCTCTCTGAAGTTAGAGAGGCAGCTTGTTTGAATAGAGTTTTCTTTTCACTAGATTGGTTGCTAACCACGGTTATAGGGCCAAATCTGTCCTGCTATAGATAGACTTTTTAGACCTTTTTCAAAAGTGTTAGCTCGTAAGTGATTCAATGATTCGACTAGAATTAAAACTCGGCTCTCCGATTCATCCAGCCGCTATCCACCGTACTCGATATTGGAAGAGCAATACGTATAAGCATAAAATAAAAAGAAAATGTATTGAACTATTCTGCAGTATCAGTTCTCCGCTATGTTAGTGACGGCAGGACAAGCTTAACATTGATTAAAAAGAGACTTGAGGCAACAGAAATGTGGCACTACAGAATGATGCTGAGAATACCATATACTAAACACGTAAGAAACGACGAAGTTTTAGAGAAAATCGTAAAAAATCACTTATGGGTTGTGGTGCAGTCGATATTGACTTGGAACGAGAAATTGTAGAGCCGAGTTCGAATTCCAGTTGGATTCGTTGCATTACCCTTTAGAAAGGTATGAATCCGTCTCTTCTCCCTCCAGCTATGAGTTAAATTGTAGAACAGATTGTATTCTATAGCCTTGGTAATTTCTAAGGAACATAATAAGGAAAGAGGGCTTAGAATATCTGACAATGACAAGATATATTGAAGCCAACAGGCACAGAGGAAAGCAGCTCATCTTAGGAGCTTGTGTAAATGGTTCTTAGAACAGGGATTGGAAGCGAAAGCAAAAAGACAAAAACTATTAAGACCGACAAAGGACAGGAAGTTGTGGGAAGTTATAATCGTCCAAATCTTAAAGGGACAGAAGAAGTCTGATCAAAATATATTCGAAAAAGCATTTAAAAAATATCAATTCAAATATTCTTTTTTTCCTTCTTTTTTTAAAAATTTTAATTCCAATTCATTTTAGAGGTAAATGTTCTTTATTCTGACCTTCTAACGTGCGACTTGTTAATCCAACGAAATATTTTTTTGAAACCATAAGTGTTATTTCGAGGAGATTTGATATTTCTGGCAACACCGAATGACGTCTTTTGGCGCTAACAGATGGTGCTACGTGCACTGAACCAACTTATCGTTTATTTTTTAAGACAAACATTTTTTTTATATAAAGATCAATTTTAAAATAATTACTTCTAACCTTTGGCTCTTTAACGTCGTTCTTATATATCCGAGCCTCGCTTGTCCACGTCATCATTTGTCACGCATATTGTTTACTATTTTTATAGGCTTTACATTGTCTGAACATGACTATGCAGTTTAACAAAACAAAACACAATTTTGTCCGTTACCTGGCGTCGGCATACTCGATCTTTCTAAACTATATTTATTTATTTATTTATTTTTTTTTGCCAGCTTTGCATTTTACCATCAAACAATATCTGATCAATGTAAATTCACTTCTGGGCGAAATTACATACGAGGTCAGATAATATATAATATTCCTTCCATATCATTTCTCAAAATGTTCACCTACGAACATTTTAAGTGCTTCTCTTCATCGACCATGTTTCAATCACACAACCACTGCCATTGTATAAAAAATTATTTATAGCAACATAAAAAAATTAATTAATTGTACAAAATAACACACGCAAAAGCCATACAAAAATATCAATATCAAAGGTCTTCACATTGTGCGCATATATCTTCCTTATTTCTTTTTAAGTATGCTGCTCGTTTACACATACTGAGTCGCGTTGGACACCCCGACGTGGTGTAATTGTCAGCGCTAGAAAAATTACGACTGAACAGTGAGTGCGGTCCTCACCAAGTTCTCTATAATTTCATCCGTACATCTGAGCCACTGTTAATACTTCTGTTTCTCCGGATTACTTTTTTCTTACATTCTCTTCGTTGAAACACCGATTCTCATACAATTAATAAAGTTAAGCAACGTCGAGTCTAGGTTAGGACCTAGATGGGTGACCACTTTGATTTGGGTAATGGATAATGGCTCGATAGGTAATTAGAAATCGGAAAGCCGAGTTCTAATTCCAGCCAGGTTCTTTATTTTCACTTTCGAGCAAATACTCTTGGGGGAAGGTATAAATCCACTATTTCTCTCTCAAGATATGGGTTAAATAGTGACACTTTCTTCAGTAAATCATTAACCTCAAGAAACTTACAATCCCCAAATATTTTTGGCTTAAACTAATTTAAGCTGCAAAAGATTTATAAGCCGTAAAAAAAAAACAAATCGATAAATTAATCAGCTCCCTTTATGTTTTGCTTATTCTTTCTTCTATACTTATAGTTCTTTCTTTCTTTCTTTCTTTCTTTCTTTCTGTAAATCTTACATTCTTCTCTTTGTGCGGGACTATTTTTAATATTTCTTTCTTTTCGATTTGTTTTTCCTTAAAAAAATATTTTTTTCTTTCTTAGTAAATTTTCCTTTATCTATTTATTTTTGTAGTTCTCTTTTCTTTCTATTAGTTTTCTATTATTTTCTCCTTTTCTCTTATTTTCTTCTTTCTTCCATCCTTTCTTTGTTCTTTCTTTCTTCCTTCCTTTTTCTTTCTATCCTTGTCTTTTCTTAAACTTTCTTTTTCACATACCCAGAGTTCTGTACTTGCTACTCATCACTACAAACAGCTTCCGATATTTAATCTTTCTACTACTTCCTCTTTCCTCTTTCTGTCATTTCCTTTTCCTTTTCTTCCGCCATTCTGAATGCCCCTGGTTCGTAAATGAGTTCACGTGACCCAAGGAGCACTGACGGAGAATGCCGAGCGTTGATGTGTCGCTAAAACGCGTTAACCTAACATGGCGGGCGTTGGCTCGCAATTGATCGCCGGTCGCAACGGTCGTGTAATTCGCTGTCCTTCATTTCCACGAGCGATCAGCGTTTTCAATTTATTCGCGCGCCAGCAAGGCAGCGGGTCACCAGGGGGCGCTCGCGTCTTATCTCCGCCAGCCAATAAATCAGTCAATCGGCGAAATTAAAACGCGCAGTCGCAGCCACTGCATGACAGGTGCTGCCATCTATACGGCAGGGGTCAGACCAGCACTGGGAGACATCAATAGGCGGCATCTAAAGAAAGAAGAAAAAAAGAAAGAGGGAGACAAATAGAATGACAAAAAGGGGATAATGAAAGAAAGTGAGGAAGAATATGATAAAACAGAGAGAGAGAGAGAGAGAGAGAATGAAATGAACGGTAAATAATAGGGAGAGAGAGAGAAAGCGAGAACAGAGTAAACGAGTGCAGCAGAAGTAGTCGAAAGAAAGTAAAAAATAGATGCAAACCACTGAATATGACCGAGAGAAAAAAAAAGATACAAATGACTGAAATTTTGTGTATTTCTCAGCAACGCCATCATTTGATGTTTAATATTATTCCTCTCTATTCCATATCCCCTCAAAACGTAGCTGATCATCCCTCTCTACACTTTCTTTATTCGTTATCCGATTTCACTTTTACTCTTCTGCTATCACTTCACACCCATTTACACAACTCATGTTACTCGCTATTTCTCCTTGCTTTTTTAAGACTATTGTCGACCCAATACAAGGCCCAAGACCCAACTAAGGTAAAGTGTTAATGAATGTGGCTGTTTTATTCACATAAAAATTGTAGATCATGAGAATATGTACGATAGATAACAGTTGACACTAGATTTGACGAGGTTAAATTTCTAGTGGTCAGGTAAGCATCCACTTTCTGTTCTACAAAGCAGGGACCATTGGAAAGAATCTCTCAGAGTAGCACCTCTTATTTACAAATGGAATACGAAGGGAATAAAAATAGTTCGTTGCTATGTACATTGCGTGGCGGGTCTTAGCTGTTTCGGTGTAGTGGATAAAGGCTTGGAACGAGAAATCAAAGAGTCGAATTCGAATTACGCGCAAATAAGCCTGGGAAAAGTATTAATCTATCTCTTCTCCCTCCAGCTATAACAGAATAGATTGCCAACCAGTATACCACAGAAACTAATGGCAACCTACCGAGGGAAAAACTTCTGCCCAGGCAGTTATGTCTCTTTCGAGACATGATCGCCCGAGAGTGTATCACGTATGGCACCTTACTGACTATGGCTTAAATAAAATATATTTACAAACAAAGATAACGGAAAATGATTTTTTATGTTTTACTTTAAATATTAATAGCAGTAATGATTTTTAAATAAATTATACAACTCAATTTAAAATCCAATTGAATTCGTTCACTTACGCACAAATACTCTTTCAGAAAGGTATTAACTCATCTCTTCTCTCTCCAGTTCAGGGTTAAATACGAGGAGAGATCTTCGTTGGTAACGAGTCTACCGTAGAAAGAAATGGCAACCTACTACGAGAAAATCTTCTGTCTAGTCAGTCATGGATCGAAAAAGACATGATTTCCCAAGTATGTATGACATTTGGCACTTATTTGACTGACTGACTGACCGACCTCGTCAGTAATTTCCTCGTTGTTCATGTTTGAGACATTTTTATGGGAACGCATTTTAGACTAATACATGCTTCTCTTCAAATGATGCTAGGGTAGACTTTGGATTCAAAGTTACTCTGACGACCATTAAGGAAGACACAGGTGCAGATGTTGACTTAATGTTGCCTTCTAGTCACCTCGCTGGAATAGCTGAACCCGTGTTGCAAGCGAAATTCTTCATGTGCTTTGTTCCCTCATGACGTAGCCAATCGAGGTTCTCCACAGCTTCCTCGCACTTGTAGCTCTTAATAAACTTTGTCTTTCTGTTATTTCTTTCAATCCCTGTTCTGCCATCCATTTGCTTAAGCTCACTAAGTACGCCATGCGTTGCTTTCCTTTGTTTCTCTTGCCCTGACTATCTGTACCGTGAGCATAAGAGTTTCAAAACCCTCCTTTCTGTCCCGGAAACCTCATTAGTTTTGTTTCTATTTCTTCCAAAACTTCACCGTTTGAGAAGACCGCATTCACTGCCATAGAGGAGAACAGATTTCATGCAGTGGTTTAATACTCTTTTTCTTGTTTCTTAACGTTTAGAAGGCTATCCGAATATGAATTCGGATTTCAGTGTTGCTTTTTCTGTCCTATAATAAAACACTTCACAGTAGAGTTTAAGATCGCATAACAAACCATGAAATGCTTCATTTTTTTTTCTTACTATTAAGTACGTGTATCCATATGCCTGTAAGTAGGGTCCAAAGACAAAATTCATCCCATTCCAGCGATCACTGTAATGCTGGCGTCAATATTAAACCAACAATATATCACTTTGTGGGCTAACACACACACACGCACACACACACACACACACACACACACACAATATATATATATATATATATATATATATATATATATATTGTGTGTATTTTGGCAGCATTTTTTCATTAATACAGGTTTCATTGAATAATATAGACAAGTTCTGTCTATTTATTTTGTGTAAGATCCTTTTGTATGATCTGATTAGCTTGATAGTGTTGTCATGGAAAGACGACAAGAAATCGAATTAATTGTTGATTTTTTATTGATTTTTTTATCAGGTCTGAGCTTTCGGCTTACATAAGACATTATCAAAGGATGAACATTTAATATTCAGTGAACATAGAACATTTAAATTATTAACAGATTGGAGTTATACAGAGAAAATTAAATAGGTCCATTTTTTGCGTCGTACGTGGCTGCAGGCCAAGAAGGCATGGTGGTAGTGGGTTTTTGGTCAAATGAGAGTATAGTGGCATGAGAGGATTGGTCTGGGAACTGCTACTACTATGGTATAGGGGGTAAGTATAATAACTATGACCTCTCCTGTCGATTATAGGCATTGAAGTATGTTAGTGGAGGTGTCGAAATTTATTTTATTTAGGCTAGGTTTAAACAGTTTGATGTAGATAGCTTCTAGAATTTTAAGTTTTCGTTTATTATTTTCTTGTCTAAGTATATACGTATTTTCGACAAGTGTTTTTCTAAGAAGTGTGTGTTGATAGCCGTGGTGTTTTAAATGTCGGAATATGTTAGATTTTTCATTTAAGTGCAATGTAAGCCTCCGCCAGAGCGAGTTAGTAGTATGTCCAATGTATGTATTATTTAGTTTGTTAGAGATAAGATTAATTTTCCTTGATGTAGGTGCAAACACACAACAATTCATATACAAGCCAGTTAAAGTGGGTTTGCGATAAACACTCGTGAGGAAACCCCCCTCTATTACGCTCAACAACATTATATATATATATATATATATATATATATATATATATATATATATACACAAATTACTACACAGTCCTTTTAATATATATATGTAGATAGAAAGATAATGAAAATGTAATAGAGATTAGTGCCAAAATTACTGGTTATTTTCAGTTTTTTATTGGTGGGAAGGCATTTTTGGCAAGTGCTCTATATCAAGGCAAGACCAGACTGTTAACAGAATTAATGCGGAGAAAAATGTCACTTAATTGAGCGGTGTTATTTCAGTCATTGCTGATTTCGAAGTTTCGTGAAGGCATTATTGTAATGTCTTCACTCTTCAGGGTCATTTGTTTTTTCTGGAGAAGATCCAAATGACTGAAATAATACTCATTCATTGGTGAGAAGTAAGTTCCGTTCAATCAACTTCATCGTACAAACCACGGAACTGTAGTACAGACTCACAAGAGGATGTTTTCCTGATCACTTCAATTCCATATAAACTATCCTTAACGCAGCGCACTACCTCCAGTTCGCCGTAGTCTTCTACAGCATGAATTTTACAGTAAAAAAAAAACAAAGAAAGAAATAAAAACTGGATTATAAGATTAAAATCAAGTCATATATGAGATAGAGTAAAATAAGTATAGGAATAAAAAAAGATAAATTACTTTAGTATACATTTCAGAAACAGGACTGTACATTTTAAAGAATATATTTGTAGACAAAAATAAAGAAATTCTTTTATCTGTAGGTGGCAACAGGTTTTAACCGAGACTGTCCAGAACATTTGCTTTCTTCGGTGTTGGAAAAAAAACAAAAAAAACGAGAAAGGTTTTATTTTTGGTTCTTTAGCGGTAAAACGCTTGTTCAGATGCATTATGGGAGTATTGTATATTTTATTTAATTACGTTTTTCTCATATAACTTTATCTTTCTTAGTTGTTGACTAACTTTCTATCTGTATTTTAAAGTATTTTTATTGCTTAACTTTTAATGTTTCTTTTATTATTAATTATTTTGATTTCGGAATACCAGATAGTTTTGTAATAGAGGCTAGGATAATTTCGTCATTTATTTGTTACTATTACTAAAATTTGTCAAAACTCTGCATTAGTTGAATAAAGTAATACTTCCAGAAAGCCTATTTTTTCGTATACGGTCAGTCGCTGAAATTATTCTGGTGAGCACAAAACATTTACTATTTTGAAAACTCTTTGTGTGCTCCACTTGGGAGTTTCGCTAGCCGCATCTGCCCATCGGGCTAGTATTTTGTACAAGCTGAGTCTTAAAGAAAGGAAGCTTGGCCGCTGAAGACAAGGCGTCCTCTTTGTGGTAGTTGTGGACGTATCTTTTCATAAGAAAGAGTTTTATTATGGCGCATGCTCGTGGAGAGGGATATATATCGAATAAAACGAATGTTCGTATATATTCTTAAATGGTATTACTCGAATTTTGCAGGAGAAAAGGAAGTCAAAGAATACTGAGTTCGTGAAACTAGAGATATAGATATAACCAGTGGCGGGTGCGCACGGTCGCAACCGATGTGACGCAAAGTTTAAAGTGAAAATATCAACAATACCGTGGAAAAATTGATCAAGCCACCCTTGGTATTTACCCTTTATGAGGAATCCTTAGACGCCCGGAGGTAAGTACAACCTGGGGGATGGGGAATTGAGGTAATATTAATTTCAACTTTGCTCGATAGAAGTGAACTTTGAACAAGGTAAATATGATGATTTTCTAAGCGTCGTTTAGATGTGGCACAAGGCCGAAAGAATGGAGGATCGTCGAAGAGCCCAGTGGTGTGTATTTATTACAAATGTGACATACCGGTAATACTGAGGAAAAATTGCCTAAGCCAACCAGAGGTACTTCGATGTATGAAGAAGCTTCAGGCACAGGGTAATGACCTAAGCCCCCTCCCGAAGGGGAGTTACTGCCTGGGGAGGATGGCACCCTTGATATTGAGCTAATATTAATGTCAGTTTAACACAAGAGAAGCTACTTTTTAAACAAGGTAAGTATAATGATTTTAGCTTAGATGTGGCACAGGGTCAAAAGTGTGAAGCACCCAGTGAGTATCGAAGTCACTACTCACTCGTAATTGCTATAGTGAGACAAGCTTGTTAACCTTTACACTACGTTGAAGTTCCTAATACTGATGTACTATGCGAAGCTTAGATGTGGCACAAGGCCGGAACTTTAGAGTATCTAGTAAGTATCCAATTTACTACTCAGTTGTAATTAATCTAGCAAGACACCCTTGCTAACCATTACCCCACGTCGAAGTGTCCAAAAATATAGCCAAAAACATATTTACATCTGAAAATATATTTATCTTCCCTTTGTAAATGAGTTAGATTCTCACCTGGTGCTAAATACTTTTGACCTTGTACTACATCTAAGTTACGCTTAGACAATCCTTATCATATTTTTGTAAGATTTGGAAGCAAGTATAATATTGAAATAAATACTTTTAGTAAGTATTATTTCAATAAAATAGACATGGGAGATTTATGTGACGTTTATAGACAATACATGACGACACATGGATAACTTTTATAACATCATTTCGAAGACCTTAAGATTGGGCATAAAAATGTCAGTCCTGATATCCGTTTTTATCTGTTTCCAATGTTGGTTTTAAGTAGATATTGCCACAGATACGCTAAAAAATGAGCAGATCATGATGAAAAAATAGCCCAAACTTATTAAAAAAAATATCGTGAAAATCTTTGTTATTATTAAGAGTGAAGACGAAACATATTTTTGATTTATTATGTTTTTTATCCTTTAGAACGTTCGAAATTTTGGTAAAAGATTTTTTGTTTGCGTGAGCGGAGACCTAAAATTAGTACAGGAAATGTTAGCGCCTTTTTTTTTTACGTTGAAAAGCACATTGGTTTATAAATTCTTCCTAAAATCAAATAATTATCAGACTTTAGTGAAACTTTCGAAATTTATTCACAGATGGATGTATTTATTTTATAACTTTTATTATGTTAGAAAATGTCGGAAAAAAATAAATTTATATCTGTTACTCCCGCCCCACTAATTTTATAAAATTTCAAGAAATTAATTTTTGCACGGCTTATGGCTCTGAATCGTAAAATAAAAAGTGCAATAAAACTAAGGAAATTAATTATTTGTAGCGCTTAATGATTATATTAATTGTAACTATTTGGAGAATAAAATCTTCACATCTTTTTTGTTAAAAAATCTGCTTTGAATCATAGAATAAAAAATGCATTAAATATGTTTTAATTAATTCACCCCAAGCAAAGCAGTACTGCTAGTGGTGCGTAAGGGATTCCAAGTGAAAACAGCGAGACGAAAGTGAAACAAGATACAGGTGGTGTTGTAAGGTGCTGAGACCTACTTGCCCGTCTACTAGCGAGAGTAAATTTGTGTAGAGGTAGCACCAGACAGATAAACTTGTCAGAGCAGAAGCAGAGAAAATATTTGTAGAAGAAACTGAGGGAAGTTACATCTCGATGGTGAGAAAGTAACTGAAATCGAGATGTCAAATCGGGATTGATTACATTGTAGATACTCCTTTGAATTTTTTGAGCACCCCGAAATGAATAGCAGGAGCGCCCGACCAGATATAGTAATATTACTCAATGCATGGACAGGCGGTAGAGTTCCATATGTGCAAGATGGATTCCGACGAAAAAAACTTTTTGGCCCCACACAATGACCCGACCTTCCGAACAAAGATATTATTTAATTAGAAAATCTTTTAACTGCTTTTAGTAATAAGGTATATCAAGGACGTTATAGTCTTGAAAAATAAGCGATGAATATTTTTTAAAAAATGTTTCAATTTTCATTTTAATAATTTTTAAAGTTTAAATTCTTTAAAATTCGGTATTAATTTGTAGCGGTACAAATTAATATATCTTATTTTCGTAAGACTATTTATAGCTACAATTTAATACCTATTCTTCCTGGTAGAAAACCTGCTTAAAATATTCAGGTAAAAGTCATACTGCATGTAAAATCGTTTTGATGATGGCACGCTTGAAAGAAAGTGAAATGTTGGATTAGGTTGACAGCAGCATGCAGTTTCGGGAAACAGTGACTGTTTAATTAGTTCGAGTGTGTTGAGGAGTATAGAATTTAGTGGAAAGAAGAATGCCGAAAATATATTTAGAGTCAGGAGAAAACAAACGGTGCTTTTGATTTTGCGGAAGATAAAGAAGTCACGTGCACATTAGGATGGATTTCAAAAATAGCTGAATGTATGTAAAAGAATGAAAAATGTTTTTTTTTTTAAAAAAACGTCAATGGGACTGAAATGGAAAGAAAAATAGACAGGGAAAGAAGGAAATGCGAACATTAAGTAAAAAAAAGTGATCGTATAAAACAGTTGTTTCGTATGAAGCATAATTGGGAAAAATAGGTAAGATATTGAAGCTATAAATAGTTTTACGAAAAGTTTTAAAAAAGGAGATTAAATAAACTATATTATTTTAAATCCGTCAAGCAATTAAGAAGAATCAATGCTTCGTTGCATTTTTTCTTCATTTATTTATTCGTGAAGTAATTTTGAAGGAAAAAGAAGATCGGAATGAAACATTAAAAGAAAATACAATTACAAAAAACCGTCTCTGAAGCGGGAATATAAAATGAATCAAGTGGAAATCGTCACTGAGTAAAGACAAGGTAAGTTTTTTTTAAAAACTGGAGACGAAAACGAAAGTGAAAGTAATACCTAGGCGTGCCAAATGAACAAAAACCAATGGAAAATCGCTGGAGAATATAATGATGCCATGGAACATTAGTTTCATAGAAACATTAACAACTGGATTTAGCTCATAAGAGAGCGAGAGAGAGAGAGACAGAGAGAGAGAGAGAGAGAGGGGAATAAAGAAAAAAAGAAAGAAAGACTGGAGTCGGGAAAGCAAAGAAAAATATGAAATCGCAAAGAAGAAAAAGGATGAAAGAAAAGAAATCGCGGGCAATTTGGCCAGGTTAGCGCAGAATGTAGTGTTTGACGCCGGACAGAAACGCAAACGTTGAATTTTTGTGTATTGTTGATTTTATCACTCTAAAATAGTATTTCTCAAATTTTTTTTATCCTTGTGCTGCACTTGAAATAGTTTTCATGGCTCAAGGAACCCCTGCATAATATCACTCTCTTTTATATTTCTGTCGTAGTTCACGTGGTAAACATAGTACGTAGGCACTCATCGACACAATGTACCACGTACAAGTCTTGTACGTGGTACATTGTCCAGCAAAACATTGACGACATATAGACATCATTAAATACACTCACTATGATTATAATAATTTTAAATAATGTAAACTTGAAGCCTTTATTATAATAAAGAAGGATTTTCCAACATTATGAAGCACGTGAATAGAAAAAAATTACTAATATAGAATTAAATAAAAATTACTAAAAAATCCTACTTAGCATTGTTTTGGGTTGACACCCTAACGATCGTTTGCGGGACACTAAAGTTCGGGGGAAAGCTATTCTTGCGGAATCCCTAGCCAGCTTTTGTGGAACCCTACAGTTTTTGGAAACACTGTTCTAAAAAATTCTTGCAGAATCGATAGCATCCTCTTGCGGAACCCAATTGTTATAGG
The DNA here is from genome assembly GCA_037127315.1 of Ascarosepion bandense. Classification (NCBI taxonomy): domain Eukaryota; kingdom Metazoa; phylum Mollusca; class Cephalopoda; order Sepiida; family Sepiidae; genus Ascarosepion; species Ascarosepion bandense. The sequence goes on along the minus strand of JBBBDQ010001274.1, from coordinate 110,620 downwards.
GAACACCAGATGAGAAACAATGTTCTAAACAATTTTTGGCAGAATCCCTAGTCAGTTCCTGCAGAAGCCTAGAGTTCTGCGAAGCATTGGTTGCGTAACTCTCTTCTAAAAAAATTCTAGAACATTTGAATTTTAGAGAATGTGAGAAAAGTATCATATCGAAGATAGAGGACAATAAAAGAACAAGAATTAAAAAGACAGAAGACAACGACTGACATTGCATTTAGACCTTTGAATATCTTAGCTGACTGAGAAACAAGAAGCTGATAGAGAGTTCGGCGAGCAAGAATTGCGACAGAAGAAACTGTTTGTATAGAAATTACAGTTACATCTCGCCATTTGAGCTGTAGAATGACAAGAACTCGCGCCTAAATTAGAGCTTTTTATTTAACAAGTCATTCCTTACCCCATTTAACAACAGATTGTAGACATTTTTTTTTTGTCAGCTGTCAAACATTCAACGACAATTTGCATATTAGCGGCTTTATTGCCTGCCTTGGAGGGAATCGGACAGTCTTGGAAAGTGGGGAATGAATGGCATTCTGAAATATTTTGATAAGGGTGAATTGCGCAAAAAAATGTTGAGAACTCCATTAGTCATCCTAGACTAAATTAGAATTAATAAATATGACCGCAGTAATTTTGATACTCACAGGGTCATATTATTCTGTTTTTGTAATTCTGACTTTGACCAAACTTAGTAAATCATAATGCTGATCTGGGATTTTTAAAAAAAATTTTACATGATATCTGTCACTCGAGATGGCAGTAAATACTGAACTTTATTTTCAGAGATGAAGAAGAGAAATGTGGTTCTTCAGAAATATGCTGTGAATACGAAAGAAGTTAGAAAGAATATAGAAACCGAAAGAAACTTACTGTGGTGTAGTTGATATCGGCTTGAAATGAGACGTTGGAGAGTCATGTTTGATTCACTGACGCTCAAATATCCTTAGGAAAGGGATTAATCCATCTCTTCTCCATCCAGCTACGGATTGAAGAGCAGGACAGATTGGGTTCTATAGCCTTGGTTAGCAACTGATCTACCACGGGAAAATCTTCTACCTAGTCAGTCATCTCTTTTTCGAGACATAATAGCTAAAGAATGTATCACGTATGCCTATTAGCTGATACTTAACATTATGAATAGACAGTTGAAATTTATAGAGCACATAATGTGAGAACTTTAGCTGCCTTTTCCTGATGTTAAGTATCAGTTTCATTTTTTGTCCATCCTCTCCAAAACCTTGTCGTTGCTAATACGTCCTGTCTATGATATCATCTTTCTGTAGAATCACATTTCAGTAGCTTCAATTCTTTCCTTCAAATTTGATGAGATTGCTCAGCCTTCGCTGCCATCACATTACACTCCAGTATTTTTTCTACCTCATTACGTATCACAGAGACTTTTCTTGTTTCTTCCTGATACTAAGTATGTTACTTTTTCGTTTGCATCATGTCCAAAAAATTGTCGTTGAACACATGTTCAGTCTATGGCATCCTCAACATCCTTCTGTATTACCACATTTTTTGTTGTTTGAAGTTTCTCCGCCATCTCTCAGGAGATTGTCCAGTATTTGCTGCCATATAGATTTTACACGAAAAAATCCTTTGTAAAATAAAGACGGAAGATGATGATGGTTCGTCTGAAATAGGCCTATACGCCCGATTCACCAAGAAATAACGTGTCTGCCTTAATTTTTCTTATATTTTCTCTATATGTATGTATATGCATATATCTTTAGAGCTCTCTTAGAGAGCTATCCTACCACTGTATGTACAGGATACTCCTTTGGATTCTTCTATACCCACACTGCATGCTGATATATATATATATATATATATATATATATATATATATATATATTGATTTAATGCCAATTTTTTTTATCTAAACTTTAACTCAGTATATTGAATTGAAATTTGGTTTATCTTTAAAAACAATAACAAACTGAATCAAATGTAATATTTTATACTATATAATTAAAGAAAAAACATTTATTAAGAATAGAGTTTAAGATTTATCGTCAAATTTATGAAATTCTAACCTTTCGAAATTGGCTTTCAGTTCTGACGCTTATTTACACCTGTAGTATAGAACTCCGTGCTAGTGAAGTAAATTAAACACAAACATTGTATGTATAACTATGTAAGAAACTATTTCATAGCTGAAGGCGTATTTTACAAGCCTTTTAAGCAGTGCAGCTAGATGAATACTCAACAATCTGTGTTATACTATATTTCCTTATATTATGGTTGTTCGTGCTGAAAACTACAGAAGTCTCTGCTTTTCGAGTGAGATCATTTGAAACAATATCTTTTGGAGGACGACAGCTGGCCTAAACTTTCGTTAGATTAAAAGATTGGGACCGTGTTTTTACTTTCTCTCAAATATCACCGACCGACTAATATTCTTATCAATGCCGATCTCAACCGTATAGATTATAAAAATAGGCTCACACATACAAATACATATATTTCCCTATACGCACTCAGGAACAGAAAGACAAATGCACACCAACAAATGTCAGCGAATGAATGGAAGACGAACTTAGGAGAAATAAACGTGCAGCGGTTTTTGATTTGGTTGTGAGTAGGAAGTTCAGGATTTAGAATACAAATTTTCAAGGGAATCAGGTCAATAGAGGAATGGCACTTTTCTTGGGCGTGCATTGTGCTGTAATGGATATGGACTAGGAATGATAAATCGGGAAGTCGAGTTCGAATTCCAGTTGAATTCGTTGCATTCACCCACGTAAATACTCTTAGGAAAGTCATTAATCCGTTTCTTCTCCCTCTAGCTATGGGTTGAATAACAGGACAGATTGGTTCCTGTGTTCTTGGTTAGCAACTAGTTTAGTGCAAAAAGAAATGACAAATTACTGTGGAAAAAATTTTCTACCTGGTCAGTCATGTCGCGAAAGTGGCATGATTGCCCAAGCGTGTATCACGTATAGCGATTAACTGACTGATCTCTTCCAAACCCTGATACGCTATCCACTTGCTCACGCCTATAAAGTATGTTTCGCGTTGCTTTCACCTTTCACACTCTTTCCTTCTTTCTGTCTGGTGAGTATTAGATTCTCCAAGCTCCCCCCTCCACCTTCCTCATTACGTGTTCCAGAATCTTCAGCTGTATCTTCTTGATGTTATGTATAATCTTCCTTTTTGTTTGCATTCTCTCCAAAACATTGTTGTTGCTCACATGTTCGGCCCACGGCATCCTCAGCATCCTTCTGTAGAACTACATTTCTGTTGTTTCGAGTCTCTCCTTCATCTTTCAGAAGATAGTCTAGCATTCGCTGGAGTGAATTGCTAAGACAAAATTTAATGTATTTGATACTTATGCATATTTTGTGTATGCGCATAGAACGCGCTCTGCTAATTTAAAATTTACCGCTATGTATGGGAGGAAGCATAATTTATATTTGTAGAATATTTTTTTAATTATAATTTATGTGTACTAAGTCATTCTGCTATAATTGTAATTTTTAAAAAAATTATAATTTATGTATTTTAAAATCTATTTAAAATTTATTTTTTTAAATCTATTTAAAATGTATTTTAGAACCTTGTTGCTATACTTATAATTAAATTTATTCAGTGTTGATCGCAATATTTTATATAGAGGGCTTCAAGAATTTAAAACTTTTTATTTTTGTGGTAGAGTATATTTTTATTGTCGATTAATATTTCTTTAAATTGTGAATGTGGAATGTTCCTTTAAATGTGCAATCGAGCTTGAATCCAACATATTTCGTGCAAATCTTCTCAATAATGTTGTCGGCGTGTAACCAACATATATATTTACCTTTTTTGACAGAGATACAATCTCCCAGAGGTCATTTAAATTTATATAAAATGTTGGTCTTTTACAAAACATAAATATTTTTGTTTGTTTTTTAATCGTTTCATCCCAAGCAAGGCGATATCACCACTGATGCGCAGGGGGGGGGGGGCTGCATAAGAGAGTAAAAGTTTAAGCAGGAGGAGAGCGTAGAGAAAGACGAACCAGTTACAGTGAGTGTCCGAGAAAGGACAAGAGAAGGATGGGAATACAGATGTGATGACAGTTGCGAAGTTAGAGTGAGAAAGGAAAAGAACAAGATACACGGGGTGATGTAGAAAGGACGAGAGAAAAGCTGGAATCATTGCATTTAAATACCCGGAGGTTGTCATTGCATTTAAATACCAGGGGGTTGTAGCAGTCAGGAAAACAAGTATACGGAAGAGAGTTCCACGGGCGGGAAATGCGAGAAAGAAGCTACTGAAGTAAAATTGTCGGCTGCATTTGGTATATATATATATATATATATATATATATATATATATATATATATATATATATTAATCATATCACCCCAAGCAAAGCAGTCCACTGCCACTATAGCGCAGGGGGTTACAGAGCGATTGGGTATAGGAAATGTCAGAGGGAGGGTGTTAGACGAGTTAGAAAGTACACAGAGAGAGTGTTGGTGAGAATGGGTGCGAGTTAGTGTGTTAGGAGGTGTCTATTGACCTTACATTTAAACTCCTGGAGGTTGTGGCCGTCGGGGAAACAAGCATGCAGAAGGGAATTCCACATTATATTTCATCGGTTTCACTGTAAATGGGTGGGACCTAGTTGCCAATCTAGTATCTTTAGGGGGCACCAGTGATTTAAGTTCATTAGAGCAGAAGCCATGAAAGTATTTGTAGAAGAGGCCCAGTGAAGCCACGTCACGCCGGTGAGAGAGTGACTGCAGGCGGTCAGCCAAGTCGGTATCAATCATATTACAGATTCTTCGCTGTATTTTGTCAAGAACCCCGAGGAGAATAGCAGTGGCACCCGACCAGATGTGGCAGCAGTATTCAATACACGGGCGTACGATAGATTTATATATGTGCAGGATAGATTCAGACGGAAAGAATTTCCGGGCCCTGCACAGAGAGCCGACTTTCATGGCAGCGGATTTAGCAATGGATTCGACGTAGTCATTCCACTTGAGGTCCGCTGAGAGTGTCAGGACAAGCAGGCGTAGTGTTTTACTCTCTGGGAGGCAAGCCTGTTCCATGCTAATGGGAGGGAGGTGCGGTTGTCTCTGGTGGTTAATTGGCAGCAGCTTCGTTTTGGAAGAATTGAATTTTACGAGCCATTTCTTACCTCAATCCACCACGGATTGGAGGTTTTTTCAAACTCGGCACCGAGGTTCGCCTTGTCACCAACACCAAATTTTTGATCGAGGCGAGAGTAATTGTAAAAGAGTGGGACCTTGTTGCAAGTCTGGTTGCTTGAGTAAATTCTTGTGGAAGGGGCACCATTAACTTAAGTTCGTCGGAGCTGAAACCATGAAAATATTTGTAGAAGAGACAGATAAGAGTTATTGTTGAGAAGACTTAAACTACATGGAGCTCATTTGAGTTCAATTGAACAACATTTAAAGGAACATTCTTTTGTTCATAGTCACGATTTAGATAAATATCTACCGATAATACAAGTCTACTCTACGAAGAAAATAAAAACAACTCTAAATTCCTGAAGCCCTTTATATAAAGAATAAAAGAAAGGAAAGATATACAAGCAAAAAAAGAAAATATAGAAAGAAAAGGGAAAAAGTTATAAAAGAAAAGAATAGAATATAAGGGTAAAAGAAATAGTCTATGGGAAGTCGTAAAAGAAAAAAAAACATGGACGAGACGGAAAGAGAAGTAAAGAAAGTGGGGAAAAAACAATGAAATACAGAAAGAAGCGAAAGAAAGATAAAAGAAACTGGTGGAAAGAGAGGTACTGATAGTGAGAGAGAACGATAGCAAGAAACATGCTCATGAAACCGAAAGAAAAGACAAAGTTAAAACAAAGGGGAAAAAAAGGTAAAAATCTGTTATAAAAGAAAGGAAGAAAGACAGGTACAAAGATAGAGAGAGTGAAGGAGGTAATGAGAATGACAGCAGAAGGTGATGAGAAGTAATGAAAAGACAAAGATGGAAACAAACAATGAAATGAAAGGGAAGAGCAAACAGTGTAAGAAATCCAGATAACGAGAAAGCGAGAGGAAGAGAACAAGAAACAGTTAGAAAGAGAAACAAAGAAGGAGAGAAAAAGAGAGAAGAAAAACAAACGGGAGAGAGCGAGAAATAGACTAAAAGAAAGAAAAAAAAAGAAAAAATGCGAGTAAAAAAGGAGAAACACAAATAATAAAAGTGAGTAACATATATTTGAAAATTCAGCCCCTGTTGCAACAAAAACATGATTGGCGACAAGAGACGGGATGGCGGCTATTGTTTAATGACTGACACTAAAAAGCAGTACTGCTCCCACTTCCTCGCAGTGAGCTTAATATAAGACGAAGAGTACGCTTAATGATAGGAGTGAAGCGTCTATTTGCCTTTAGTGCAATTCGCTATGTCTGTAGATAACAAGGCTGAGATTTCAATAGCATATCTAGTCAAAATGTCAATACCAAAATTGGCCCAGGCTTTTTAGCAAAAAGTAAAATACAGAAAAGCAATCAACTGTCACCTGCGACTGATTCGAATTTCAATGGTGAGTTCAGGACAGAAAATGAAAATAATAAAAAGACACCATAATCGCTACCTGTTTCCGAATTCATTGTTGATATAATACATACAACTAAGAAATAATAACAAAAATAATAAGTAACTACAAAAACGAGAAATTGAAGTACCGAGTTCGAATTCCAGCTGAATTCATTGCATTCACGTAAGCACAAATACCATTTAGAAAAGTAATAATCAGTGGCTTTACTCTCCATCTATCGGTTAAATACAGATTGTGTTCTAAAGCCGTGATTGGCAACCAGTCTACCACGAAAAGTAATGGCAATCTACTGTGAAAAAAACCGCTCAGTCAATCATGTATCTTTCGTATGACATTTAACTGACTGAATGACCTCTCAAAAATAGTGATGCCTAAATTGTTTAAAATGAATTTTAAAATTGAAACGTCTTTCTTGATACTTTAGTTTAGTTCTAATTCAAACTACATGTAATGTTCTTAATAAGTAAAATACATTGCTGCATTTCAAACTAAATTTAAGCTGAAATTATTTTACTTTTTCAATCGCTAAAATCGGCCATTGACAAATCTGCCAACGCAACATAATTCGCTTGGTGCTCTTTTGGCTTGTTATTCATCAGGAAAAAAAACACTGTACCAATTTTAATTTTGAACAGTATCTCCATAGTATAACATATATATATATATATATATATATATATATATATATATATATATATATATATATACACACACACACACATAAATATATATATGTGTGTGTGTGTGTTATTATTAACATTATTATCATTATTAAACTATTACAAAATTGTACATGTTTTCGACTTTATCTGTTTCAAATTAATGTTTAGAACGTTGTAATTATTTTCTTCTTTCTTATTAATTTTGATATATATATATATATATATATATATATATATATATATATATATTTAAACGCGTTGTATTAAACGATAGAGACAACTCAGTCTTGCGGATTTTCTTTTGTATTTTCTCATATTTTCTAATGAGGCTTTTTATTTCCAAATTATATTTATGAAAATATTGTCCATATGTTAATCGAGTACTTTCGAACATCACCGTTCATCATCAGTGTCAGATTTTACGGTTTTACAATTTTAAACATCAACAATTGCCTTATAGCAGAAAACGTGTTACGACATTTTGAAGAACTAAATGAACGTTAAGAAAACCTTTAAAAATCCAAGGGAAGTAATAATGTGATCACGTGCAAGCGTGAAAATATGATCACGTGGAGGAGTGAATTATCTGATAACGTGGAATATTCAGAGTTGCAAGAAATTTTTAAATGCCATATAAATACATTAGGGAATTTAAAAATTCAAGGGAAGTAATTATGTGAATAATCTGATTACGCACAAGCAAGAATTATTTACCTTACTTATATTTCAAATATACTATCTATACACATTGAAGAATGTGTCCAGAAACTTGGTAAGCTGTGCGATTGATAAGAGGTTTATTATTTCTGATATGTAGTGCCTCTAAATTTTAAGGCGTCTAATGTGTTGATCGATAATTTTAGTATTGTCTATAAGAATTTTACTAATGTCGGAATGCAGAAGGGAAACAGTATATGATATAAGATGCTGTGTAATGGCGCTAGAATCATTTAAATGCACAGTTAATCGTCTAGAGAGCCAGGTAGTCGTAAATCCAATGTATGTATGTGGATTAGAAGAGCATTCTTCAAAAGGATATTTGAATTCGTACACAACATTATCGTTTAATGCAACGTGTTCAAAATGAAGTGAAAGGAGAGATAGATTAAAACTCACCGTTCATGCATTTACTTTTAAAAAATAGTGTTCAATACAAAGTATATATATATATATATATATTACGCATCGCTAATTCAATAATTAATTATAGCACTCTGGCTATTGGGCGAGTATAATGAATATATACGCGCTAAAAATCTGCCTTCTTCTTCTAACGAGCGCCCATAGCCCAGAGGTAGAATCGCCGACTGACGCCAGTTCGGTCGGGTTTCAATCTCGGATTAAAAGCAATCGGAGTCTAACCGTACTGATGAGCTGTGATACAGCGAAACAGATCTGTCTGCGGATATATCTTCCATTTATAAACTAGTTATTATGTGACCTATGTTTCTACCATGAGTGGTGTCTTTAGGCGATTTTCAATAACTGATTTTACCGTTTACCGTTTTTTTAAGAACGCTCACGTAACGGTGTTTCATTTTTGAACTCTCACGTGGCAGGGAATTTTGAACGCGCAAAGTTTAAAATTACAAGAAATTCAGGACATTTCCGTTATGGTGTTCATTTCATTAAACCTGAATTAAAATATTTAAGAACTATATCTTTTTTTTAGAAAATCACGGGAAAATATTATTTTTTTTACTCTACACTTATTTCATTTTATGACTTTTCGTTGTATGCTTCGGCTTTCTTCAGTTGATATACTTTGAAATTTCGAACCGACCATTTTATCGTCGTTCTAATTCTAGATTGTTCTAGTACTACGGATCAGCTCATTTCCTTGATATCTCCAAAGTTAAACCACTCCAAGTTTTTGTTCACGTCTGGTATTGAACTCACAACTCTTTGGGTCAATTCACTTGATTATTTCAAACAACGTTTTATTCACTGGGCCATGTGTCCTTGGTGATAAAAGCGTTGGTTAAAACTACAAGAACTAATTCAGAAGGCAGTAAATGAAAACGAGACGAAAGGAGAAAACATTCATTGCCAGAAGAGAGAATGCATCGTTCTCAGATAAAGGATGAGCCCAACATGCAAATTACAAATCGAAATACCAAATTCAAACAAGTATAATAATCTAAATATTTGGGTGTTGTCTTAAAAAAGGACGAAAAGAAATTCGACGGTGCACTGGGATAGCAAATTATGCCTTCCAAATGCTATTAATAGTAAGAAAGATTAAAATTTCGTTAGAAGAATATAAAGAGAGTATTTAAATGTTACATAATATCAGTCTTATATGACAGTGAAGGCTGGATAATCATCTCACTGACAAAGAAGAGACTTTGAGCCACAGAAATGTGGGTCTACAGAAGGATAATGAGAATACCATAGACCGATCATCTAATGACGAAATTTCAGAGAAAATAGAAATCAATCGATACTTATTCTTAACATTAGGAACAAAGAGTTGGCATTTCTAGAGCACATAATGATTGAGGGGTCTTGGAAAATTTGATACGCTGAATGGATTGGGATGGACAGACATATATGAATGGATTGTGATTGATATGAATAGATTAGAATAGATAGATAGATAGATAGATAGATAGATAGATAGATAGGAATGGACTAAGATTGATAGAAAAATAGATATTAATGTAATGAGATGGATAGATTGAGATGGATTGGGATAGATAGATAGATAGATAGATAGATAGATAGATAGATAGATAGATAGATAGATAGATAGATATAAATAAATAAATAAATAAATGGATTGGGATAGATATGAATGGATTCGATAGATAAAAAGATAAAAAATAGTTTATTTTCCAAATCTTAATATTGTATATGAACCTGAAACTTTTTGAGTAAGTTTCAAAATATTATGCATTTCTCTTTAAAACCACAAATTACTGATCAATTATCATCACCTCCCGTCTCTATTCATCCACACACATTTGGTATCGAACCAAATTGGTGCAGAAAGACAGAAGACAAAATTGAAAACAATGTCACTGATTTTCTTTCAAGATTTGATAGATCTGCCAGAATAGCCATATTTACGATGTCAGCTAACATTTATTATTCATGCTTACAACGACAGACGGCATTTATTATTTATTCTTACAAGTTGTCTTGACATTCCGAAGACAAATGGAATGGCAGATTAGAATGCTGAAATAAAACAACGTCCATTTTACCTAAACGTGTTTGGCTTTCAGATAATAACGAATATATTCTCTAGAATGATCTATATACCTCTATAACGCTCTCTTCTCTCTTTCTCGCGCTTCTTCATTTTTTCTATCTTTCTTTCTTTTTTCTATCTATCTATCTATCTATCTATCTATCTATCTATCTATCTATCTATCTATCTATCTATCTGTGCTTATTCGTGTAAGTCTGTTCATGTCTATTTTTCGCTTTTAGTTCAAATCTATTTCAGTCCCTAAAAATTGATCTACCTCTCTATATGTTTCTGTTGGTTTCCAAAGTCGGATCTAAAAGTATCGGGACTGGTGCTATAAAAAGTATTATCAATATGACATTTAATATCCTTGGAAGTAATCCCCTTCTGATTGATGCAACACACTTTACCCAGCCTCGTTACCATTGCTGGAACACCATTTTTTTTCGGAGGAGTTGGGTGGATAGTTTCTTCATTGCTTTCTCTTGGATTTCCTCGGCGTTTTGAATTTTTGCTTTTTTCAAGTGAGATATGATTTCTGAAAAGAAAAATATCGAGAGGGGTGATATCTGAGGAATATTTTGGTTGCGTGATCTGGTGAATGTAACCATTTTATTTTATCCCCCTTCATGACATAGACGATCACTGAACTCCAGATCTTCTTGTCCCTTGTAACTCTTAAGTTTGCTCTTTCTGCTATTTCTCAGAAATCCCCGTTCCGCTATGCACCCGCTCTTGCCTATCAAATAAGCAACGTGCTGCTTTCTCTTGTCCCTCTTTCCCCTCTATACACTCTGTAAGTATCAGATTCTCTAAGCCCTCACTCCTCATTATGTGTCTCAGAAATTTCAACTCTCTTCCTGATGTTATGTATAATTTTCTGTTTTGTTTCCATTCTCTCCAAAATCTCGCCGCTGCTCACATGGTATCCTCGGAATCCTTCTATTGAATCACATTTTATGCTGCTTCGACTATCTTCATCATCTTTGAGGAGATCGTTTAGCTTTCGCTGCCATACAGGAGGACAGTTGTCACGTAACAGTTAAGTAATCTTTTCATTGTCTCCATGAAATTTTCCAGTCTCTTAATAATCTGCTTACCTTTTGGAATGCGTATTTGGCCATGCCAGTACGTTTTCCGATCTCAGTTTTGCCCTTTGTTAGATCTCTTCCCAGCTATTTAAATTTCGGTACTTTCTTGATTTTAGTATCATGAACCTGTAGTTGGCATTTTGGGCTCCTCTTTTTACTGATGACTATGCATTCAATCTACTTGTAGTTTATGTTTCGTCCTTTCTTCTTGCTTTTCTAAATTGTAGAAGGTTTTGTAGTTTACTTTCTGTATCTACTTTCAGTACAGTATCATCTATATATATTACATTGCTAAGATTGTGGTTCCCAGTGAAGAATAATGGCAAACTTTCTAGTTCTCTCAGAATTGCCTTGCTGTACAGGTTGAATAAATCTAGTGAGAATACACATCCTTATCTTACACCTCTTTATATTTTTGTAAATCTGCTGAACTCATTTCCTGTCCGTATACAGGCGATTTCCCGTCATTATAGTTTCTTGAGTGTTCTAATGTTTGCCTGAATATGTCAAATTAAGTCTTTGTGAGAGACTTTGTCGAATGCTTTTGTGTAGTATATGAAACAGAGGTACATGTCGTGTTGCATTTGTACTATCAGGGAGCATAAATATTGCGTCTCTTGTTCTTTGGCGAAACCACACTGTTCTTGTCCAATTTCTGGCCTGATTCTGCTGCGCGCTCTGCTCATCAGAATCCGGATGATGAGCTTGATTATGTGGCTCATTAAGCTGATTATTCAGTGGAATTCACATTCATTTGCATTTACTTTCTTTGGCAGTACTATGAAAATAGATCTTCTTAGGTCTTGTGATATATCATTTTGCTGCTGCAGATTTCATTTATTATATCTGTAAGTTTGTCTATGCTGAAAATCATCTAAATCCGTCAGCATCTGCCGTTTTGTTTTTCTCCAAATTTGACCAATACAGCTTTCACTTTGGCTTTTAATATTTCCGGCCTCTCGGTATTTCTTTTCATCGTCAGTTGTTCTCTTTCGTCGTGGAATAGATCTCCGATATATTCATTACAACAGTGAAATAGTTTCTTCTTTCTCAAATATGAGTGTCTCTTCCTTGGATTTTATACACCCTGTTGGTGAGCATGTATTTTGTTCTGTTAGTTCTGTCAGTTTTGATGAATATCTCCTTTGGCCAAAAACAGCTGACTAGCCATGATGGAACCTCTGCTGTGAAGTGAGACAACCACATTCTACCAACTTTCCTTTCGAGCAACGGAATTAAATGAGAACGTTATAAATTAGGACGCATAAACGACAGAGTTCAAGGTCATCCTGTGCAAAGCGGCTTTACTTAATTTATCTCTGTTACCATGGTAACAGACGGGATATATTTTGATCAGACCTCATATATCTATCTATCTGTTTACTTATAGTGGTTTATTTATCTCCATCAGCTTTGATGTGGCGCAGTGGTTAGCAATCTTGTCTCGCCAGAACATTTAAAACTGAATTGTGAGTGCGATCCTCATTGGGTACTCCGTAATTGTGGCCTAGTGCTACATCTAAGTTACACGTATTAAATTATTTTGTCATAATTACCTTCCTTCAATATGTTCACATTTTAAATCATTTCACCCAAATCAAGGCAATAAAAAGACTAAGACGCAGAGTGTTGCTGGGTGCAAAAGAAAAGAAAAATATATTAAGAACAGAGAACAATCAAAAGTTAACAAGACAGACGGTAACGTTTGAAATTGCATTTAAATTTTAAAGTTCAAAGATTACTGGAAAGCCAGAAGTCTGTTGAATGTTTGTCTTAAGCGAGAAGAAACTGTTAACAAAACTTACGGTTATATCTATTAACGTTAACTGTAAAATGATTAGACCTAAGAGCCAATTTAGTTTTATGTTTAAATTCAATGTACCAAAGAGGGAAGCTAATCAGAACAATTACGATGAAGTTATTTACAGAAAAATCACAGTGAATGTACATTACAGCGAGGCTAAAAGAACTGAAGCCGAAATAAGAAATCAGGACCAATAATTTGGCAAATTTCTCCTTGCATTTGTTCAAGAATCGCAAAATACATAGTAGAATCACTAAACTAGATATGACAGCAATACTTAATACCTGGACAAATGGTGGACTGAAGATTATTGTAAGATAAGTTCTAGCGAGAAAAAGTGCTTCACACGCCACGGTAAACCAATTTTCTTAGCCGCAGATCTAACAATTGATTCGATATAATCTTTTCAATTCATTTTCTCTTGGAGGTTAGCATTAGTCATGCTGATGAAAAGCAAAAACAATTTCTCTCTCAGATGACTAAAGTGTAAGGTTTCGTTTAAAAAGCGTTAAAATTGCCAAGCTATTTCTTGCACCAATTAACAACAAAGTTTAGCACATTTCTTTAAATTAGCTGCCAATTTGACCTTATCGAACCGACCATGCTTACTATTAAAACTGGAGTAAATAGTTGTACCATATTCGTTTGCGTATGTTTACTTTGCAACGCTGATGAGTATGAAATCACTGAAATTAAGTAACATTGAGCCTAGTCAGTATATCGATGGGTGACCGCTGGTAATTACCAGGTGCTGTAAGCTATGCGACAGGCCTAGCAAACCCGTGATGAATATAATCTTTCTACACTAAGGAAGACCTTTATATGTGGAGATATTTCTGAACCGAAATGCTGCAAGACATAGCTGGAGTTAGGGGACTGATAAATTTTTTATATCTATCTATCTATCTATCTATCTATCTGTTTCAATTTATTCATATTTGTTAATGTATTTGTCTATATGTATTTTTGCATATATATCTTGGTATATGTTTATCTCGTTCATATCTATATATCTATCACAATTTAATCATATTTATCTATGTATCTGTTTAGGCACCGCGACATGATGTATTGGTTAGAAAACTTGTATCGCTAGAAACTATTCCAACTAAGTAGTGAGTTTGATCCTCACTGGGGACCCCAAACTTTTGGCCTTGTGCGGCTCTTAGAAAATCAATTATCTAATTATCTGTCTACTCCAATTTATTCATATCTACCTACTACCTTCCTATCTATCTATCTATCTATCTATCTATCTATCTATCTATCTATCTAGCAGCTTAGAGACATGGCGGTCTTGTAGAGGCTGATAAAAGCGGACTCAAGCTGGAACGGCAACACAAAAGCTGATCAGATACCATCAAAGAAGGAATGGACAGAACAACTGAACGTTTGAAGCAGTCAAGGGACTGATGACAATAACATAATGGCTGTCCTCTCGTTGGACGAATAAGGCCATTACTGAAAAAAATTAAATCTATGGTTACGGTTTCGAATTCAGAGTTGCCAGAACAACTAGAGAGACTAGTCTGTCTTGCTATCTAAGTTATAGCTGGTACGGAGACAATAGCTGTTAAGATGTTCGCAAGGGCAATGTCATGAATCCGAGAGAAAAACCGAGGTGAGATATTCGGCTTAGCACTGAATCGGGTGTTATAAATATTCCTCGGTGAATACCTCAACAAGGGCATAAAGGCCTGAAGTTCGAAAAGCATAAAAATTGTACATACAAACGTCTATAATAATAGTGCCGGTTTTATCGAACATATGTAGACGGCCTCAGTTGTAACTGCTGTCTGTTCAGATGTTTTGTTTTTGAAGCATCTATAATGAAAATTAAAGTAAGTAGAGTCGGAAGTGTGAAAATAGAAATTTTAATTTCTAGTAAGAGAACATGCTAACAAAATACGTTATACGCCTTCTCTTGGACTGAAAAGAAAAGTTAAAAGCTACTGCAAAAGCTGCTTTTACTCACAAGTCCAGCACGTCATGCTGCAAGTGTCCGTGTTTAGCCACATGTCAGAGAAGCATTTTCTCTACGCGACGACTACTCGAAAGCTAATCTCAGATTGGCATTCACTAACTCATTTTTGATGGTCACATGGCCAGGCAAGCCCCGTGCATATTAAGTATGGAAGGAGAATGAAAAGATAATCCAAAAGTAGTATGAGCAAAGTAAAATAATCAATATTTAGTATTGTGACGATTTTGTAAAATGAATTTAGTCCTATGAATGATTTATAAGTAATTTAGTAGAAGAGGTACGGAAATTGAATATAGAACATGCTAAAGTAGTGTGTTTTGTGAAAATACTAAAGTAATTTCACAAAACACCACAAATTATTACGAAATAAAATGATTAAGGTAAAATCTTGTGATAAATAATCTCGGACAGATCGAGACTTTCATACAGATGTCACGCATGGCGCCAAAGTCATTTTGAAATATCTCAGCTGACTGCAAGCGCTTTTTCATCTCAATGGTTAAAATGGCTTTGTGAATGAAACATGTGGCACTTGACTAGAACAATTCTTCTTCGAAACCTACAGAATATCAAACAAACTGTGCCAAATAGCAGGAATCACAACGTGCGAGGACTGTCAGAAAGAACAATTAAAATGGATAACAAGTGTAACTCAATGAGAAAATAATGTCATAATGAAGATGTTGACGTTCTGCAACAGATTAAACATAAGGTTAAGAAGATATCCTTCATCAATTATGGAAAGAGCGATAACAGATACTGGGATTGAGAAGATAGAATAACGGCATAATCAAAATTTTAGCATTCCACATTGCTTCATATTAAAGCTTAGGAAGAAATCCTTCATGAATAATGGAAAGAACGATTCACTGGAAATTTGTTTTAGAGAAAGCTTTTATAAATGTTCAATCGGCGGCTCGGTCAATGATTACCGACTGTATCTTTATTTAGAAACGGCTAATATTACCATTGCTATTAGTAATGAGAAAAACTGATAATGCACATTGATCCTAACCCGCTGTCCAGGAAGGAAGAAAAAAGCGCAAATCGAGTAGCAATGTCTTTTCGGTGAATGAATGCAGTATGTTCCCCCCAAAAAACTTTGGCTAATATTACCATTACCATTTAAAACAGCTTCAAAATTTCATATTCTCAAATTTTCTATCGCGTTCACAAATGTTCTCAATAAAAAAAAGAAATCCGTCTGTTCTCATCGATTAAGCTCTTGGTTAAAAAGCAAATTAGATATAGCTTTCTATCTATGGATGGCATGCAGACTAAAAGAAAAGATTCAAAACATTAGAGACAAAGACGAGAAAACACTTGCTTAAAAAGCAAATAAGACACGGGTTTGTAGTCTTGGATGTCAGGCAGATTAAAAGAAAGGGTTAAAAACCGTACAGACAATGACGAGAAACCACTTGGTTAAAAAGCAAATTAGACATGGTTTTCTAGTCTTGGATGTCAGGCAGATTAAAAGAAAGGATTTAAAACCGTACAGACAAAGACGAGAAAACACTTGGTTAAAAAGCAAATTAGACATGGTTTTCTAGTCTTGGATGTCAGGCAGTTTAAAAGAAAGGATTTAAAACCGTACAGACAATGACGAGAAACCACTTGGTTAAAAAGCAAATTAGACATGGTTTTCTAGTCTTGGATGTCAGGCAGATTAAAAGAAAGGATTTAAAACCGTACAGACAATGACGAGAATCCACTTGGTTAAAAAGCAAATAAGACATGGTTTTCTAACCTCGGATGTCCTGGCCTTCTTCAAGGAATTTCGAAATGAACCATTTATTTCGATCTCTGAAGTATATCATTCTCATTACATGCGCGACGCCACTTCCAGATGTCATTTAGTTATTCGCCCTTAAATCAACTCTTTAAATTGTTTGTTCACCACTTCTGTAGCCAGATATTGAACTTACAACTCTTTGGGTTAAGTCACTGGATCTAACCGACGCTTTTATCCACTGGGCCATGTGTCCTTGAGGACAAGTTTCAACAGTTTAAATAATGTATATACTACATCATTTCAGAAGTATAGACAAATATTAAAAATGAAAGTTTGATAAAAGGAAAAGAATAGATAACACTAAGATACATGAAATGATTATTGAGACGATCATTATTCTCGTTGTGATGACCAAATGAACCAATTCATGCCTGTAGCATGATTGCTGTATCTCTTGCAATATTCATGTTTTAAAACTTGTTGCGTGATTCTCTCAAATGCGCGCGCCCCATGCTTAATTTTGTAAGGACGCCATTTTCTTTTTACACCATCGTTACTGCTGTATTTTAAATCAGCAGACTAAACATCAGTCAGTTAAGTGCCATACGTGAAACACGCTTGAGCAATCATGACTCGAAAGAGACATGACTGACTGGGCAGAAGATTATCCCGCAGTAGGTTGCCATTGCTTTCTGCAGTAGACTGGTTGCCGACCAAGGCTATAGAACCCAATCTGTCCTGCTATTTAACCCATAACTGGAGGAAAGAGACGGATTAATACCTTTCTCAAGGGTATTTGTGCGTAAGTAAATGCAATGGATTCAGCTGGAATTCGAACTCGGCTCCCCGGTTTCTCGTTCCGAGCCGATATCCACTGTACCACAACGCACATAATAAAAGCCAATTTGATTAGAAGAGAAAAGGATTCACTTCGAAGATAATGCATTAAGAGTTCGCCTATCTCATAATTCTGGATGCCACGGGGCCAATGCATGCCACCCCCCAATCTATGATACATGCGCATCGCCTCGCCATACTACTACATCTCAATTTTCAAAAGCAGTATTATTATAAAATACAAATTTCATTGTAACCTAATGAAGTAAAATAATGGACCATATTCATTATGGGTGGACAATTCAACTAGAAAATAAATACAAGTTAGAGACTTGTCATTATAAGTTGTAGGGATTGAATAAAAATTCGAAATAAAATAAAAACACTGAATAATATAAAAATAGAAAATAAATAAAAACTACGAAATAAAATAAAAATAAAAATAAAATAGAACTACAAAATAAAATAAACATAAAAATCTCCCAAGAATCCTCTGACAGGAAAGAAATTTACGCATGTGCAAAAAGAGAGGCTTCCTGGCGTCAAAAATAAACTCTATCTCTTTTTCTGTTGAACTTTGACTGGTAAAGACGTGCCTACTGTTCAGGAAGCAATTTCCCCAAGAAGAGGTCGTTGGAATCAAAAAAATAAAATCAGTGTCCAATCTGTCCCTCTAGTATCTCTGTATCTTTCCTTTTTTCTTTACCTATTTATTTCAGCGACGAAAGCTGTTCGACAAGTCTTGGATGTTTAGGTGAAAGAACCAACCCAGCAGTAATAGCCATAACATCCATAATGGTGACCCCGACGTGCCATAACATCCATAAGATCTTTCCATCTTAAATAAATCAACAATATTTTTTTCAACAATTTTTACCGTCAATTTGATATTTTTCTTAAAATGTTGAATAATTTTAACACATTCAACATTACAGATAAAAAATAATTAATTTTATGAAGTTTTTATCGAGACTAAACATGATCAAAACAAATTCGCGGATTTGGCAACAAAAAAGACACCCCAGAAAGGCGTTAAAGGCCGCGAAATTTTTTCATTCTTTAATAAAAGTCAGTTGTGCTTAGTTTTATTTGTAACGTATATAAATAATGTTAGAAGAAAGCGTTTGTAATATAACGATGATCATAAAGCACTGCAGTGGCGAATGAGGATTCGAAGAATTCGCGTCGAAAATACATACAAGTTATTTTTGAAAAGATGTGCCTAAACTAGGTACAGAAGAAAGTACTAAATGTACGAATCTTTTACTACAAAAAAAAAAAAACAAAAAAAAAACGGAAGAAATCTCTTTTGAAAAGACGATGAAGATTTTATCGGGAATCTTTGATGAAAGGGACAGTTTGTTTCATGCAATGTATAAGTGCTTGAACATCGTGAAAGAAAAGGAAGATTTTGCCATATACCCGGGAAACGTAAATTCAGTGTGAATTATTTATATAAGGTAATTTGTCGGTCGACGTGTTCAAGTGCTTAATTTTCGTGCAGGGATCAACAGAAGCTAAGGATAAAGATATCCGATCCAGAATATTGACCATAAGGGAGCAATATACAGAAATATCGCTGCATAAAGTAACTGAAGAGAGCCAAAAATTGATAAACTTGAAACGAGACAACACGAGAAATATTAATTGTGATGGGGTTATTAAACTAAAGAAATTTGCTAAAGTAAGGCAAAACCATCTCAGTGCGATTGGTGTGTGGGGTCACATTTTAAAATACACTGTTTTTTCAATGACAAGGCTTGTTTTGTGTGGCGTTATATCAAACACAAAAGAACTCACTAAAGGAATAAACTAAAAATCTAAAGGACGAAAATTAAAACTAAAGTAAATGTTGTCCTGCCTGAAAATGTAATCAAAGATGGCGAGAAACCAAAGTATGTGAATACGAAGATAAATGATCAAGCCGAAAAACTACTTTTCGATACTGGTAGTAATATTTCTATTATAAACGAACAAGCGTAAAAAAAATAGGTAAACCTCTATTAAAAATACTGAAAAATTAGCGCAAGGTGTATCCAGAAGAAGGCTAAAGTTCAAAGGCGAATTTAGCTGAAAGATATAGCTTTTTAAAAAGAGATTCAAATCGAAAGTTTATGTGCTGCCCAGTTCGGTGCAGACTCGATTGTGCTGTTCGATTTGTAGAAATTATCCGCGAATTTGTTTTGCAATAAAGTAGATATGTCGGTTATAGAAATAAAGAAATAGAAAAATTTATTTCTGATTAAAAAAAAACATTCCACACGTATTCTCTGAAGGATTCGGAGAATGCACGCAAACCGAAGTATGTTTGAATATATGTGGTCCCACCTTCAAATTTATGAAGAGGTGACCACAAAGCTTATGGCTGATGCTTCTAGAACTTTACTTTCATAAGAAAGAAACTATAGCCAGATTAAAAAAGAGAGTCTGACCACAATCTACGCAATAAATAAATTCCACAGGCATATTCACGGACGGAAATTTACTCTACAAACGGATAATCGCCGTTACTAACAATTTTCGGATCTAGGAAATGTATTCCTACCCACACAACCAACAAGCTACAGCGTTGAGGAATAACTTCATTAAATTATGATTTCAAAATGGAATTTCTACCCTCAAAGACGCTTAGACATACCGATGGTTTGTCTAGATTAATTCCGAATTATGCAGAGCATTTAGAGGACACGGTAATAGTTGCCCAAATGGAAGAATAAGAATTATCAGTGTTACTATGTAATATTATCTGTGAATTGCCAGTGACTTTGGAAGATAATCAAGAGAGAAGCTGAAATGGACGAACTGATTAGGAAAATGAAAACAGAAACATGTATGAATGAATGAAAATCAAGTACTCTTATACGCAGACAGAGTAGTAATGCCTTCTTTACTACAAAAGAAAACTGAATGAATTTCACATTAGTCAATTATATTTATTATATTTATATTTATTAAAATTTTAATGTGTAGCTATACGTATTGGCTTAGGATGAATCAGGATATTGAAAAAATTGTGAAAGCGTGTAGAGGTTGCCAAGTAGCGGCAAAGGCACCACCGGTCAATTTTCAACCATGGCCCAAAACAGATGTTCCGTGTATGAGACTGCACATCGATTAAGTTGGACCCCTAAACGGTCACTACCATGTAATTGTTGTGACAGCTACTCTAAGCAGTCGGATATCTTAAAAATAAACACCCGATATTCACAACTACTATAGATGTGATGAACGAACTTTTTAGTCGTTTTGGTGTACCTAAAAAATAGTAATCGACAATAGAACACAGTTTGCTAGAAGAAAAATAAAAAAAAATTCTGCACATATTTGGCTATTGACCACACTGCAACCATTCTTTACTATCCCAGTTCCAACGTGCAAGAGGAAAGATTTGTGGAGAGTTTCAAAAGAGCATTAAGAAAGAATCACGGCTTGGGCACAGATGAGTCAGTCAGTCAGTTAAGTGCCATGCGCGATACACGCTTGGGCGATCATGTCTCGAAAGAGACATGACTGACTGGGCAGAAGATTATCCCTCAGTAGGTTGCCATTGCTTTCTGCGGTAGACTAGTTACCGATCAAGGCTACAGAACCCAATCTGTCCTATTATTTAACTCATAACTGGAGGGAAGAGACGGAATAATACCTTTCCCAAGGGTATTTGCGCGTAAGTGAATGCAAGGTATTCAACTGGAATTCGAACTTGGTTCTCCGATTTCTCGTTCTGAGTCGATATCCACGAGGGGCATTTAAAATTTTTTATCTGTGTACATAACCTAAACACACTTTCAGGTATGTCAACAGCCGAACTGATGTTTGCAAGAAGAATTCACTCGGTATTTAACAGGTTTTTGCCGAATCCAACAATGAAAACGTGAAAATGAAAATTTTGTAAACAAATTTTTAAAAAGAAAAAGAAAGTCGGGGCGTTCAACGACTGAAACCTCGTGAAAATAGCAATAACAATGTGGACAAGTAACTGAACGATGTAGATAGCATATATAGATACGATGACTCCTCTCAGAAATATAAACTCTCGCTATGCTTTTGTAAAGCTGTCTATCGAGGGTATCGTGTTATCGCTTCGGCCTAGTAAAAATTCACAATTGCTTCCGAAAAGGGAACCAAGTTTGCTTTTTTAACATCAGAACGCAAGTAAGCGAGGCAATAAATGATTCAAGTTCAAAATATTAATGCAGGAAGGTCTTTTGAAACTCAATTTACTGTTACTCTTATTTCCTCTCTCTCACTCACTCTCTCTCACTCTCTCTCTCTCTCTCTCTCTCTCTCTCAATCTCAAAAATGCAGATCGATCATAAAATAAGTAACATGAAATCGGGATAATGAAGCAACTTGTCTTTGTGAATTTTTTGTTTTTTTGAATATATGCATAATTTACAGCCATCAGTCATTTTGTTTAGAGACGCTATTTTCTTTTCTTCCTTCCTTCAGTTTTTGAAGTTTTTATCTCTGACTTTTATTCCATTTTTAGACACAGTTTTATGGTTCCGTTATCATGTTTTATGTTATCCACCTCCAACATAATATCAACCGACAAAAGAAAAGTCAAGAAATAAAATATTTTACCCAGTTTTAAATACGTGATCAAATGCCTATGTTCTGTTCAGCCGAAACGAGAACCATATTGGCAAATTCTAGGTTCTGGATGCTTTAATAAATTAAATTAAGTGAACCATTCGCGTTTACTATTAAATATACAAACCGCGTAACATTTTCTGACGCAGAAAGAGGATTCGTCAATTTCCAGTTCCAGCCGAGTCCATTATGTCCATTTTTACACAACTTGACGGCCTCCAAAGGAGAATCTGTAATGTGATCGGTCCTAACCTAGCAGATCGACTCCAGCCACTTTCTCACCAACCAGATGTGCCTTCCCTCTGTCTATTCTACAAATATTTTCATGGCTTCTGTTCCGACGAGCTTAGCTCACTGACGCCCCCTCCACAAGAATTTACTTGAGCAACCAGACTGGCAACAAGGTCTAACCTTTTACAGTTAAATCAACTAAATGCAGCCGTCACTTCTACTTTATCAGCTTCCTTTCTTGCACTTCCTGCCTGTGGAACTCCCTTCTCTATACTTGCTTCTCCAAGAATTTAAATTCAATGTCAATTCCAATCTCTTATTCAATTGACTCCATTTCTCCCCTCGTTCTTTCCTCATCACCCCGTATATCTCGTTCTTTTCCTTATCACCCCGTCTATCTCGTTCTTTTCCTTTCTCGCTCTACCCTCTCAGCTGTATTCCCGTCCTTCTCTAGCCCTTTCGCCGACACTTCCGGTAACCGGTTCGTCTTACTTTTCGCTTTCCTCCTGCTTAAACTTTCACTTTTTTCTTATGTAGCCTTTCTACGCACCGGTGGCGGTACCGCCTTGCTTGGGTTGAAAGGATTAGAAAAAAACATACCATTTAAAAAATTATGAATAGATCTATTCTATCTGCTTCCTACGGTTTGGTTTATTTAACGGTATATCGTTTATTACCGAAACTTAATTTTCTTGGGAGCATTAATAATTACTTTTACAAAAAAAAAAAAAATGTTCAAGTATTATTCTGTTTAGAGAAAGAAAGTGAGTGAGTGAGTGAGTGAGTGAGTGAGTATCCTCTGGCATGATCAGCAGTTTGAACAATGCCAGTACGCTCAAACCCTCGGTTACGATGACTTATGGCAACGTGGTAGCACAAGTATCAACGAACAATTTTTATACACAATTTCACTCACAAGTCTCGGGTTCACCCGTAGTATGGTTTCCACTTAGCTATACACTGGGAGGTCCTTCACGGACCAATAACATTGTGGACAGCTTCCAGATAAATCGACCATGATATGATTCGATCCCGAGTTCACGTGGTCGGAGTGCCACTCGGTCGGTTGTCACTGCCCAGCAAAATCCTGTTTATCCTCTTAAAGAATGCACATCCCCAGTTCGTTCAGATTTTCTCAAAAGTCCACATCTGTTCGATTGTGTATTCGAAACGCAAGCTCTGGCGATTTCGGTGGCGACGCAGTCTAACGTACCTGGAACAGACAGTGGTGTCTCTTACAAGGTGGAAAATAAGTTGGAACCTTACCGGAAAGTAGATTTTCTTTGCCAAGTTTGCTTTAGTGTGCAGGCTAATCGATGTAATACAGTCAGTCAGTTAAGTGCTCCACGTGATACACGCTTAGATGATCATGTCTCGAAAGAGACGCGACTGACCGGTTAAGTGCCATAGGTAATACACGCTTGGACGATCATGTCTCGAAAGAGACATGACTGACTGGACAGAAGAATTTTCCGAAGTAGGTTGCCTTAATTTCTGCGGTAGACTGGTTGCCAACCAAGGCTATAGAACCCAATCTATTCTGCTATTTAACTCACAGAGGAAGAAGCGATCGATTAATATCTTTTTCAATGGTATTTGCGCGTAAGTGAATACATCGAACTCAACTGGAATTGAAACTCGGCTATCCAATTTCTCGTTCCGAGCCGAAATACACAATGCATATGTAAATGCAGGTGCATTAATTTGGAAAAGATTTTTAGTAATATATGCATATTATTTGGAATACAAATTTTGAGCTGAACATTTTGGCATATGGTAGGACGAAAATGATGGTGGGACACTAAAGTTCGAGTACCACTGCACTAAATTAATGGTATGCTTTCTAATGTTTCGTCCAGTTATTCTCTCATACTATATCGTATATTGTCTTTAAGTGCTTGTAAAATCGCCAGATAATGTATTTTAGATACTTCCTCTTTAAAATAAATAAATAAATAAATAAAACGAATAATGAAAAAATGTTTTCAACAAAAATAAGTCGGTGGTCCAGAAAGAGTGATCCAATTCGAATATATTGGATCGATTATCAGCTTAAAGAAGGTGCTTCAGAATAGAAATAATTTCAAGGGCTGCACAGACAATATTAACTGTCGCAAAACTGAGAGATCTGGAAAGACAAGAACATCAGTCGAAAATCAAAGATCAAGCTGTTGCGCACGTCGGCCTTCTCAATCTTTCTGCGAATCTTAGGCGCTAACAGCAGAATTACAGCGAAGAAGGCAAGGATTAGAAACGAGATGCTACTTAACCATTCTAGACATTTTCTACGTAGACCGCATAAAAAAAAACGTAGTGAAGAACAATCAGTTAAGAGCTATACGTAATAAGTGCTTGGGGGATCATGTCTCGAAGGAGACATGACTGACTGGGTAGGACATTTTTCCTGTAGTAAGTAAAGGAGGATCTGTAACGTGGTTGATACTGACTTGGCAGACCGGCTGCAGCCGCTCTCACACCGGCGTGATGTGGCTTCCCTGTGCCTCTTCTACAAGTACTTTCATGGCTTCTGCTCCGATGAGCTTAGATCACTGGTGCCGCCTAAGCACGAATTTACACGAGATACTAGATTAGCAACTAGGTCCCACCCTTTTGCAGTTAAACAAATAAGATGTAACCGTAAATTCTACTCCAACAGCTTCTTTTCTCGCGCTTCCCGCCCGTGGAACTCCCTTCCACAAGTCTGCTTTCCCGACAGTTACAATCTCCAGGTGTTTAAATGTTTTCCTATATTTAATCAGCCTTTCTCCACTTTACGTAGCCCCTGCACAGTAGTGGCAGTGACATGCCTTGCTCGGGGTGAAACGCTTATAAAAAAAAATACTTTCTGCGATAGAATGGTTGCCAACAAATGCTACAGAAACTAACCTGTTACTGAACCCATAGCAGGAGAGAGAAGATAACACAATCTGTTCTGATATTTAACCCATAGTTTGAGGAAGAAGCGACGGATTAATACCATTCCCAAATGTATTTGCGCGTAAGTGAATGCAACAAATTCAACTGGAATTCGAACACGCCACTCCCATTTCTCGATCTGAGTCGATATCCACTGCAACTGAAGAATACTATCAGGAAAAAAAAACAACCTCATAGCCACTATCAAGAAGAGAAACTGAATTGATATGGGTACGTCTTAAGAGACAGAAATCTTCTTTTCATCTCACAAGGCAGACAGGAGGAAAATGGTCAGAGATCCTGGTATTGGAGGAAAACTGGTTAATTGCTCAGCTGAGCAATGACCCAACGCACACAACCGGTCAAGGGGGAGATGTTGGTGATGATTGTTATATTTATAGGCAAATCTCTACCTTATAAATAGAAGCTGAAACAATTGGAGGCTGAACGAATCCTAATCTTTGACTGGGATTTATATTCTTTGAGTATTAGTCCAAGTTATAAGCCCTTGTCCCAGGCAATACCTCTCTCTGAGAAGTCTGAAAAAACGTAAGCACCGAGGGGTCCTGGGTTTAACAGCGGTAGAGCTGTTAAACCCACTCTAAACCTCTACATTGTGTAACATCCGATTGCAACGTAGGCGAACACGTAATTACCACAAATCCTAACCTTTTAGCAGGAATGTGTATTCTTTAAACACTAAACCATACCTCAGGGGTCTTTTCCCCTAGACAATACCTCTCCCTCGAGAAAGGGCTGGATTTAATGTCTAATACCTGTGGCTCCCCAAAACGGGAAGTGTCGAGAGAGTTTGGAAACTTTTGCGTGTTATCACACACTTTAAACCTAGACTTTGTATCCCGTTCTGTTGCGATGTGGAAAACCTGGTAAATACCACAATTCATAACCTTGAAGACCAAACTACTAGAAAAATAGTAGTTAATAATTTTAATTAATTATAGTTTACAACAATGATGATGACGACATTTGAGGACATTGCCAAATAAGCAATGAAATCGCGGCGAAGATTCTGCTTTATGTAAAAAGGCTTTTTGATATTTGCATAGAGAAGAAAACTTTTCCACAGAGCTTAGAATGTAGAATATATTAAACAGACATCTCATCAGCCAATATTAAAACCCTTTCAAAGAAGTTTGAAAGATTCGACAGACAAGTGACAGTCTGAGTCGGTGCTTGGGGCTTTAAACTGTTCTTCTTAAGTGACTACATGACAACAATAAGTCAACAAATAAAATGAATGAACATATAATATAGGCAATGTATAAAAATAACTTATATATATATATATATATATATATATATATATATATATAATTATATAGTTATGTATCAATTTTACATTGCGACATGTAAATTTATATGTTTCGAGATAGGTTCTCATCATCAGGCAATGTTGATATGGTTGTGCAGATGATTTACATTTACATGACAAAATCTATTGGTTTGCTGTGAATGTATGTGGGTGTTTTTTTTTGTTTTGTTTTTTGTTTTTTGTGGCTAATCAGAATGGAGATTCACTTCGGGGTTTGACCCCGAAGAATACATGCTAACCAACTTTTTCCTCTTTTTTTCTTCTTCCTTTTTCCTCAATTCTATTCTTCCCTTGTTTGTTTTCCTTCCTTAATGTTTTACCTCCCATTAATCTGATCTTAGCATTTTTCCTTCATTCCCTTCAGTTTTATTACATTTGAAGTGATATTCCTTTTCAGTACCAATCCCTTATTCTTTCCTTACTTATCCTTTTTAGTCTATTTGTTAAAAGATTTTTTTAAAAAAACCTAAACTCTAATTTTTTTGTTCCACCTATCTATTCGTTGTAAAGTTTTTTTTTCCCATTATACAAAGGGGGATTTATTTTTAAAAAATATGTATTCTATTTTCGGCTTTATTTTTACCTAGTTCGTCAGTGTTTATTTTCCTTATGTACTTGGTTATATGCATGTTATTTCATTTAGGTTTTATCCATTTTCTAATGTGAATAATTTGCAATGTCTACATATGACATTATTTTCGTGGCGTTTATTTAATATATTTTTATTTTTAAGCGATCTAATAATAAATAGTTTTTCGTATAAGCATAATGAACATGGTTCTATAAGGACTTACATGTTTAGCTTCTTTTAGAATTTTCCACTTTATTGTAGGTGCATTTTTTTGTTTCCTTTAGGTACCAATGATATCTCGGTAGGGATGTTCTATTTCTGTATTTTCTATTAATAAATGAAGAGGTGTGCTGGTAAATTCGCTGCTTTAGAGTGTTTTTAGTACTCCGTATATAGACTTTTATATTATTAGGGTTTTTCTTTGTCGATATTTTGCATTGATAGATTATCGATTCCGTCAAACACCTGTTTTCTAGCGGACAGTCTATGGGGTTTTTACAATTACATTTTTCTCGTCTAAATTGTTATTTTCTGTTATCTGGTTGATTTTACTGATTTTGTTGAATTTTTAAAAAAATATTATTGTGGTTTTGTATAATTTCTTTCTAGATTGTTCATACAGCTGTAATTTAATTTTATAGTGTTTTTATTAAAGATCTTACTTAGTGGATAATTTTTCCGGAAAGTGTTTCCTAATT
The DNA here is from genome assembly GCA_037127315.1 of Ascarosepion bandense. NCBI lineage: Eukaryota > Metazoa > Mollusca > Cephalopoda > Sepiida > Sepiidae > Ascarosepion > Ascarosepion bandense. Next base: position 82,431 of record JBBBDQ010001274.1, on the reverse strand, counting down.
AATTCGAGGAATTTTCTCCCCAATTTGCTATTTGTCATCTGGTTGTAAGGGGGTGTGTATCAGATGATTTTCCTATTTCTATTTTTTCTTCGAGAGTGACTTTTCTTGTTCACATATTTAATATTTGGGTTTATGTATCCACTATTTTTTAATGCTGTATTATAAAAATTGCTATACTTATTAAACACTTCCTCATTAGCCGAGTTTCTACTAATTATGTATTCTATTGATGAGGGTATATGTTTGATGATAAAAAGAGGGTGGTTAGATTTTGGGTGGATGTATAAAGGATTGGTATTTGGTTTTTTGTTTGGTTGGTGTATATTTTTCTCTAGATCCAAAGTTACATCGAGGAAATCTACTTTTTTTTATCTTAGCTTTTATTGTTACTTTTAAATTGAGATTTTTAAACTCTTTGTGTATCATTTTTCTAATCCTGTCTATTTTGAAATTTGTGATACTTTTATTACTATAAGTCCGTCATCTCTATAAAATCCAATATCTTTAGTGTTTACTTCCTCATAGGCTGTGAGATTATATAATATTAATAATCCTATCAGATTTGAAGATTCTGCAGAATCCATCGATCCCATCTTAATATCAAAATTGTTCTCGTTGGAATTAATTTTTTTCCACTATTCTTTGTGAATGAGCACAAATGTTTTTGCATTCATTATTATTGTTTTCTCCTCCTCCGTTATATTCGAGTAAAGAGTGGCGAATTCCAGGGCCGTAACAAATAGTTTCTTTGATATCGATGGATAGTATTCTTCGATATCAAATTGAATAAAAGAGCAGTTGTCCTTTTCTTTTATATTATAAAACCAATTTGTTACGTCTGTGGTGTCTTTCCATAATTTTAATTTCAAGGAATCCTTGATTTGTTTGTTGATTCTTTCTAAAATGTTCTTACTTATTTTTCCGATCTCTGGTCTGGTTGGATTTATCATTCTAGTGGTGGGATTCATATTAAAGTTTTGCTTGTGGTCTTTTATTGTTATATAGCACTCCCTTGTGTTAAGTTTTGCCACTCTGTCGCTTATTTTTAATTTATCCGCGATTTTTTTGCTATCTGTGTTAATTTTATCCACTAAGTCCACTTTATTCTTATCAACTTTTTTATAGTTTTTTGTCAGGTTTTTCATGATTAGCGTGTTGTATTGTTGTAAAATACAAATATCAAACAGCCCTTTCCCGAAAATACTAAGAATTAAAAGAAAATAACCTAAGTTTACAGATGAAGTGGATGCTGATAGGCAAGGCAAGGATCCCTAATAGCTTAAGAGACAGATGTAATCTATGTTTAACAGAAAAAATTAAAATTTTAAAATTTCAATATCAGAATGTAGTTATGAATAAACGTAGAGAGATCATTGACATGTGTCGTCATAGAAATAAATTTAAATTAAAATAATTATTTTATTCTTCCATTTAATTACAACAGAATTTTTTTTCATTTGGCTAAGCAGTTACCTTTCTCCATCTACCTACCATTACTAACCAAAGGGTCAAGCCACATACCTCCCACTACCATAGAAGAAATTACTACTAAGATTCCGCTAACTTAACCCTATAATAGCCAATATTCCCCCACCCCTTTCTTTGCTAGACCAAGCCTCCGGCATTAGAAGTTTTCCTCATTTCTTCTTTAAACGGGGTTGACAATGAATGTCTTAAACTGACATGTTGAAAATGGCTATTTCCCCACTAAAATGTATCTGAATTTACAGATAAATGAATTAATATATATATATATAGCATAATGATGATCCACGTATACTGTCTTAATATGTATAGGAAAAACTAGTAAAAAGTTGTAAGTTTAAAAATTTATTTTTTGACAGTATTTATTTATTTCTATATATATATATATATATATATATATATATTTGATATTTCAGACCGACCTCGGCCTTTCATCAGAAACAATTTTTTTTTTAATCGTGTCACCCCAAGCAAGGCATTCCACCGCGCCACTATAGCGCAGGGGGTTATATAGAGGGATTGGGTATAGGAAATGTCAGAAGGAGGGTGATAGACAACTTAGGATGTACATAGGGAGAGAGTTGGAGAGAGTGGGTGTGAGTTAGTGTGTTAGGAGGTGTCTATTGACCTTACATTTAAACTCCTGGAGGTTGTAGCCGTCGGGGAAGCAAGCATGCGGTAGGGAATTTCACAGGCAGGAAGTGCGAGGAAAGAAGCTGTTGGAGTAGAAATTGCGGTTACATTTCATCGGTTTCACTGTAAATGGGTGGGACCTAGTTGCCAATCTAGTATCTCGTGCAAATTCACATCTTGGGGGCACCAGTGATTTCAGTTCGTCAGAGCAGAAGCCATAAAAGTATTTATAGAAGAGGCACAGGGAAGCCACGTCACGCCGATGAGAGAGATACTGCAGGAGGTCAGCCAAGTCGGTATCAATCACATTACAGATTCTTCGCTGTATTTTGTCAAGAACCCCGAGGAGAATAGAAGGGGCACCCGACCAGATGTGGCAGCAGTACTCAATACACGGGCGGATGGTGGATTTATATAATTGCGGGATAGATTCAGGCGGAAAGAATTTCCGGGCCTTGCACAGAGAGCCGAGTTTCATAGCTGCGGATTTAGCAATGAATTCAACGTAGTCATTCGACTTGAGGTCCGCTGAGAGTGTCAGGCCAAGCAGGCGTAGTGATTTACTCTCTGGGAGGCAAGCCTGTTCCATGTTAATGGGAGGGAGGTGTGGTTGTCTGTGGTGATTAATTGACAGCAACTTCGTTTTGGAAGAATTGAATTTTACGAGCCATTTCTTACCCCAATCCACCACGGATTGGAGGTCCTTCTCAAGCTCGGCAGCGAGGGTCGCCTTGTCACCTACACCAGATTTTTGATCGAGGCGAGAGTAAACTGTGGGATCATCGGCGTACTTGCCTACTTGTGATCTTATGGTATCGGGGAGATCATTGATATAGATTAGAATGAGCGTAGGACCTAGGATAGAGCCTTGGGATACACCCGCGTTTGTAGGGTAGTTCTGGGAGGCATGTCCATTTAATACCACCTTCAGTGTGCGATTAGAGAGGAATGACCGGAGTAAGTCCAATAAAAGTCCAGTTATGCCATAGCTTCGCAGTTTCCGTAGAAGGCCGGCATGCCATACTTTGTCGAATGCTTTAGATATATCCAAGGCGACGGTTCGGGCTTCGCCATTCTTGTCGAGAGCCTGGTATATATATACTCGGTGATGGTCGTTAGCATATCAGCAGTGGACCTGGTGAAGCGGAAGCCATACTGTTTGCCCGAGAGGAGCCCGTGGGCTGTGAGATGCTGAACGACCTTGGCATTGATAATGGCTTCGAACACTTTGCCGAAGATCGGAAGAAGGCTGATGGGGCGGTAATTTGCGGAGTCCGATGGTTCACCAGTGTTCTTGAATATTGGAACCACAGAAGAAGACTTCCAACAGGCAGGAAAGCAGGAGGAAGATAGGCAGAGGTTGTAGAGCTTAGAAAGGATAGAGGAGAGTTCAGGGGCACAGTTCTTCAAAACTATGATTGGGATTCCATCCCCACCACTCGCTTGTGAGGGTCCAGTTTTGAGATTATGCTAGAAATCAGCGAGGGCGTGATATGGACGTCATTCAATTGGGCCTCAGTTCTAGATGGGAAATCGGGTGTATGGATTCCAGACGAATCCAGAGACGAATTGGTCGAGAATCTATGGGAAAAGCATTCAGGCTTGTCCGCTGAGGAGGTGAGGACCTCAAACTTGTTGATTAGTGGGGGTATTGAGGACTTACTCTTGCTAAGCACGCGTTTGCAGAGGCGCCAGTAGTCTTTGGTTCCGAACTTGGAGGATGCTATGCGCTGCTTCATTCTGGCAGCAAACAGCATCTTAGCTTCGTTAAGTATCTTTTTACACTTATTACGAGCTGAGGCGAAAAGGCGCCTGTTTTGGTCCGACACCTGGCTACGATAAAGCCGGAAGAAGTGATTCCAGTCGGCAATGGCGGCCGAGCAAGCGGGCGAGAACCAGGGAGACGAATGGGATTTAAGCTGAAATTTCCTGGCAGGGATGAATGCATCGATGCCAGCCTTAACCCAGGAGGAGACCTCTGATGTACAGTCTTCGATGGGAAGACTAAAAACATTGTTCCAAGGGACGTCGCAGAGGAAGTCACGGAACGAATCCCAGTCTGCTCTTTGATAGCAGCAGGATATTCTGTTGGTCTGGGTTTCTTGGGTAGGGGTGGAGTGGAACGAGATGTTGACAGAAACTACGGCGTGGTCAGAATTTCCGAGAGGGCAGAGCTGTCTGGTAGAGCAAGAATTTAGGGTGGAAGTGAAGCAGAGGTCGAGTAGCGAGTCCCTTCCATTAGGGATATTGGAGAAACGCGTGGGGAAGTCCACCACTTGGGAGATCGAAAAATTAAAGGTGTGAACACCAGCAGGGTCGGTTACAGAAAATTTAATCTAGGAGCGTTGATCGTGAGGAGCGTCTTTCGCGAGATATTTACATCCCGTGACGTAGAAAGCGATAGAGTTTTTGGATATTTTTAAACGTAAACCTAACACTGATAATACTTTTAAATGTTGTTTTAAAGAAAAACTTTTTTGTCTAGACCCTATTCCCGTTGATGTATCGATTATTGTTAAAACGTTTCTCTTCCAGCTTTCTCCATAACCCAATATTTTCTAAAACCAAAAAGAAAAAGAAAAGAGATGAAGAAAGAAAGAAAGAAAGAAAGAAATAATGAAAGAAAGGAAACATTTTATATTTTTGATCCATCTTAAAGGGATGTTTGAGTAAATATACTATTTATTTTCGATTCAAAATGCATTTTATTCTAATTTTTCAAAACCGTTAATTTATAAATAACATTTTAATATCCATTTCTTTATTAAACAACTTTTTATGTGAAATCCATTTCATTATTATTATATTCTAATACTATTCTTAATATAATGCAATCTTTTAAATATCTATTTGATTATTACAAAAAATTTAAATATCAATTTAATTATATTAATATCTATTTAATTATCATTTTTCAAAAACAAATTATTGGATAAATGCAAGTTAATAAACATAAAGTTGTTTTTCATTCATATTCTCAGGTGAACATTTTGCAATCTTCACAAATTACATTTATTTCATTACGTTTATTTAATACATTTTTATTCTTAAGAAATTTAATAATATTTTTTCATATGGACACAAAGGGCATGGGTCGTTTAAAGACTTATATATTCTAGCTTTTAAAAAAAATTCCTCTTTAATGTGGGTGTTTTATTTGTTTCTTTTAGATATTAATAATATTTCGATAGGGATGTTCTATTTCTGTACTTATTATTATTAAATGAAGATGTGTGTTAGTAAAATCGTTTACTCAGAGATTTCTTAGTACTACCTAAATAAATCTTTACATTAATAGTTTTCCGCAGAAGAAATTCTACATTGATAGTATTATAAAAATTATTATGCTTATTAAACACGTCCTCATTTGCTGAATTTCTACTAATTCTATATTCTATGGATGAGGGTACATGTTTGATAACAGATGGAGGGTGGTTAGAAATGTCTATAAAGTAAGACCAAAGGAATACAATACTCTGATTATGAAAACTTTTACAAAAAACTATAAAAAGTTGATATGAAAAAAGATAATTTAGTTGATAATATTAATACTTCTAGTAAAAATCACTGATAAACTGAAAATAAGCGACAGAGTAGTAAAACTCAGCACAAAGGAGTGTTATATCACCTTCTAAGATCACATGGAAAATTTTAATACAAATCCTACTATTAGAATGATAAATCTCAGAAGACCGGAGATAAGAAAAATTAGTAAAAACATACTTGAAAGAATAAATATAGGATACCTTGGATTAAAATTATTGAAGGATGCCACTGATGTAACGAATTGGTTTTATAATATAAAAAAAATGAACTGTTCTTTTATCCAATTCGGTATTGAGGAGTACTATCCATCGATATCAAAGGAACTATTTGTTACAGCATTGGAATTTGCCATTGTTTATTCGATTATATCAGAGGAGGAGAGAAATATAATAATGAATGCAAAAAATCTGTTCTCATTCATAAAGAAGAACATTGGAGAAAAATTAATTCCAACGAATATAACTTTGATATAACTATGGGATCTTTAGAAGCCATTTACAAAGCAAATGTACATCACGTAAATGTCCAAAACAAAGTAATTTAGGGTCAACCAAAGATACTTTTAAGACCAGATGGTTTAATCACAGATTTACATTTAAACTAGAAAACAATAAAAATTGTACGAAATTGGCTACCCATGAATGGAAATTAAAATTAAAGTATGAAAAGACCTAGACATGACGTGAAGTATGGTGAAAACAGCCAAGCCTTACTACGGTGGCAAAATATGTAGACTGTGCCAGGAAGAAAAGTTAGTTACTGTGTTATTCCTAAACAAAAATGAATTACAGAATGAAAGCACAGAAAATATGACTAGGTGTAACCATACCATAAAATACCTATTAGGGTCATACAACCATGGATGACAACGTTATAACTTCTAATTTTAAAAATTGCGCGTGCATAAAAAATCCTCATTACATGAACGTTCTTAAAAAACAAAAACAAAAAAACACGGTAAAATCAGTTATTGTAAATGGCCTGAAGACACAACACGGTAGAAATCTAGGTCTCGTAGTAACTCGTTTACAAATGAAAGATATATATATATATATATATATATATATATATATATATATATATACCGGCCAATTATTTATGAAAACTTATTAGAAAAATGTGTGTTATTTGGCAGGATTCTAACCTGTGACACCTAACAACATAGGGGAAGCCACCAACTGATCTGATGTGTCATAGAGCACTCGACCACGACTGATCAAACGTTTTGTACACAATAAACATTATAAACAAAATTAAAAATGTTATTAATTTTCCTAAATGTTTACATTTAAAAACGATCATAAACATATACTGACTGAAAAGTCTAGAAAAATTATGGCTGATGCTAAGTGACATAATTTAAAAAGCTACTTACTCAGAACAAAAATTCTTTAATGTGCTACTATCGAATCTTATCAAATTACCAGATTTTTAACTGTCTCCGTCTTCTCTCAAGTCAACATACATACCTATAAAAATGTTAAAAATTAAATTATAACGGTTCAATTTATAAACTTCGAAAATATAAAGTATATACCACGTAGATTAATCCTAAACTAATATAAATGTTTATTACATTATTCAAAACCAAATGTATTCAGAATTTTTAAAACATTAAATTACTTACTTTGAAACATTGCTTCCCTCCCTTTCCTACCAAGCTGCAAAGGCGTTCAATAAAGTATGCCAAAACGATATGTTACAGATGCTTAGCAACCTCGACATATTCGGGAAAGACATTAAATATATCAAGAACCTATAATGGTTGCAAACCATTTGCATACGAACAAGTAATTAATTCAGCAGATATATGAAAATAGAAAGAAATGTAAGACAAGGATGTTTTTTATCACCGAATATATTTAACATGTACAGCGAAACAATTCTAAGAGAGCTAGAAGTCCTACCGAGATTTGACATTGACCACCACAATCTGAACGATATACGCTACGCAGATGACGCAGTGCTGATAGCAGATACGGAAAGGAAACTACAAATCTTCCTACAGAAATTAGCAAAGCAAAATTGCGAAGAAAATAATATATATGAACTACAAGAAAGGTGAATGCATGGTCATCAACAGAAAGAGGACACCAAAATGCCAACTACAGGTAGGGGATACAAAAATATAACAGGTGCATATATTTAAATACCTGGGAAGTGTTTTGTCAGTGGATGGAAAGTGAGACACTGAGATCCGAAGACGCATTTGGTGTGGCCAAAGACAAATTTCAAAGGCTAAGCAGAGTATTGTGAGACAGGAAGATTTTTTGGAAACAAAGAAAAAAGTACTGGGAGGTTATGTGATATCTGTCCTCTTATATGACAACGAATGCTGGAAGGTTATGTGATATCTGTCCTCTTATATGACAACATATTCTGAAATATGAAAGAATAACTTGAAACAACAAAAATGTAGTTATACAGAAGGATATTGAGGATACCATCGACCGAACATGTAAACAACGGCAAAGTTTTGGTGAGGATGCAAACGAAAAGGAAACTTATACTTGGTATCAGGACTAAACAGGTGATGTTTCTGTGACAAGTAATGAGGAAGGAGGGCTTGGATAATCTGATACACACAAAACGCATTGAAGGAAAGAGAGACAAGGGAATTCAGTACGAGAAATAGGGACTTAAACAAGTTAATGGCGGGGTAGGGTTTGGAAAAAAAACCAAGAGTAAAAATGTTAGGAGCGACTAGGGATAGAAGCATGTGGAGGGTTATGATCGTCTGCGTCCTGAACGCGTACAAAACATAAAGAAGAAGAATGTGGTCACCTTTTACATTGCAGAAAATATATTTATTATAATAAATAAGCACTTTAATTATAAAAGGTATCAGCCAAGGAAACAAATAATTATTTATAGAAATCACAAAATAACTAGGTCGAAAACGAACAGTGAATCAGTCATTTTAAAAAGTATTGAAACAGAATATGCAACTTCTTATCTCCATTCTCCATTATACAAAAGCTGAGAAGTTAGAAAAGTTATGACATTCCGATTGGTATAATCAACTCACTGATATTTGTGTGTTTGGCACTTCTATTAATATAAGTTAGAACCCTCAAGGCCGTCACTCTGGCAATACTGCTTCCTAGGGTGGGAGCTACGTTTAATCTCTGGTGCCCGAAGCATCCTCAGAGGTTTACTGAATGGGGGATATAATTTTATCCTAGGTCCATGTGTGAACATTTTGTACGAATTGGCCGTACAAATAAATGCAATGATGAACTCACACTTTTGGAGGTTTAGGAACGAGTCCAGGGAGCCATCCACGGGGTATTATCTCAGACAGAAGGGGACATTTTCCCTTGGGATACAGATGTCTATTTCAGCTTGTTGAAAAAGAGGGTGATGTGAAATGGAATCGAAACATTGCTCAATAGCAATACGAGAAAGAACATGCAAACAATGCAAAATTTGGATGAACGCATCATATTTCCTAGAATTCTCAACTTATTCAAATTATGCTAACTCTAGTCTAAAAAGTCGATTTTTTATCCGTTAGGCATCTCGAGGTGGTGTAATGGTTAGCAATCTTGTCTCGCTTGAATCATTACAGTTGAGTAGTGTTTTCGATCTTCACTGGGTGTTCCATAATTTTGATCTTGTGCCACATCTAAGCTGCACTTAAAAAATCACTACTCCAAGCAAGGCAAGACCACCACTAGTGTGCAGTGAAATAAACGACTGGGTACAGTGGGTACTGAAGAAAGGATAAAGGATGAATGGGATTCAAGCAGATAGTAGACGGCAGTTGATGTTGCATTTAAATTTTTGGAAATTGTAGGTATCAGGGAAGCAATTAAACGGTAGGGAATTCCACAGGCAAGAAATGAGAGAAAAGAAACTATTCGAGTAGAAGTGACGGTTACATTTAATTATTTCAATGGTAAAAGAGTAAGGTTTTGAAGCCAATCTAGTAGAACGTTTAAATTTCCGTGGCCAGGTCGCAAGGGTGGGGAACTCGTCAGAGTAGTTGACATGAAAATATTTATAGAAAAGACAGAGGGAAGCCACATCCCGACGCTAAGAAAGTGACTGAAGTCGAGATGCCAAGTCAAGACCGACTACACTGCAGATCCTTCTTTCGATATTGTTGGGAATCTTGCGATGTTTCTGTGGCAAGTAATGAGGAAGGATGGCTTGGATAATCTGATACTCACAAAACGCATTGGAGGAAAGAGAGACAAGGGAATTCAGCACGAGAAATTGGCACCTGAAGAGATATGCCAACAGTATATCTATGCACGGACGAATGGTAGGTTTATAAATGTGCAAGATGGACTCTGATGAGAAAACATCATTAACCAACGAAAACTAAACGTAAAAAATACCAGAATTTCTTCCTTTTTCTCCATATCTCATTCTCTGACAAAGTTATAATAAATGTGAAATATGTTAGCTTCATTAACGTTTCTATTTTGGTCTTTATCTTTTATTAATTAAACGTTGTTTTTAGTGAATACTCGTATTTCAGTAGATGCTCCGTTTATTTATTAAACAGTATATTTATCTATTTTCACCTACTGTCCTGAATATACGAGAAATCTTATTAGATTCAAAACCTAGGAAGAGAAGAAGACGCTCTGTTTGCACGCCATTCTTTCACGGTACTATGTTAATGATTTCATGGGTCTCATGCCTTCATTGGCAACGTAGATTTCATAAATTCATTGTTTATTGCTTTCTTTTCTAATTCAAAATATTTTTCGAAAGTTGGCGATCATAGCTCTCCACACCTTTCAGTATTTTGTTATTCTAAGTAAATTTTAGCTATTTACCATCCTTCTTTCTCTTTATCCTGTTTTCAGTTAACAGTAACTATTTCTTTACTTGGTTCTCTTGCTTTTGATATATTCCCCTGGCAGAAACAGTCATTAGATCTTAAATGCTTTAGACCGCTCGGCCAAGTAGTGCGACAATAATCGGGCAAATTTGAATAATGCCTTTAAACACAGGTTTTTCTCTGGCTCTTGAAATAGTCCTATCGTCTACTCAAAATGTTGGCTTAATGAATAAAAGTTAATTTATTTATTTAGAAATTGCATTGTGTACGTAGGAAACAAAACTGAGCAGCTATGTCTATTTCGAAAGCGATAGAACAACTTGTGTTTAAGGGTACTCGTCAGCTTTGATTGGCCATCGACTGATTCCGTGATCGAAAGTTTTAAAGCCCGTCAGATCTAAGGATGATTTCTTTTTAGAGAAACGCATGTTTGATTCCTGCCCGAGAGCGAATATTTTTCTCGAGTATATATATATATATATATATATATATATATAACGAAATGACAATGAACAGTAAAGACAGTACAATTATGCCCTCAAGAAACTTCGAAGTCAGCATGACCGAAATAACACCGCTCATCTAAGTTGCAAATTTCTCCACATTATATATATATATATATATATATATATATATATATATATATATATATTTGTTGTTAATCAGTTTTTGGTCATAATTAAAGTAGACCAGTAAACAGTTGTATTAAAAAGTCTATATTGTAGAGCTTTTGGATATTTTTATTTGGAAACTAATTACTTATGCAACATTGGTTTCAAATTTTTGGTATCTTCAGGCGAATTATAATAACAGATTTTTCGGCGTTTTTAAAGGTACAACAGAGATTTTTCCGAACGCGAGACTGGAAGTTTTAAAAAACCGAAATTTCAAAAGTGTGGGAGAGTTTCTTAAGGATCTTAAACACTTTCATCCAGGTTTGTATGATTATAAGATGTATTTTTGCATGTGATTATTTCTGATCGTTCATTTAGTATTTTATTTTATTTTGGAAACATTATTATGACTAACTTTTCTTCTTGGCACAATCTGCAGGCATTTTTGGGCTTTTTTTTTTATTATACTCCATATTATATCAGAGTCTTTACTATTTTTTTGTTTGAATTTCCACACGTGGTTAGCTAGTTTTATATAATTTTTAAGGTTTCCCAGCTTGAATGTAGATTTGTAATTATTCCATCTGTTTTTAAAAATACCTTTTGTAAATTCCAGATATGTTTTTCTTTGTCCATCTGTATCATGTACTTTTGCTTTGGAAATTATTTACATAGAAGTTCCTTAAAATCTGGTTATTATGCAAGTTGATGTTATGCATATTATTACTGCATTGTAATAACTTTTCTATTAAAGATTTTGGTTAGAGGCTTATCCTTGTGAAAATGTTTACTTACAAATTTCAGAAAATAATGTCCAATCTTAATATTTATTAGTCCACAGAACAGGGAGTTGAACCATATAATATTCCTTTTTTTTAATATTTGCACTGTAAATTTAAATTTACATTGCGCTTTTTTGGGGAACAGTTTTATTATTAAATATATACATTACTAGGAGTTATTGGGATTACTTATATATATATATATATATATATATATATATATATATATATATATATATATATATATATTGTTTAATTGTGATTATGTTTAGCGCCAATATTATTGTTTTTCAGTAGCTTTTCAGTGATAAAATGTATTTTGGCAAGCAGGTTTTTTTTTATCGTAAAGTGCTAGATATCGTGGTGTAGATAGAGCTTTGATAAGTACAAAGAGTTTGTCTTTTTAACAGAGCAAATTCGTGCTGACTTGGAAGTTCGTGAAGACACCGTTGTAATGAATCTCCTCTGTTAATAAAACAAACTCTTTCAAATGTTAGGAGTTATGTAATCTTATGAGAAGAACCAGATGATATTTTTTTGTGCTGGATTTTTAAGTTTGTTTAGAAGCTTTATAGATCTGATTAACTTATTTTCTCTTACCTTCTTTGACATAAATAAGCTTTTCTCATCATATAAAACCTGTATCAGATGTCTTCGTGGGCAACATTTTGGGTTGTTCCTTCTGACACATGATGGTTTGTTGAAATCGACCTCATAAATCTTCTGAGATTGCCATCAATTGTATGTAAGCAATAAAATTGAGTAAAATTAAAAATGTAAAAAAACGTGGTATTTCTAAATTGCTATGTTCTAGAAAATTTTTTGAGCACTTCGACGTGGTTCAATGATTAGCGAACATGTTTTCCTAGAACTAATTACGACTGTGTAGTGAGTTCGATCCTCACTTGGTGCTTCACACTTTAGGCTTTATGCTACACCTATAATACACTTAGAAAATGTTTTTGGGCACTTCGATGTGGTATGATGGTTAGTAAGCATAACTCGCTGAATTACGAGCAGTGAGTTCGATTTTCACTGGGTACGCCGTATTTTCGGGCTTGTGATTTTATGGTAATTTTATCACCATAAATATATTGTTGGTAATTATACTATGAAAGTGCGTTTTTATATATTTTTTGTTTTCCAATAATTGTTATTCTGCTATAAAAATGTAATTTTATTATAAAAATGTAATTTTGCTTATTTTATTATAAAAATGTACTGCTGATTTTCGTTTGGGGTTTCACTATTTGCACATAGCTAAGATCAACATAGGCGCTACCACCACGAGCCAGAGTGAACTGGGGACCAACAGCAGTTTAAAGGTGTTTCTACGCTCCTAAACTCTCCAATCTCCCGATCAGAGGCCTCCCTTCCGTCAGTAGTTTATCGTCATATGCAGGAAGAAGGATCAGTTTGGAAGCTGTTCGTTCCTACTTACAATCTTTCCATTCACGACTCCCTTCTATATTTTGGACTTGTGCCGTAATACTATGTCAGTATTAGGACACTCCGACATACAGTTTTATTTAATGTCGTTATTTTTCTTTTACGAATAATATTTTCGCCTTTTTTTTTTTCAAATGGTAGTGAGCTGGAGCCAGAGGGAAATGTTGACTAGGTTGAGGCTTCTGAGTGTGATCGATCGAGTTGCACCCGGCCGGTTTTTCGGCTAATATGTCAAATCTTTCGAAAGCAGCCGGATTTTTCTTTAAATGCGATCGCAGAGCGACAAATAGGATGGCGTAGTTTTCATTGCCCATCGACTACAAAGCAAAATCTGTTGTCATTTAATATAACAGGTGTGACGGTTAGCAGGTAGATATCTGGCAGGGTGGGCAGTTAACTAGTTAGGTGCAGTGTGTGTGTGTGTGTGTGTGTGTGTGTGTGACAGTGAGAGAGAGAGCGCGCATCTAGTTAGATGTGTAAGTATTAAATTAAAAATGTAATAAATACTGCTTAAATTTAAATTAATTTTCTTTTTACTACTGTTTACCTTTTACAAGGCCCAAGACTCACTCAAGGTAGAGGTTACTCTGTGGACTTATATTCGCATAGGGAAAGAACAAACGTTAGGAGTATAGAGCTGAAGCAGAATTTAGAAACCCAATCTTAAACATGAAACAAGGGATAAATCTCTATTTCTGTTAAAAATACGAAAAGCAGGGAGGAGTGTGAACCCGACGATAGATTAACAAATTTATTCCTATTGGTGGAGGAGAGAAAAAATAGAATTAAAAAATGGGTAAAGTTCAGGCGTAAGTATTAGGAGTAAAATGCTGAAGCTGATTATAATTTCTAGCAATATTTATGATTTCTTTTATGATTTCTAGTAATATTTTCATATAATACCCTAATCTTCTAATCTTAAGAACCGAATCGTAAAAAAGCCGATATTTTCAGAAGGTCGTTTTTTGATATTATCAGAGTAGGGGTGTGATCCCAGTGGGTGGTATGAGGGGAACTGCTTGACAAACAATACCACTATGTGACCCAAGCCTTGCGAGTAAAGTAGGGTAGATCTAGTTGCGCTAGCACGAAGTCTTAAGTCACCGTGACCCATGTGTTTTGAGCCTTATCCAAACTATTCATTATGTCAAATTATTCGCTCCCCTCCCCCGAGAAACTGTAACTAATATCAGCTCAGCGTAGTTGCCACATAAGGTACCAGTGGACTCGGCGGGTCTTGAAAAAAGACAAAATATACCTTAGCAGACCTCGCTAGATTAATTACGACACTGTAGTGAAATCGATACTCACTATGTTCTCCATGCTTTCATTCTTGTGCTTCATTTTACACATGTTTGTGTTTATATATATATATATATATATATATATATATATATATATATAAACAATTGCTTTGTTTATGTAACAATGCCTCACTGATTAAGGGGGTTTGGCTAGTCATGAACTTTTTAAAACACTCCAACTTGAAATAAACCTCATCACTTGATAAGACACAAATAGTATCGAAACAAAATGGCTACTTTTGTAGTGATATTATAACATATTTATGTTAGAAATTATATATATATATATATATATATATATATATATATAAACAGACAAAACGACAAAACTTTGATATTTTCAGTTTTGGGTGAATCAGTTCTCTTTAGTCAGGCAATTTTCACGTGCCTAAAAACTGTAGATAAATCTATATGTATGTAAGTTTGCAAAAATTCCAAAATATCTAAGCGGGCATCTTATGGTAAAGTGTATTCGTGATTATGTCTGTCTAGTGAGAGGAGTTCTAATGTTTTCACTTTTGTGTGGTCCGTTAGTGTAGTAGGGTGGCACTCCATAAATTTGTAGCTGTTTTTATATCAGTATTATTTGTATTAGATAGATGTAAGTTAGATTCCTAAAGAATAGATCCAAAGAAGGATGGCAATGTAATTTAATGTTTTAGGCGTGTGTTTATAGTTAGTAATAAAAGTTGTCTTTTTGTTTGTTTTCTCTTAATCTCTGGCAAAGTTTTAATAAAAAAATTAAGTTAATCACCTACACATTAGGATGAAAGACCACAGGGATAGAATGCACTTTGTTATAGACATGGAAGTTCCTGCAGATTGTAATGCACCTTTGAAGATATTAAAAAAAAACTATTAAATTTCAATAACTTTGAAATCGAAATCTCAATAATCCCAGTTGTAGTTTGAACTGTTGATTGGAAAATCTTCCTATAGACTCACTGAAGCGATTTCTGGTAGCTCATGCCTTAAAGAAACATAAAAAAGTGTGCCAACAAGTATGGCTCATACATTACATGTAAAATGTGGGTTATCATAAGGGGTTCCCTTTATTTCTTTAGTTTTTAGTTGGTCAATGGAAAATGTCATGAAGCTACTTCTGACCTTAGGCCTCTGTTTGAGACCCGAAGGAAAATGAATATACGCCAGAAATCAAAAGAAATAAAACAATAATAAAAATCAAAATAATTATTCATGAATAAATAAAGCCAACAAGTTCAACATGCTATTTCAAGTAGATGAAAAAGTGCAAGTAAAATCATAATACACCTACTGTAGCAGTAAAAAATCTAAAAAGCAAGCAAAATGCTAAAATGATGACACGGTAAGCCTCTTCATATTCAAAGCTTTACCCCTACCAAACAAGCTGATATGAACAAACTCCGTATTCATCAGGGGTTAGTTAGTGCAGGGTTAAAAGCTAAAACCTAATGTTTTATTTTTGTTGCACAGGACCAATAATAGCTAACTAGAAATTACGAAGCACACACAGTGAAAAATTGTGTTAACCTGAAATGCAGTTTCTGTAATAATTATCCCGAAACAATTTATTATCTTGTATTAGACTGTACGGTGTTTGAACACACAGAATATAAAGTTCAGTATGATAGACTGGGGCAATATCTGCACTGAAAAATACGCAATGAGTGTATCAAATTTGATTAAAATTGGACCACTCCTTCTATAACCCGATTTTTTAGATCATCGATTTTCGATATTTATCGGGGGTACCTCGACACAGAACCTCGCTAAGAACACTCGTAGACGCTTTTAGTACAACTGTGTAAATTTTCAAGAAAATCGGTTCAGCCGTTTCGGAGTCTATAGGTAACGGACACACACACACACAAACAGACACACACACACAGTTCCATTTATAAATAAGTTTAGATATGAAAAATGAGTGAGATCTGAGATTGTCTTTTATTTATTTATTTTTTTGAGAGTCAGTAGAAAATGTCATGAAGTCATTTCTGACCTTAGGTCTCTAGTTTCCCTTAAGGAAATAATAATAATAATAATTATAATCATAATAATAATAATAATAATAATCTCAGGCTGTTCTGTGCTTGCCCCAAATAAATATAAAAATCGCCACGATAGAGTTGGGCAATATTTACATTGGGCAATATGCAAACATTATGGAAAAGCTGTAGGCAAACACTGGTATGAATATCACCCAGCACCGGTTACAGAAATAGAAGATGTAACCATTCTATGGGATTACACCATCTACACAGACAGAAAAATTGAAGCAAACAGGCCAGACATTATTGTTAAAAACCAGAAGGAGAAAATTTGTCTATTAATTGATATGGCTTGTCCAGCGGATTGTAACATAGCAATCAAGGAATTTGAAAAACTGTCAAAATATAAAGACCTGGAAATTGAAATAGAAAAAATATGGAAATTGAAAACAAGAGTTGTGCCAGTGATAGTAGGTGCACTTGGAATGATAAAAAATGGAACAAAACAACACATTGAAAGAATCCCTGGAAACCCCAGCTTAAGAGATATACAAAAAATTGTCTTATTAAGTACAGCCCACACACTAAGGAAAACTTTATCTATGTAATGCTGGAGATGATAGAGAAGATAGAAAAACATGAAATGGAGCCATAACAACACGCCACTACCTGCCTTAGGTCTCCCCGCAGACTTGGTTGGTAGTGAGACCAAAGCAGAAATCGAAATATGATGAAAAATGACATAATAATAATAACATAGTAATTTTAGCAAACATCATGATTCCTTTCTTTCCTTTTCCTCTTTTTATTTCTTTTCTCTTTATTTTCCTGTTTCTTTTTCCTGTTACTTTTTTGTTCCTTTCTTTCTCTCTTCTCTCTTCCTTTATTTTTTCCTTTCATTCCAGGCGCTTTTTTTTTCGTTTTTCATATATTCTTAACTTTCCTCTATTCCATCGATATTTATTTCCTTTCTTTCTTTTTCCCATTTTTTTCATGTTTTCGTTACATTTTATTCCAACCTTTCTTTCTTCCTTTTATACGTTTCACCTAATTCTTACTCCCATTCTTTATTTCTTTATTCATTTTATTCATTCATGTATTTATTTATTTATTTAGCTTCCTCACACGTCTCCACTCTCACAGACACAAGTAAGCAATCTTTTCCATAGAAGGTACGATATTAACTTTTTGTGTTACACCGTTCGGCTCGTTTGAAAATACACAAGGCTCGTTATAATTTCCAATCTACCTGTCACGTGACCGAACGATACAAATTTATATCTTTTCATTAGTCTCATAAGATTTTGGAGATCTTCAGATCTCAAAAGACTTTCCGTTATTTTTATTAATTACTTGCTTTATCTCCAGCGTTTGTTTATGCTTCCGTTGTTATGGCAACAAAAGAAAAAATGTTTTTAAATTACCAAAATAATCAACCGTTCAGCGTTTTGATTTGATTAAACTTTCATCTGCATCTCGCTGGTATCGAATTTGACCTCCATTCCATTGAGTTAAGAATTATATAGGACCATATTCTTACTTTCCATTTTCGGATCATCACTTATAAAGCGTCTACTGATCTAAAATTGCGGAAGCAGTAGAGATTTAGCGGTTTCTGTATAAACGCTAGGGCATTTCCGCAGCCGATCGTGAACCGCTCGCGTTTCTTTAGCCTCGTGAAGCGTCACTATCTCAGTCTCTTCATATCTATCTATCTATCTATCTATCTATCTATCTATCTATCTATCTATCAATCTATCTGGGCAAGTCAGTGTGGTTTAATGGTTAGCATGCTTGTTTTCCTAGAACCGTTTACGACTGAGTAGTGAGTTCGGACTTCACTAGGTCTTCCTTACTTTCGGCTTTGTGCCATATCTAATTGGCGCTTAGAAAATTAATATCTATTTATCTATCTTATACTATTTATATCTATCTGCTCAGAATAGCTTTGACTGAACCTGTGAGCAATTACAAATTTTTAGAGAAAATGGAAATTTATACTTAACATCATGAAGAGACATGGGACGTTTTTTGGGCATATAACAAGAGAAAAGTACTTGCAAAATTTGATACAAGGCAGATTGATGTCAAGAAGGACGCATGACATAGTTACTTGCTAGTGAGCTTGAGTAAATGGATGGCGGAACAGGTTTTAAGAGAAATGACGTAAAAATAAATTTTATGTAAAGCTATAAACGGCAGAAAGTTGTGGAGGGTCATGCACGTCAACGTCCCATTGGTACATTACCCACAAAGTAGACACGATGTGATTTAAATATGCTTGATTTGAAATGTTTGGATGAATCGGTCATATTAGTGCTGCTACATACCAGTTTCTTTTACCGTTGGTTTGGTTGGGCTAACGGCATATCAACACATCAATGTGTTATTTAATCTCGACAAGATTTGTTGAGAGTCAGGTGTATTGCTGTTATTTATTTTTTCCAGAAATATATTCCTGATAATATTATTGCTGCAAATATTGTTTCCTCCAAAAATGTATTGCTGGAAATATTTTTTCTTCAAAAATATATTCCTGGAATTTTTACTATAAAAGTTTATTTCTATACTTTCACAGTTTTGACTTCAGTTTTGGGGTTAACTATTTATTCATAGTTGGGACCCTAACAGTTGTTGCTGTCTCGGGTTAGGGCGGACCTGAAAGCAAAACCATTTAAGAAGTGGTTCTACGATCCTCACAACCTCCCAATCTGATGCCTTGCTGCCGGATTCAGTATATCGTCATACTCAGGACTGCTTATTTATCTATTTATTTTTCCATTAGTTACTTACTCATCACAAGACCCAAAAGCGACCCAACTTAAGGAGTTAATGAATGAGGATATTGAAAGTATGTCAGTGGAGGACGTCAGAAGTGCAGTTTATGTGGACATATAGGAAAGATAAAGGTTTTGCGTACACTTGATATTAAGATTGCTGGGATCAGATAAATATCCACTTGGGAACCTGTCCCACGAAGAACCCAATGGTATCTTTGTTTTTCTATTAGAATGCAAAGAGAATTCGTCCATAATGCATGGTGTAGTGTAAAATATCTAAGCTATTGGAACAAAGAAATGAAGATCCTCAGAACATTTGCTATGATTTAGGCTCAGGAAAATATTCAAATACAAGACATACAAGAAGAAAAATGTACATGAAACTACACTAGTATCACAACAGCCACGATATATATATATATATATATATATATATATATATATATATATATATATATTGTCATCCACAGACAGATATGTTTCGATGTATCACAGCTCTTCAGTACGGTTAGACTCCGATTGCTTTTTAACCCAGGATTGAAACCCGACCGAATTGGCGTCAGTCGGCGATTCTACCTCTGGGCTATGGGCGTTCGGTGGAAGAAGGCAGACCTTTTAGCGCGTATATTATTATTATACGCGCCCAATAGCCAGATTGCTCTAATTCATTTTACTGAATGAGCCATGCGTACATGCCAGAGTAGCTACTGTTGTATATATATATATATATATATATATATATATATATGGTTACTAATAGAAGTACATTTCACAGTTTCACAGATATTTACTTTTAAAAAGGGCTTAGTACAAAAGTAGAATATAAATATATGACAATAATAATAGTAATAACAATAATAATATTATACTGCAACTCATAAGCTTCAATCTTTCGGTGTTAACTGCCTGATTATGGGATTTTAACACAGAAACTTTATAGCTATTCAATTGCAAGATGCTATTACTATTATTATAATTATAATAATTACCATATATATAATAAGATATAGATATTTATTAATTCATAATTCAGCCGATCGCGCAACTTCGTTTCAACCTTTCGGTATCTTCAGGCTCTTATATATTAACTGATTTTTCAACGTTTAATCGAATAAATAACAAGAACTTCCCGAATGCATGACTGGAAGTTTAAAATAAGGTCAAGAATTGCAAAAAATTTAATCCGGGTTTGTATGAAATTAAAATATATTTTCTAAGGTGTTTACATCCAGGCATTACTTCAGACCTTTCATTTAGCAACCTTTTTTGTTATGGAAATGATACAATAACTAACTTCTCTTCTTCGCACCAATCTGCAATCATCATCAAAGTTCTACATTATTATTGAGCACTTTTTAATATAACTGTGTACTGGTCTAATTTAATTCTGACTAATAACTGGTTATTATATATATATATATATGTATATATATATATATATATATATATATATATAAATGAGAAGGAACGAAGAAAATATTTGCGACATTCAAAACACTAATTTAAAACAGTGCTCAATATAGAATTAGAGCAATGAATATTTAATATATAATTAATGTTTAATATGTACAAAGCACAATCTACAACAAAATTGTACATTTTGTTTCGAAATTGAAAGAACTATGTCACGTCAGTTAGTAATTACGGATCCTTTAATCAGTAATGAATTTGAACACTCGTATGTTTGCATTGTGTATATAACATGGCAAAATCTGCTAAGAAGCAGAATTACTGACTGATGTCAAATCGGTCAAATTTCAATCCTGGTTGGAAGCAATCGGATATCTAACCGTACTTGTTGTCTGCTGATGTTTCTCTCTCTCTCTCTCTCTCTCTATATATATATATATATTACCAAATTTCTCGAAAATATTGGGAACTGAAAGACAAAAGGGTTGAACCACCAACCCTAAACTAAAATTTGAAATAGTTATGTCGCGCAGATAGATTGGAAATTAATAGGTTCAACACGTTATAGTCTAAGTGATAAATATAATCTGTGCTAAGTAAAAAAACATTCTGTTGAACTGGTGTAGAGGCTCATCCCTAGTTCCCTGTTTAGGATGTGGTTTCCGGCTTTCTCTTTTCCAATATTTCACTTTTTTTCAATTGGAGTAGATAGACTAAACTATCGCCCAGTTCACACTCCACCAACGTCTATTGAACGGGTGTAGAGGCTCATCCCTTGTTCCCTGTTTAGGATGTGATTTCCAGCTTTCTCTTTTCCAATCTTTTCACTTTTCTTTTTTTTTTTTAAATTGGAGTAGATAGACTAAACTATCGCCCGGTTCACACTCCACCCACGTCTATTGAACAGGTGTAGAGGCTCATCCCTTGTTCCCTGTTTAGGATGTTGTTTCCGGCTTTCTCTTTTCCATTCTTTTCACTCTTACGTAGCCCCCTGCACAACCGTGGCGTTACCGCCTTGCTCGTGATGATATGATTAATATATATATATATATATATATATATATATATATATATATATATATATTGTCTGATTAGCTTAATAGCGTAATCATTAAATGAAGAAAGAAATTTTGACACATAATTTTTTATAATTCAATCTAAGCTTTCGGCTTACATAAACCATTTTTAAACACGTCAATTACATTATAACATAACAATTCACAGACAAACGATAATGATTGTCTGTTTTTGTTTACATTAAAAAATTCCCAGCAACGACAAACTCGTGCATACAAGACACTGGAAGCGAATATCGCAACACAGCTCATGACGTCACATATGACCACGCGAGAGTGAAAACAAGAAATATTAAATGTGGGAAGCCATTGGAATAAACCGATGGCTTCTGTTATTAATTATAGGCATTTAAGGATATTTGTGAAGATTTACATGAAATAAATAGACAAATTCACAAAACTTGTCTATATTATTTAATGAAACATGCATCAATGTAAAAAAATGCTGTCTAAATACACACAATTTAAATTATCTATCTATCTATCTATATATATATATATATATATATATATATCGTTTATACAATAATGAATTAAAGCACTCTAGCTATTGGGTGTGTGTAATGATATACGCTAAAGGTCTGCCTTCTTCTACCGGACGCTCGTGGCCCAGAGGTAGAATCGCCGACTGACGCTGATTCGTTCGGGTTTTAATCCTGGGTTAAGAAGCGATCTGTCTGCGGATGACTATATATATATATATATAGAGAGAGAGAGAGAGAGGGAGAGAGAGGCAGAAAGAAAGAAAGAGAGAGACATATGTATGCATTATATAAGCTATTTTATCTTTTTGATTTGTGTACTACAACACTGAGGTCTTCTGTCGTAACTTTGATTGGAGGAAGTCGAAATACATCATCTCTTGTGATCTGATACTTAAATGCCTCGATTGTTTCTCTTGGTAGCGGAAAAACTAACACTGACTTATCTCCATTAAATTGTTACTAACGAAAGATATACTTTTGTATATGCAGGCATAGCTTTCAACACGTTACCTTATCATAGACACGCTGTCATTCTGTTCTACACAACCACAAACACACAGAGAGAGCCACACACACACACACACACACACACACACACACACACACACACACATATATATATATATATATATATATATATATATATATATATATATATCCACAGACAGATCTGTTTCGCTGTATCACAGCTCATCAGTACGGTTAGACATCCGATTGCTTTTTACCTTTGAGATATGGGCGCTCGATGTACGCAGTAAGCATTCAACTAAACAAGTTTGATTAAAAAGAACCGACAAGGTTTGTTCTGTTTTTATATATATTTATATTTTTCCAGTTTTTGTATAAAGGGCTCAGTGTCATGCTCGAATTTCTGGTTAAATTGTCCGAAGTTCATATTTTGCTATTTTGCTTAAGTATATTCGCTATATTTTGGATGTGCGTTGTGGTGCAATGACTATCGACTAAGAATGAAAAAAACAGATAGGCGAGTTCGAATTCCAGTTGAATTCGTTGCATTTACTTACTCTTGGGGAAGGTATTAATTCTTCAATTATTCCTCCAGCTATGGGTTGAATAGCAGGACACAGTGGGTTTTCTGTCCTTGGTTAGCAACCAGTCTATCGCAGAAACAAATGGCAACCTACTTCGGGAAAATCATCTGCCTAGTCAGTTATAGATCGAAAGAGACATGATCGCCTTAGCGTATGACTTAACTGATATTCGAAAACTGCAGTCATTTTCAAGAACCAATGTGGCACCTGCGTAGTAGTGAGACAAAGATATTTAGACAAAATTGAACAAAAGAATTGAAACTATTCCACTATACTTGCCATGGAATTGTGTGTGTGTGTGTGTGTGTGTGTGTGTGTGTGTGTGTGTGTGTGTGTAATGCGAGACATGGCATAAGTACATGTCTCTACAGCTTAATATAACTTTTAAAAATCATTGAATAGTGAAACCGGTAAAGCTACACTAAATAATTATCCTTATTGACTAAAGTTGCATTTTCATCTTCGATTTATTATATATATATATATATAGGATGTATCAAAAATACTTTTACAAAATTTGGTAGTGGGCTCCTCACACCAAAACACAGACAAAAGTTCATATCAACGTATGTCAGCAAATCCTTCATTTTTCATCTGTTAAATTTAACGAAAGTTTACGTTAGATGATGTTGTGTTGCCATGTAGACTAGTTTTCATTTGTTATTCATGTATATATGTGGCTAGTCTGTTTTCAACGTTTGACGTGTGTAGTCGTGAGCTAATTGAAAAGCGTTCCGTTAAACGTGGCAGAATATTCATCTCGTGAACAGGCAGATAGAATTTTTACAAACGGCCGTGCGAATAGTAATGGATGCGAGGCTGCATGGGTGTATCAGATTGCGTTTCCACACCGATTACGGCAGAGTCATCCAACTTTTGCTGCTGTTTATTGCCGCGTTGCTAGTAACACCATAAACTACGGGAATAAGCATTTTTGTATTTTATCTTCAATTGTATATTTAACAGCGTATAACATAAACTTTAGACTTAACTGAAAAACAAAGGATTTGTGGACTTATATTTGTGTGGATTTTTCTTGTGAGGAAACGACCACCAAATTTTGTGCTGTAACACCAAATATTAAGAACAACAATATATAAGAAACACAGTTAAATAATTGTCTATATTTCTGAGATGTGGTAATATTTACTCTATTTACATTATTCAGACTATTGTCCTCATTTAAAGATGAAAACAATAGTTCGATTAAAGTAAACAGTTAAAAATATTTTGAAACACAATATTTGTTTTTTTTTTCGTTCTCATCGAACACGATACAGCGGTATTGGGTGAGATAGCAAATTACTGTTTACACATGGTATATTGTCCAACATCCGATTGTTGTTCTCTCTTTTTTGTGAAGAATCAATGAATCTTTAGGGGAAAGTTGTCTCCCCTAACACTTTGTAAAAATATTTTTGATACACTTAATATATATATATATATTTCGGTCGGGTTTCAATCCTGAGTAAAAAAGCACTCGGAGTCTAGCCGTACTGATGAGCTGTGATACGGCGAAACAGATCTGTCTGCGGATGACAATACAA